>JXTC01000081.1:284842-373153 GCA_002914845.1 Trema orientale | reverse complement strand
TATATATATATATGTATGGGTTTGGTTTAAATGGTTACAACAATATTTACCCATGGATGGTTACAATGGTTTAAGCCGTTAGATCTAATATCCTACGGTGGTGATTAGTTTGGTGGTTGGCCAAAAAAATTTAATGCTATTTATTACCATCAAAAAAATTTAATACTATCACTACTTTTTTTAGTATCCATTCATGGTCACAAAAAAATTGAACCATTGAGAAGTCCTCCATATATGTATCTCTCTATATATATATATTTATATAGGTTGCCAATCCAGTAGGTAGTTTTTTTTTTTTACTTTTACGTAAGTATCATTTTAATCAATGAAAATTTATCCTGCATATTTTTTTAAATTAAAAAGTAAGAGAGAAAAAACATTAATGATGCACGTCTTTTCATGCACCTCATTATAGTCATTAAATTACTATTAAACGACGAACTAACAGCTAAAAAAAAAAAATACCTACACATAAGTAAAAAAAAAAATACCTACTAAATTAACAACCTATATATATATAAGTTTACATATCTCATGTTTAAAATGTCTTTAAACCTCATTTGAAAGATTGCTTTTTTTTTTTCCCTCCTAATACGTAGTAATTCTCTAGCTCCTTCAATATGAAAGTGGGACAATAATGAACGTGTATATGGTTTTTTATTTTTAATCTCATTAATAATTTGCATCAGAATGTGTGTGAGATCTTGAGATGTGTTTTTTTTTTTTTTTTCGCTCGTTGATCTTGAGATGTGTTTAAAATGTCAAAGATGAACAAAATATTTGACACGTTACTTGAAACCACATGATGAAAAGTTCTCCTTTCAACATTAAAAATGAATTAAATGGAAAAGTAATTCTACCTAGCTGTTCCAGCAATAGAATATGAAAGATACATGCGTGAATGCTTTATTATCGAGTACGGAAATCTTTTTTGTTGCCAGTACCACGCATGTCACGTGGCACGTCCACATTTACTTAAAAAAGACAATTATTTGATCTATAATAGTTTTTTTTCTTGAATAATTGTTTTTGCTGAATGGTAGGTCAAAATTTTTCGTATTCATTTATTGCCTTGTCATTCTAAAGGTATTAGGAGTTTATATATCTTGCAAAACGGATAATAATTGTTTTTGATTAGTTATCAAATTACAATAAAATCTCGATAAAGTTTATAGAACAAAAACTTGTTTTTTTTTTTTTTTTGAAGGATTTATTAGGATTATGTTCTTACTTCTAATCCTGTATAATCAAAAACATCTTAGCAACATGTTTATTTTACTATAGTACTTCAGAGTTGGGAAAAAACTTTACCTAATGTGTCGGTATTATAAATGTCTAGTCTCATGAAATTTGTTGCGTCCATGAATCTGATTTATAATGCTGCACACTGGTCCCCGCTGCCTTGTGTTACACATGACCCCATTTTTGGTCCCTTTCCTAAATTAGTTTTCCTAATAATTATGTTTCTTTTTCGTACTAAACATTTTTCACATTTATTAAAAAATTTGTAATTACTATTTTAGGGGGTATCACTTCTCAATCTGTCTCTCAGTCACTCACAATCTTAACGTGGCAAAATGTGAATGGCCCGTTACTCACATTTATTATTTAATCCGTCAACCTAAAGGGAAAGAAAACTTAAAATTAAATAATTTTTTTTTGAGGGACTTAAAATTAAATAATTAATTGACTCATTTTCATACTAAAATAAAATTAAGTGCTTATCATTTGTAAACGGTCCATTAATCCATTTTCTAATAATTAGAATATATTAATACTGCCCCTAAAAAAATAGGATTTTTAATATAAAAATCGTTTGAGCTCGAAACAAATTAGTAAAATTAACACTGAACTCAATTTTTTGGAGCAAAACCCTCTGAAGTCCTTAATACAATTTTTGTTAAAAAAAAAAAGGTGTTTCTATTATTATTATTATTATTTTTTACGATTAAGTCCTTATTCTTTTATTTGTAGCTTTAAGGTTCTTATTTTTAAATTTTTATTTCACATTAATCTCTTTTAATATTTTTTGTCCAATACTGCCGTTAATTAGTACTTACCCAAAATATGTTCATCTTAGCAGAGGTAAAATTAGAAATAAAGGGAAATTATTACTATTATTATTATTTTAAAGAGTTGGGTCTTCATTTTCGTTCAAGATGAATGTAAAAAATTAGAAAATTTTATATGATTCTAATATGAATTTACTTTGGTCTAAGTATTAATATATCTAGAAGAGAAGTATATGAATATATTGCTAGTTTTATAGGACATATATTGCTAATTTTATATTTTGTCGTTCCAATTTTATGGGACATATATTGTCAAAATTTTATATGCTTCTAATATGGATATACTTTGGTATATAAATCTTTGGACCAAATTAGATTTATATTGAAATCAAATAAAATTTTCCAATTTCTTCCCTCCGTCTTGAACAAAAATGATAACCCAATTTTTTTTAAAATAATAATTTCTTTTTGTTTTCAATTTAACCCTTAAGATGAGCATGTTTTAGACAAGTGTTAATTAACATCAATTTTGGACAGAAAAGATTGAAAATGATTAACGTGAAACAAAAAATCTAAGTATGAGAACCTAAAAGCCATAAATAAAATAATAAAAACTTTGTTGTAAAAAAAAACTAAGAGATACACCTTTTTTTTTTTAACAAAACTAATATTAGGGACTTCAAGGGAGTTTTGTTACAAAAAAATTAAGTTCAGGATTAATTTTACTAAATTGTTCATAATTAGGATTTTTTATTAAAAAACCAAATATATATATATATATATATATTTACTGATTATTAATTAAATGTAAAGAATCTCCTCAAAAAAAAAAACAAAAAACAAAAAACGAAAAAAAATGGTATTTACTTCATTTATTTAGTTAGCGAGGCATATTTATAAATACCTCACTGTAACCACCTTCCTTCATCACGTTCAGGTTCCAGATCTCTATTTCTCTCTCACGTTTCTTCACCACCTGGTTCCAAACTCATTACCCAGAATTTGTAACATTTCCTTTCGTGGATTCTGGGCTCACCTTCCGTTACGGCTCTTCCTGTAAGTCTATTTTATATAGATACATAACCTTCTATATATATATATATACACACATATGTGTGTTTGTATTTTACCAGTATTAATTAAATGTAGTTTAAGTTGTTCTTCTACTTAATCATTGTACCAGGCACGTATTCGGTTTGGACCCAGATCTCCAATTTACATAAGATAGCGTTTACTTGAGTGTGTATAATTTAAATGTATGAGCTTTTGTTTTGTTTTTTTGTCTTTTTTTTTTTTTTTGGGTACTAATTGTTTTTATGTTTAGTTTGAGTAATGTGGGTCAAAGCCCTGCTCATCTTTTGAGGAAAATTTTTGTTTTCGAGTGAGATCTGGTTTGGTAATTTGGCTTCACTATTCACAGATCTGTTAGTTGAGTGTTTGGTTTGAGGAGGTGTTGTTTAGTGCATTAATGGGTTCTCTTTGTCTCTTTTGATGATGGTTTAGGCTGCTGAGTAATTTGCTTATCTGTAATATATAAGGTTTATTTCTTTTGCTGTTTTTAAATTCTCATATTGTGCTTTGTCACATTGGCTGCTCTGGGTTTTCTTTGAAATTGCATTTTTCTTTTTTAATGCTTTCTTTTTTCTTAGTTTGTTTTCAATTGAGTATAAAATCCGTCAATGTTGTTCTTTGGAGAGAAACAAGAATAAAAAAATTTCGGTTGCTAATTGGGAAGAAGTGATAGCTAAACCATTTTTATGTAAAGATTCCTTTGGCTTTATAAAAAAGGAAAAATATATATATATTTTTAGAAGTAATTAACTTTCTTTCACAGTAAACATTTTTCTTACAACACCAATCAAGCAAATGTCTTTGCACCTTAAGTACTAATTTTTCCCTCAATTCAGGCTTTAAGAGATAAAAAGCTCTTGTTCTAAATACAGAACACAAAAGTCTAACTATTAAGTGTCCGGTTCGATTTTTTTTGACCCATGTTAGAATACAATATTTTGCATTTTCCCCCATAATAATATTTTATGCCATCTTTTTATGTAGTTCTGAGATTTTGAGTTATTTGGCTTGTGTAGAAGTGCTTGGATATGGCTACCACATATAAACCAAAGAACATACTCATTACTGGAGCTGCTGGATTCATTGCATCCCATGTTTGCAACCGGCTTATCCAAAACTATCCCGAGTACAATATTGTTGTACTTGACAAGCTTGATTACTGTTCAAATTTGAAGAACCTCCTTCCTTCGCGATCATCCCCCAACTTCAAATTCATCAAGGGAGACATTGGCAGTGCTGACTTGGTCAATTTTATCCTTCTTACTGAGTCCATTGATACAATAATGCATTTTGCAGCTCAGACCCATGTTGACAACTCCTTTGGCAACAGCTTTGAATTTACTAAAAACAACGTATATGGGACCCATGTCCTTTTAGAAGCCTGCAAAGTCACTGGTCAAATCAGAAGGTTTATCCATGTAAGCACAGATGAAGTCTATGGTGAAACAGAAGAAGACGCTGTGGTTGGAAATCATGAGGCTTCCCAGCTCCTCCCCACAAATCCATACTCTGCTACAAAAGCTGGGGCTGAAATGCTTGTTATGGCATACGGGCGGTCATATGGTTTGCCGGTGATAACAACCAGAGGGAACAATGTGTATGGGCCTAATCAATTCCCTGAAAAACTCATTCCGAAATTCATTCTCTTGGCTATGAAAGGAAAGCCACTTCCTATTCATGGTGATGGATCAAACGTTAGGAGTTATCTTTACTGTGAAGATGTTGCTGAGGCATTTGAAGTTATCCTTCACAGGGGTGAGGTAGGCCACGTCTACAACATTGGGACAAAAAGAGAGAGGAGGGTGATTGATGTTGCCAAAGAAATTTGTTTGCTCTTCTCCTTGGACCCAGATACACATATCAAGTTTGTGGAGAACAGGCCATTTAATGACCAAAGATACTTCTTGGACGATGAAAAGTTGAAAAACTTGGGCTGGTCTGAAAGAACCACATGGGAGGAAGGTCTCAAGAAGACAATGGAATGGTATATCAAGAATCCTGATTGGTGGGGAGATGTTTCTGGCGCACTGCTCCCTCATCCAAGAATGCTGATGGTGCCTGGAATTGAAAGGCAGTTCGATGGATCTGATGCTAGAGATTCCAATTCCACTTTTACCATAGACAATTCTAGTCACAGTCAACTGGTGTTTCCAGCTTCTAGAAATGGTCTATCTGCTCAGAAATCATCCCTGAAATTTCTGATTTATGGTAGAACAGGATGGATTGGTGGCCTTCTTGGGAAAATCTGTGAGAAGCAAGAGATACCTTTTGAGTATGGAAGAGGACGATTGGAGGACCGATCACAGCTCTTGGCAGATATTCAGAGTGTTAAACCAACCCATGTTTTCAATGCTGCTGGAGTAACTGGCAGGCCCAATGTGGATTGGTGCGAAAGTCATAAACCTGAGACAATCCGGGCAAATGTTGTCGGCACATTGACTCTCGCAGATGTGTGCAGAGCACATGGCCTCCTATTGATGAATTATGCCACTGGTTGTATTTTTGAGTATGATGAGGCACATCCAATAAGGTCAGGCATTGGGTTTAAGGAGGAAGATAAACCTAATTTCATAGGATCATTTTACTCCAAAACAAAGGCCATGGTAACTCCTTGAACCATTCTTCTTTTCATTTCGAGAAGTTTTATTAGAATAAAGGTTAGCTGAATTTTCTTTGTTTACTTATTCTGCCAGGTGGAAGAACTCTTGAAAGAATATGACAATGTTTGCACCCTTAGAGTCCGAATGCCAATATCATCTGATCTGAGCAATCCTCGGAACTTTATCACAAAGATCACGCGTTACAGCAAAGTGGTTGACATTCCAAACAGCATGACTGTCTTGGATGAGCTACTTCCCATTTCGATTGAGATGGCCAAGAGGAACTGCAGGGGCATTTGGAACTTTACAAACACAGGTGTTGTGAGCCACAATGAGATCCTGGAGATGTATAAGAAGTACATTGATCCCAGCTTTCAGTGGGTTAATTTTACACTGGATGAACAAGCGAAGGTCATCGTTGCCCCTCGCAGCAACAATGAAATGGATGCATCTAAGTTGAAGAAAGAGTTCCCTGAGTTGTTGTCAATCAAAGATTCACTTATTAAGTATGTCTTTCAACCCAACAAGAAAACCTCTGCTTGAGTGTCCAATCAAGTATCTCATTAATTAGTCATCATTACCACTATCTGCATTTTTTTAGTACAAAAGAAGCTGCATTTTATTCTATAGTTTATCATTATCTGATCAATTATTTATCATGGTAGCTACTTGCAAAAGTTGGTATCATTTATTAGTTTATTTTGGAGATGATGATAAGGAGCTTTGAGTGCTTCAGAATATATGAATAAGTTCCCATCCATGTAATTCTTTTAATTTATTGAAATTATTATAATTTACGTCTTATATGAGTTTTTTTTTTTTAATTTTTTTTTAAAAGAAACTCTAAAAAGTATTTAAATTTCTACTTTGGTCACAATTGCTCTTCCAAGTATCTTCATTTTAGGTAAATTTTATAGCATGTTTGGAAGACTAATGAAAAGAATAATGGAAAGAATAAAACTTAAATTGATTCATTTCTAATTTCATTAATTGTGTGAGAAATTTCTGAGTAAACACACGAACGAAGGAGAAAGAAAAACACTTCTGTTATAGCCAAGGCTTTGGAGTATCATTGTCTGCATGCAAAGATTTTCTGATAATTCGTTAGAAGAGAAATGGGTTGCCGCATGACATATCAGTGCAGAATAAGGATGTGCTTCTTCGCACTGGCTACTCAAGGACCCTTCTGATTTTTTTTTCCCCCAAAAAAAAAAAAGGGAAAAAGGGCTACTTAAGGGACCTCACCCAATTCTGCAGTCAAGTATGTCCAACAAAAGAACTCCAAGGGTAGCTGCGTTGGTCATGTACCTCGCAATACGGAGAGAGGTCTAGACTCCGAGTCTCTGCAGCCACCCACATGAATTTGATTCTTCACTTTATAAGATGTACATTACCACACTTGATGGGATAGTGTGATCAAGTGATACCTAATTGATTTCAATTTTACCAATTACCAGAGTGTGGTGCCTAGCAGTAAAGTGGACTCCGGCTAGACAATCCTAGATTCAAGGCTGTATGGTAACACTTAGATATTCCTTTGCTTTGTCAAATAGCGTACGGGTCCATACCCATCTTAATATACTACTTACTCGAGCCATTTTCCCAATAGACACTTGGATGAAGCTCCATAAGTGTGGAGGTTCATTCCTCTAAATAGTCCCAGATTTGACGCTGAATGGTATACGTACTACCTTATTTTGTCAAGTAGAATGCATGTCCATATCCACCTTAGTATACTACTTACGTTGCTCCTTTCCCCACCAAACTCGAATGAAGCTCTACAAGTATATATATAGAGGTTCATTCCTACCAAAGTCACATCTTGGCAGGCAGGCGGTTAGTCACCTTTGGAAGCCCCCATCAAATTTTGTCCCACAAAAGAAGTTAAAGATTTATCATGTGTTAATTTCCTAATATTACCACATATTTGGCAATACATGTATAAATTATGGGGCTCTGTATATGCTTGGAAAATAAGCTCGTCCTTTTTTAGGTTTCGGTAAGGGTACCTCCCAAATCCTAACCAGAAGAAAAAGTTAAACTCTTCCTCCCTAATATTTCCCCATCAGCCATGAGTCTCGCAGCTTATATATTCTTTTTTTGTCTGTGGCAACCTATCATCTTGGTGGTCCTTTTGAGGAGCTCGACAAGGAGGCTTAAGCTCAGATGAACAAGGAGTTTGAAGCTTATTTGGTTTATTTCTTTTTATGTTTTTTTGTCCTTTAAAATTTAAGATTTTAATTGTTTGTAAACAAGAATAAAATAACATGAATCTTGATTCACTTTTTTAAAGGGGCAAATTGGTCAAATTATGGGTGAAGGGTACAAATTTTTTAAAATCTAAAAATATAATTTTGCAGATTCTAAAACATAAGATTAAAAATATAGAGAAAAGATATAGTTGAATGTGTGTATATATATATTGCACTTTACTCCAAAAAATCTCCCAAAGATCCAAGGCTTTTTTTTTTTTTAAATAAAATTTTCAATTTTATTTTTCTAAAAATAAAATAAAATGATAACAATTTCTCAAAATAAAATTTTGAGAATATCTTCCAATTTTTTCACTTTTAAAAGAAAAAATAATAAATGTTTTCAAACAAGCCCTTAATCATTTCAAATACCTTCAAATTATGAACCAATTTCATTTATTTTATTTTCCGGAAGCCACTAATCGAACTTCAAAATGGAGTTTCACACTATTTTGGTGTGAAATCCAACCAAACTCTAAATGTAAATATCAAATTGGTGTTGTAAACAATATCATTCCAAATTTGGTGTTGCGCTGTTCATCTATTTATTTATTTTTTTCGTAGGTTAATGCCAACTTTAAAACTTCTTACAAGTTGATTCCCAATGTATTCTTTTTTATTATCTTTTGTGAAACAAATTAATTGTGAGAATTAAAACGATAAGGGAAAAAAATGAATGTTTTTTCTTTTAGTATAACATTTAGTGCAATGAATTAGAAATTAACTTATAAAATGATGTGAAAGTTATACCATTTTAATAAGATAGCTACACTATTTTGATGTAATAGCGCAAATATTTTTCCAAGCCAATATTAGCGTACTTGTAGGCGATGAAGAAAGCCGAAGGATACTAATCATCCTTGTGAGTAGTTATCCTTCAAGTTTATCTTATGGTTAGAAATGCTGTCTGTCTTTTCATTTCTATAAGTCGTGCACTTCTTTATTGCTAGATCTATAAGGAAATGTTAGATCATATAAGGTTATTTTGGTCATTTATTGAAAATTCTAATTTTATATTCTTTTTTGAAATTTTTACTGTATTTAAGTGGGTAATCAAAAGGTCACAGGATCATAATTTAGTAGTTTGTTTTTTAACTTATTCATAGATATTCTTTTTTAGTCATTGGATGATTATCTAACGATTATTTTTATTTGAATTGTTGAAAAAATAATAATAATAAAAATAAAAATATATTATTTAATATTTATTTTTTTCTTTTTTTATCATGAAAATATGTTTGTGATGAATTTTAATTAGATAAAAAAAAAAAAAAAAAGACTTACTTGATTGGTGCCCGATAAGTGACTCATATTAGTTGTGCACCGTAATTTGGAATGATTTATACTAGCTAAGCATCAACTTATTTGGTGACTAACATACGCCAGTTGTGTGAAACGGTTACTAACAACCATAAGATTACCTGATTGGATAACTCATACTAATTGTTGATGTAAAAAAACACAACGTGCAAAAGGCTCAGAATGTTTTTATCAGTCTCTATTTTTTGGTTGTACTTCCCAAAATTCCCTTGTTTTCTCCCCGAGCCCCTAAACTGGCCTTATATCCTTTATACTAAGCACAACTTTGAACAAACGTTTTCAAAGAAAAGAACGTGGGTAGGACTAATTTGGGCCAAAATGACTTCTTTGTATATTTTTTTAAAAGTGATATTTGTAGGAGTATCAAGAACGTCTTGACCTAGTCAAAAACTTCTTGATCACAAAAAAATCTTAAATAATGATTTTTTCATGATTAAAAAGCTCTTGACCTATGGGCAAGAAGTTTTTGACACTCTTAAAAGTTATTTTTAGAAAAATACACAAAAAAGTCATTTTGGCCTAAGTTAGTCCTATCCATGTCATTTTCTTAATTTTTCACAAATAAATGTTTGAGGCCCATTTATGTCAAGCAGCCATATCAAATGTCAGTCTTAGTACTTGAGGAAAAATTAGACGATGCATATAAAATGTTTTTTTTTTTTGACCAACACATAAAATGTTTTTAGGATATGGTAAACTACAAAAAAATACTCAGAGATTTAGGTGTTCTGTAATTTAAATCTTGAAATTTGGACTCTACAAAATAGTACTATGAGATTAAAAATTTCTAAAAATTGATATCCAGAGTTGACTTTTTGAATACCTTTAAATTGTATAAGACAGTAGCATCATCAAAATTATAGAGAATAACAAGGACTAATATAGTTTTATTAGAGAATATTATTATAAAATTTAATACCCTGAGTTGACCTTTTTGAAGAACTTTAACTAGTAAAAGACAGTAATGTCCTCAAAATTGTAGAGAATAATAAGGACTAATTTAGTTTTATTAGAAGATATTATTATTTTTTTCGTTATTAAAATTGATCAAAAAGTTAGTCGAGGGATTAATTTTCAGAATTTTTTAATCTCAAAGTATTATTTTAGAGAATATAAACTTTAAGGTTTAAATTATAGAACACTCAAATTTCTGGATATTTTTTTGTAGTTCACTCTTCAAGATATGGGTAATACAAATTAATATTCTGGAAGTAATTAAAGAATTCAAACAATGGGTAGAAAGAGCAGGTTAACCCTTATTGTGTATTTGCAAGTTGCAAGTTCTTTTCTAGAAACCGAGAGAAATTAAAAAAACAATGGAAATTTTGGAAGTGTTAAATAAAAAGGATTTAGACACTTATACATAAGTTTTCAAAACTAACGCCAAAAATACGATATTTCTAGAATAATTATTCTTCCATACGACATTCAGTTATATTTTTTAAAAAAATATTTTAATTATAAGAAATTAAACTGATTTTCAGTAACAAAATTGGTTTCTCAGTTTCTAGTAACTAAATTGGTTTCTAGTTTTAAGCAACTAAATTAGTTTCAAGTAATATTTTTATCTAGTTTCCAGTAACCTTTGTTTTCTAGTTTCCGGTAATCAAATTGGTTTCTATGTGATCTAGTTATTGGTTACAAGAAACTAAATTAGTTTCCAATAACGACATTGGTTTAATAATTACTAGTTTCTCTGTTTAGAAACTAATTTAGTTTTTGATTTCTTAAAAATAAAGGAATTGGTTTTTTATAACCAAAATATTTAGAAAAATCTCATTGAATGTTATACAGAAAAATAATTATTTTAGAAAGCTTGTATTTTTGGTATTATTTTTTAAAAAATAGTGCTGGATGTACATTTCTCTTAGAGAAATATAGGTGGATGACCAATATTTTAAATTTAATTAAATAGATGTCCACTTTTTAAATTTTATAGCTAAATATCTAAATATATATATTTTTACACTTAATAGATAAGTATATCTACAAATTTTAGTTAATATACTAAAATAAATTGACTATATAAATTTTTATGTTTGATATATAATATTTTACACTTAGCATATAAACATACCAATAACATTTGAAAAATAGAAATTTACGTAAATTAGGCCCAAAATACTTAGCATATAAACATACCAATAACATTTGAAAAATAGAAAGAGAAATTTAGGTGGATGACCAAAATTTTAAATTTGATTAAGTAGATGTCCACTTTTAAAATTTTATAGCTAAATGTCCAGGTATATATATTTTTACACTTGGTAGATACACATATCTATTAATTTTAGTTACTGTACTGAAATGCACTGGGTATATAATTTTTTATACTTGGTATATAAAATTTTACACTTGGTATATATGCATATATACCAGACATTTTGCTATAACATTTGACAAAGGGACATTTACTGAAATTGGGCCCAAAATTTAGTCATATTTCTATAAGACCCTATAGAAATTTACGTAAATTAGGCCCAAAATTCTATCATTTTGCTATCCCTAAAAAAAAAAACTAGTACAATATCAAGCATAAAGCATTCTAATTGCCATATACGAACCATTGTGTGCAACTCACCTGGTCACCCAATTTTGGTTGTCATATGGGCTCCATGGAAATAATAATACAAACACATGCGTAATTGTTGAAATTTTTGGGGTTTCAAAGGAAAAATAAAATGGATATTAACACTTTGTTCAAATTATACACTGTATTTTGGTTATTATCAACATTGACTTTTAGATTTGAAATCTGTTACAAATTTATACCCTGACATTAATTTAGAGTAGTTAATTTACCAAGTTGCTGTTTAAAAAATTAAAAATGAACCATATAAAAACTAATCCGAGAATAACTTTATTAAATCATCTTGGTAAATTAACTGCTCTAAATTAGTGTTATGATATAAATTTATAATATGTTTTAAATCTAAAAGTTAATATTGATAATAACCAAAACAGAAGGTATAAATTGGACAAAGTGTCAAAATACAAGATATAAAAATGATACTATCCCAAAATAAAACGACGGAAAAAAAATTGATAAAATCTTTGTAATTTTATGATACATTTAATAACCAATATGATCCCAATATATATGACCATGCACAGGGTACATTAAGAGATTTTTTCTTTTTGAAAACTGTACATTAAGAGATTTAATAGAAGCGATAGCCGTTCAAAGTAGTCCTAGAATTGTCTATTTACCTCAAAATGATCATATTTTCTGCAATTCCATGTTAATTTACAGTTAAATTTGATTTTGGCAAGAGATTCAAGTACAAGTGATATTTTTAAGACTTTTTTTTTTTTTTTACGAGTAGTCATTTTTTATTATGACCAACTATAATGAAAATTATCAATTTTTTCAAAAAAATATTTTAATTGGTTGGCAAGAACAAATAATTAGTTGTCCAATCTTTTTAAAAATTATACCGAAAAATGATATTAAAAATATCATTACAACTAATTATTTTAAAAATTATATGAAAAGTGGTTATAGAAATATCATTTTCAACCCAAAATGTGTTGTTTCATACTAGACCTGTAAGGCTCATGAAACGAACAATTACTTTCTCCACATCCATTTGATTTGACTTCGCCGCGTGTAAAACTGGGACGTGACTCTGATGATCATGGGACCCGAACTGCATGTTACTTGAGCTCAAATTGGGCCACAATGGGCACGTTGTGGCCCACTAAGAGGCTAATGCACCAACGCTACGTCACCCAGAAATTTATTTTTGGGGCTCCATAATTTTAGGACAGAAAAAAATGAAAAAGCTTCGTCATGTGCATTCAAGCAGAAAGGAGCCACGTTCAATTTCAATTTAATTCATCTTTGACTAAATTGTGGTTTATCATTTCATGTGGTAAAGGTCCCTACCGATCTCCAATCGCCCAAACAAAATAAATATTTGTTTATTTATTTATTTCTTGGTAGGGAAATTAAACGAAAAAGTTCGCAATATATATATATATATATATATATATATATATATATATATATGATCAGTTGATTTTACGTATAGTTCCCAAATATGTAGCTATCTTATTTTGAAACAAAGAGTACTCCAAATTATGCCGTCTTTAAATAGGGAAGAAAAAAGGGCAGCTGCCTATGATCCCATAAGAAGAGCAATTTCACACAATCGTACATACATACAAATATATCATTCCGGCCCTTCTTTGGTTCTGAAGAAAATGATCGAATCAATGTCAATTTTCTTTCTTGTAATAAAATTTAAAAGAATTAGAATTCATGCCTAGTAGATCTATATTCAGTTAGTTAGGACCAAGTTATGTACAATTCTTTGTGTAAACAAGCATCAATTAAATCTTTTTCGAATTAAAATTTCTAAAATCAGCTTACTACTCTTATGTTTGCCAGAAGGCACATGATAAGGTTTCAAACTGTATATTGCTTTGTGACTATGGTAAATTAGTTAATAAGAAAAAAAAATTCTTGATAATTAAACTCTTTCCCAAATCATAGAATTTTTTTTAATTTTAATTTAGAGATGTACGTTTATGGTAAAGCATTAAAAAAAAGTAGTTTCTTTTGACCTAATTAATTAATAAGGAAGATACGCAATCTAGAAGATGACTCAATTCATGCTTCTTTACTTGGTTTGGCTTTTTGTAGAAAAGGCAGGACAATAGGACATGGCTGATTAAAGAATTCCCTGTCCCAACCCAAGATTTGGAAAGAAACTGATAAATGATTATGCATCTATGCATTAGCTTTTCAAAAGTTCGATTTATATGTAAGAGAATTTTATGCATGTTAATGTTGTCAATTTTATGCATGTTAATGTTGTCACATCATGATCACAATCTGACTATAGGCTGTTACTGCGGAACCTAAAATCTATATTTTTAATTAGTGAAGAATATGGTTGTATAAAATCCAATAATTAATATGGTAACTCACAAATAACAAGTTATTTAGCATTAGTATACTATTAATCAATTTTTTCATATGGTTTTACTTACAACGGGTTCAAAAGTAATAGCAACATTTGGGTGCCAAGCAATTAATCAATATAAGAAGAGGCGTGTTCAATAATCCATAGTGAAAGTAACTGTAATAAAAAAAGAACTTAGAAAATAATTAATTAGAATTAATTGAAATTAATTGAATTATCTCCTCTCTATTTACTAGCTATCCGATGAATTCGCCAAAAGTTGTATATTTACTGTATCATTAAACATATGAATGAATAGAAAACCGAAACAATGCTATTATTTCTATTTTCATTATAGCCTATTTCATAATATATATATATATGAGAGTAAGTTCTGAAGTTTGAGTGTTCTGTAATTTTCGTAAATTTTTAATCTCAGGGTATTATTTTGTAGAGTCTAAATTTTAGGATTTAAATTATAGAATACCGAAATCTTAAAATATTTTTCTGCAATTTACCTATATATATATATTAAAAAAAGTGGCCTGAAAAGCAATTTTAATCTTTTAATAAAATCGTAAGATTATTATTCTTTAGAAAAAATAAAGAGAAAAGATTATGGAACTCCTTATGCAAATTAAACCGTCGACACAACCAAGAGGCCAAATAGTAATTTTTCATTTTATTTATATGGTAAAGCAAAGAAGTGGGTACTTTTTGACCTTGGTATTGGAACCCATGCAGTTGAAAATTTAAAGTATACTGATTCACCTTTTTTCTTTGCTTTCACTTTCTGGTGTTGGGTGCAATTTGATTTTTAGCCTTTAATTAATTTTTATGTGCCCAAAAGATGTCGGCAACAAACCAAATATGGCAAAACAGAGTAAAAGTTCTATTTCTCCAGCCAAAAAGAAAAAGTAAAAGTAAAAGTTCTATTGATAATATATAGATATTAACTTTGTAGTAGTAACATGTTGGAAAATGGTGTTTCAAAACTATTATAAAGTTTCATTTTGAGGTATAAAAATGAGTGGAACTTGCTTCATAATTTTGATGGATCATGATAAATTCTTGTTCTTCTCTGCGAGTATATAGAAATCATATACTCATATGCTTAAAATGAAGCTTAGGTAAATAAGAAATTAAAATTTAAAATACACCCATGAAGTTAGAGAAAATACAAAAAAAGCTAGTCCCACATTGAAAAATACAAAGACAAAGAAGTATTTAAATATACTTGCCAAAAAACTTAGTTGTAAGATTGTGTAACGTAGAGGCTTTCTCACGTGCGCAGGGACAGGGGAGTGCAAATCCTGGATCCTGATGAGAGCCTGTGGCCCTGGACTTGTGTACAAGTGCGACCTATGGACACGAATGTCGGCTCAATTGAGCCCACATTTTGCATATTTTTATTTGTTTTTCTAACGTAAAAACTAAAAAACAGTTTCAGTTTTCTCTGCATTAAGTCCATACAATAGCAAAGCTGTTATGAAGTAAAAGACATGTGTAACAACTATGCTAATAGCTAAAAATGTTTTTGTGATAAATGAAAAATATTTTTTATTTTCTGGTTTTGCTAACAAGTCCTCCCTTGGAACCTATAAAAAGAGACCTCCTCCTTCTCATTCTACACACTAAAACAATTCTGAGTCTTCCTCATTCTCTCCAGTTTATTCTCTCTAATTCTTTCCGTTGCTTATAGTTCTTAGTTTCTAGCTTTAGTTCTTCAAGCCTTAGAAAGTTCATAGTTAGAGTTCTAAGAGTGTTAGAGTTCGTAGTAATCCAGTTTGACTGAGCAGAAGTTCAGTGTTTGTCTTGCTGCTCTTCGTCATTGTATCCTAGAAGACTAACGTTATTGTGGTCCTCAAGCACTTTGTGGAGGAGGCAAATCAGTTTTAAGAAAACTGTATGACACACAGATCTCTACTGTTAACATAGTTTTGTTTTACAGGATTTTTAAAGTGCTGCTGAAATTCTATTAAAGTTTGGAGCAAACTTTTTGGTAACTTTAAATTTGTCTTAAAGTTTATTATAAATGTTTGAACTTATATATTGCATGTTATTGTTTTCTTACATAACATACTTTTCACAGTTTAGCCTCAAAATGCAGCGGCATGCCGATGCTGTCATATCACTGTAAAATTATATAGGACTTATTTATTAACGAAATCTGAAGTGATCATGTATCACATGAAAGATTAGGTAACCACTTTACTAAGCATAGAATCTGAAATGCCATTGTCCATAATGGTTGAGTTAAACTATACCTCACGGCTCACGCATATAGCTTCCTAGTAAATCTTTAAAGATTAATTTAAAGCACTTGTGCAGGACAATCGATCATATATAATTGGCCAATAATCAATTAAAAGTATTTGCTCCACATATATATATCTATCTATATACATGTATGTATATATTACATGGAAATGAAAGCTACCTATATTAAACAATATTATAAGAGACTGTATTTGAGAAGTCTAGAGTATTTTCAGAGGTGTTAAATTAAAAAAAAAAAAAAAATCGTTTCGAAAAAGAAAAGGAGTTTGTTATAGAAGAAACGCACCTTTAAAGAGTCGTTTTAAGTTGTGCTTAGTGAATTTGCTTCAACCGTGGACTTGGTCTCTTATTTTAATTACTTTGTGTTAAACTGGTAAATAAATAAAAATTATAAGACTTAAATCTAGTAGCGGTAATTGAGAATTAAGCAGGTCTATCACTCATCAAGAAAAGAAATGTGTGACTAGCTAATTAACGTCAACACTGGTCCTTTGGAGAGTTAATTTTCTTCCTTATAATATGGCTATAAGAAATTCCTAAAGTAAGTAAAACCTTTAATTAATGTTATCTTTTTTTTTTTTTTTTTCCTGAGGAAATGTTATCTTATTTTGAAGGTGCATAAACTTCAATGCAATCCTTTTTATATATATTTTTTAAACGTAATCATGTTTCGAGACGATTGAAATACGTAATTTTGGATATCTATTTTCTATTGACAAAAAAAAAAAAAAAAGAGATCCTCATGTGCGCAAGTTCGGAAATATTAAAAAAAAAATGTCAAATTATATTGACAATAGTCTATGGAGCTAAAATTTAGCATGATGTGCATGATTGTATAAAGTAGATTTTATCGATTTTGCCGAAAAGAATGATAATCATATGATCGACTCCAATCGTACGTGAACTAATTTTGTCATGTCCAGACGTGTGTCGCATACCTATAAGGCAAAGCCTTATAAATACCACTAATTTTTGTATAACTGAATAATTATATTAAGTCTCCAAATATTAAAAATCAACTATATAAAATACATACTGTAATATAACAAATTTATGCTAATTGACCTTTCCAGTCTTTATGTTTTCCCAATAAAAATGAATGACTTTCAATCTTTCATTCATGAACTCAAACGCATCCCAATTACCTAGATAAGTTCTTCCTTAATGAACCCCTTAACTAACGATCTTTAATATTCGGGAGAGAAAAATAAAAGGGTGAGCTCGACAGCTCAGTAAATAACCAGTAACCTTAATTAGCTGGATCAAGTATATATCCTTTGAAAAGATAAATGACATATTTTAAAACAAAATCAATTTTAAAATATAATAATTTTCAAGATAATCAAATAAGATTGTTTGGAAAGTCACTTTAACAAAAATATGAAGTAGGTTTTCAAAATCTGTCATTTTATTCTCATTCGATAATCAGTAACACTTTCAAATCACTTCTCAACAGTTTTTGGTGACTATGGTCATACTGAACCCCTGTGACTAGATCCACATTATCTACACTTAACCCCTGTAGTCAGGTCCACATTTATTACATTTGACCCCTGTAGCTAGGTCCACATTTACGACATTTAACCCCTGTAGCTAGGTCCACATTCAGTACGTACTGTCCACATATAATCCCTATAGAATGGGTCCACACTGCATAGTCACTAAAGAGAGTTTCAAAACACATTCATATACAATAGCAGTTCAAAAATAATTTTACTTTTCTCATTATATAATTGTAATCATTTTTAAATAGTTTTCATGTAACAATGTTCAATAACAATGTCATATACTTGATCTATAGTTTTATGCAAAATGATTATCAGATAGAATCAAAATACTTTTTAAACAAAGCGATTATTTCAATAAAATAATTTTCTTTCAATAAATGACTTATCTGCAAAAAGTATATTTTCGCTTGAAATCATATTTTTAATAAAATACGCTATAAACATAAGTTTATTAGAAACAATAAAATATTTAGTTCTTGTACAAAAAGTTACTAGAAAAGACCAAATGTTACTTACCTCGTTCGTTTTACCTAATCAACTCAAATAATCAACAAATTCTTTCAAGCACCTATTATCATATAAACCATACATAAGAACTACAATAGTAAAATCATATTCTAATTAAACTAATAATAATGACTACTTGCTGTCTATGTATCTATTATGATCAACTCTATAGTTCCCCAAATAATGTCAATTTCTCATGATTATAATTATTTTGACTTATCTCCAAAAATCACCAAAATGAGAGGACAAGTTCTACCAATGATGGGAGTCCTAAAAGTGCCAAGAATATAGCATAAATAGGCCCCATATAGCCGGACAAACTGCTGCCACATTTTGCTGATAGTGTTCAAAATTTCAGATTTTTTCTAGATTCGTAGTGCTCACTTCAAAAGGCTATAAATCTCTGGTTATAAGTTCGTTTTTTACGAATTATATACCTTTGGAAAGCTTATCGAATAACTTTCGAATCATACTAAGTATGATATAATCAGATAATTAAAAGATACTGAAAAGTGGGTTGTAATCCTCTGTTGCATTTTCTATTCTACCCAAACTTAAAAATTTATAACTTTTACTCTACACAATCAAATCATGTAATTTTAGTCTTGTTTGAATTCTAAAATCAAGAAAGTCTATCCCCATTTATTTAATTCTCGGAACTTTATACAATCTTAATGAGACAACTAAAACTCTAATTTTAGATATGCAAATCAAATCCTCAAAATCTAGTTAATGCATGTGATTAACCTTAATAGGTTAGAGATATTTATCTTAAGAGTGAGTCTCAGTAATTCTTGAAAATAATAATAATAATCATCATCTTCTTCTTCTTTTTCTTCTAAATAGCGTAGAACCGTCTCTCTCTCTCTCTCTCTCTCTCTCTGTTTTTTTTTTCCTCTACTGAATGTACACTTAGAAACTGATAGTAAAATTAAACCCTTAGGGTTTCTTAAAAGGACCACATATTGAATTACTAATATAACCCCAAATAATATCTAATAGATAATGGCTCTTTTGTCTTTTCTTTTATCCTTGTATTATATATAAAATATAAACCTTTTTTTTTTTAACAGGTTGTCACAAATTTGCTGTACAATATTTCAACATTGAGGAGGATTATTTGAGTCAAGTCAAACACAATGTTGTTAGGGATTACATACATTTCTAGTTTTTATTCGACAATTTCTTCACTTTTTATCAATTGTTGAGGTCATTTCGTTTAAATTCTTATAAATTTAATTAAAACATATATATATATATATATATATCCAGTAGGTATTTTTTTTTACCTATGTATAGGTATTATTTTGGCCAATAAAAATTTATCATGCATATTTTTTTTATATTAAAAAGTAAGAGATAGAAAAAGCATTAACGATGCACGTCTTTTCATGCACTTCATTATAGCCATTGGATCACCATTAGATAATGATCTAATAGCTAAAAAAAAATATCTACACATAGGTAAAAAAAAAAAAAAAATTATCTACTGGATTGGCAACCATATATATATATATATATATACAGCAAAGTTAATTGAAAAGTAGAGGGGTAACTTGTTTAGATACAATGTTAACCCTTTAGGCATCTCACTACAATATTTCACATAAATGCGCGGTAATTGGTTTCCACCAAAGAGTTCCAATGTTAAGGCGATTGATGAAGGGCAAAAAATTTTTTTTAAAGACAATTGTTAAAGATTAAATCCTGGTTCTTGATTACGAGATTAAATAATTAACAAACAGAAAATAAGTAAAGCAAAAACAATAATTTTGGTGCTTCACTCTCAATAATATTAGAGTTGTATGTCCATTTTTAGGCTGCATATGTTACTTTATTTAGCAATAATGAAGAAGAAGAGTACAAAGTGATTGATCTCACTCATCTCACTCTCTCGACTCGGCTTTTTACCCAATCTTGCTCTAGAAATTAACCGGCAATCCTAAAAAATATATATCCTTATGTTGGTTCTAATTAATTGTAAAATTTACTTATGGAACCTATACCTAAAAGTGAAAGCTACCAGCAACTTTAACTATATCCATGCATTTAAGTGAGGAAAAAAAAAAGAATTGTTGTAATGTATAACACTAGCTATCAGTATATGCGTTGTAAAGGTGATTTAATTAAATAGTAATAATAATTATAAAATATTGCAAGCATGTGTTACTGTAGTATTAGGTATTAAGGTTATTGGTCTTAATTTAGAGTTACGTATTCATAATATTAGGGATCTCATATTATTTACCAATTTTTTTTAATACCACCTAACATGATCGATGAGTTGTTATTATTTAATTTGTAAATTGAACTTACCATGAATATGCTAAATGACATTCATGCAATAATATATATTGGTGACAAACCACATGTCGTGGTATTAAAAATGTGGCATATAAACTAGGATTCTTACCATTATCCAAAATGTGGCATATAAACTAGGATTCTTAGCATTATCCTTTTAAAATATGAGATTTGAAATAAATAATCAGCTGATGTGGACATTAATCTAATGATATTATTATAGCATTAATGCTAAGTTTTATGATAAGAAAGATATTACTATAAATAGCTAATAAAGTTTGGACAAATCAGTGAATGAATATAGATTTATATTTGTTTTTTTTTTGGTTCTTTTTTCTTAATATAAAATAGATCTATTTTTTTAAAGGAAAAAAATAGACCTATTTTGGCATTGATTTTATTTTTTATTAATCAATTAACAAATTTAATTAACAGGAAAATTAATTGGCTATTTATTAGTCAGTTGGATCTTTGAAAACTGAGGCCAACGCCTAGCTACGAGTTGACTTGTTAAGGAACGAAGTAAAGTTTGACGCATATATAATTTGAACTTTTACTTTCTGCTTATATTTATAAGGAAATCTAATTATATATAGCATGCCTTGAAAACTGATTAGTTAGATTGTTATTATATCTTTACAGTCAATATAGAGAATGACAAAAATATGATATGGATATGGCTAAACCAACCGGAAAATCAAATCAGTTAATGGGAAAACTAACCATATATAACTGGCAACTTCTAAATATTAGCTCAAATATGTGATCATCCGGTGAGAAAATACACACATATATATATATATATATATATATGAAGAAATACTAAAAGCAATATTTGACGAGGGAGTTTACCTAATTGTTTAATGATAAGGAGGCGTTTATTTTTCTTCCACACTCTTGTTTTGTTCTAATAAAGCATATATTGCTTCCTCAACAAACCATGTGACAACTCATATCGTTTTGTTTCAGATCTGTTAGGTGCATTTATGCAGTAATATTAATCAGTGCTCTCTTTAGGCATGTGCACCAAGTATACATACACAATTTAAAGAAAGAGACTTGTAATTAATGTGTATTAGGAGACTGTCATCTTTTTATACTCTGTAATGATCAAGTACTTATACCCTAAATTATTTGCTAAATATTATATAACTAATACATATATGGATTTAGAAAAAAAGATTAAAAAAAGATAAAAACTTCAATATAGTCTCATTGACTTCTTTGACGAGTATAATCTCACTCTGGCTTTGCCATGGTACGTAAGGTTATAAGCCTATATATTCACACTAGAGTACTCGTCAACCGAAAAAGTGCATGGTTTCATTTCAAATTCTCTCTCTAGATAGCTATACATACATACACATATACATATATATAATCTATATCCATATATAGGCAGCACATAATTTAAGTTCTTACACGAACTGTAAAAACTGGTTTTAAATAAGGGCATTTTGGACTTTTTAAGCTCAATAATATTGATGTAAATATGTATTTTAAGATATAAATAATACAAATATCTGGAATATTATAATATTTTGTAACAGTGCCCGAATTTTTCTTTAAAATCCCCCAAAATCTCTCAAATTCTCACATAAAGGGGTCCTGAAGAAAGAGAGAAACAGAAAGAAACAACAATTTCTGTTAGAGCTCTGTCTTACTGACACCGTCGCCTAACTCCAACCATGCGTCACCCTATGTCGAAGAGCCGCCACAGATGAACCGGATGCCACCGGTCCCGAGCTGTTTTTTCACCGGACGACGCCACAATGGCCCCGTGAAGATTCCGCCTCCGGCGTGGTTTTCCAGCTACCGGCGCGCCATCCGATGCCGGCCATTGACACCTCCAACGAGTGGAGTCTCGTCTCGTTGTCGCCGACTATCTCCAAGAGGTTGTTCGGCGAAATTCATCTCTGGTAAGATTTTCACCACTTTTATCGTTTTTACCAACTATGTAAAAAGTGATATTTACGTAATTATTTTGATTAAGTAATTTATTTACCCGAGGTAAACACGTGAGGTGAAAGAAGGTTAAAAATAATGAATAATTACAGCTGGTAAAAGTAAAAATGGTAACCAAAAATATGGTAAAAAGTAATTAGAAAAATAGGACATTTTTCTAATTATTTCCAAAAAGTGGTATTTATGTGATTCTCGGATTTGAGTGTAACTAATGCTAGGGACCTCGAAATTGAGTTCTGACTTCGAATTTAGACTCAGTGAGGTCGAGACATGAATTTTGATATAAAATACCACTATGTTTTGTTGTGAAACAAAAATTGAAATTTCATGGCACAAATTGCACAATTTTGCGTGCTATAAGCCGGTCTCGCACCAGGACCTATTTTTGACAAAGTATATGCCTAGCCTAGTATTTTTGAGTGCTCTGAATTCAGTGGTGATCTCCGTTTCTGCATTTGAAGCTCTGGTTGAAAAGTCACTTTTTCAAGTAGACTTACCGGGAACTAGAAACTGCCGTTTAAGTACCTGAGTGACGAACGGGGGATTATTCGAGCGTCATTTGTCTAGTATTACTATCATATCAAGGTAAGAGTTCAATTACATGATTTTTATATCTATTTTGAATTTTTATCGCATTAAAATTATTTATGAAAAATCGTGAATTTACGATGGTTTGATTAAATGCTGTAAATTGTTGGGTTATACTGGGATTGGACTGTGTGAATTATTAAACATATTTTTACATTGTGATTTTGGAGTAAAACAGCGGTATACTGCCCATGTTATAGTAAATCCCAGAATAATGCCAAGTTGGATTTTAAAGCATGACTTGAATATTGGATGCATGATTATTGTATACTATTATATGTTGTACATACCATAGAATCACACACTTGAGTTTCATTGTAGCATTGTGGTATTTTTAGATCGCTGGCGAGTTCCTGCAGCGCTAGGTGAGAGACCTAGGCCCCTGCGCAAGTTTTTGCTGATATGCCTATGGGCAGTGTTAGGATGCTGGGTACCTCTGATACAGAGGTATTACAGGGCTGTGATGGGAGGATGAGAGCTCACTTATATTCTTGTAGATGTATGATATATACAATTATGTGGATTTAGTTTTCGTTTTGAATATATGATTATTCTAGATACCAAATAATCTATAAACTTGATTTATAAATGGATTTAAAGATAATAATTATGCAAGTTTGAGAAATTACATCCATCCAAAAGGTAATTGAATCTCTATTGAGTATGTGAATACTCATGCCTTACCTTTCTCCTCTCAGGTAGTGCTCGGTGTGATTTTGGAGTCTTGGGAGCAGAGTAGTGAGAAGCTAGTTACCTTGCTTGAAATTGATAACCAAGGAAAATAACTTTGTTATTTATCTTGACTTATATTGAATACTTAAGAGCCCGTTTCACGGATTCGGTCTGTACAATTAGTGTGCTGGATTGTGAGACTACTGATGATGATGCTTGGTTTGTTTTAATAAATTTCTTTAACAATCTATGTCTAATGGTATTTACAAAACTGTGGGAATTTTACTTTAAAATTATTTTTATAAATTTTTCTAAAACAACTTTTGAATTTCTAATTGTGAAATTTTCTTTCTGCCACTAGCCCGGGATTTAGGTCATGATAGAAAATTTTGGTATCAGAACAGAGATTTATGTGCCTTGGATGTGACACCGTTAGATTAGATTGTAATCAGTCTTAAAAAAAAGTTTTAAATTCAGCATCATTATCTCACTGACACTTTGGTATATTTATATAGACTAATAAGATGCCTCCGTGAAGAAGAGTACCGAGGCAAGAGCCAAGAAATGATACTCTTCTGCCACGATAGGAAATTTCTGACCCTCTTGCTTATCTTTATAATGCTTTGCGGGAGATACCAGGATTAAGAGCTTAATGAGATCCTGAGGCTCGTCAAGCTAGCTTTTTCAAAGATTTCATCAAGTTGAGTCCGCCAACTTTTGATGATAAACCAGACCTCATCGTAGTTGAGAAATGGTTTAGAGATATTAAGAAGATCTTTACTATTATTGGGACACCTGCAGAGTTCTGAGTGGTCTTTGCCATTTATAAGTTGTCTGATGGAGCTGCCAACTGGTGGGAAACTATCAAGTTGTCGCGACAAGAGATCGGTATAACTTGGAATGTCTTTGAAGGACTGTTCAGAGACCAGTATGCCAATACTAGTCATAGATCTGCTATGACTAGAGAGTACGAGTGACTTAAGTAAGGCAATTTGATTGTAAAGGAATACTACATCTGGTTCATTGAATTGGCTTAATATGCTTATGCACCAGGGACTGATCCTACTCTTCAGATTGTCAAGTTCATGAAAGCTCTGAGGCCAGTTATCCTTGAGAAGATTATGACTCATCATTTTGACAACTTGGTGGATCTTGTTGCTGTGCCACAGAAAGTAGAAGCCTTTCTCGATGACAATTCGACTTTGAGGGAACAATCAAGGAACAGAGGAAGTGACAGAAAGGCCAACAGGAGAAACCAAAGCCAGTTGCAGTCACAGAGTTCTCAGAGCAGTAGTTTTTCTAGAAGAGAACGGTTTGAACCGTATAGTTGTTTTCACTGCGGCCAGCAGAGCCATCAGAAAAAGTCTTGTCTATTCTGCTAGCAGAAGCCAACTTTATCCCAAGGTGGGCCACAAGGAAGCCAGAGTGCATCTGTACCATTCCAGGGTAACCAGATGAAGCCAATTCAGAACCAGTCTCAGGCATTCAACTCTTCTCCTTTCCAGTAGTCTTTTGGTTCCGAGTACTAGTGTCAGTACTGGCCACAGGGTTCAGATTTTACTCAGAATTTTCAGACTCCATAAACTTCCAATAATCAGGGAGGACGCGGATACACTAGCACTGGTCTAGGAGCTAGTAGCAGCCGACCTAGCCAACGGAGAAGGAACAAAGGGAAATAAAAAGTTTCTGGTCAAGCCTTTGTAGTTACTGGGATAGAAGATAGCTGAGATCAGACCGGCAAGGGAGTCATTAATGGTATGATTCTCATTTCATACTCTTGGGTTCATGTTTTATTTGATACTGGTGCTTCGCATTCCTTTATATCCTTGCTGTTTGCTTAATTGTTGGGGTTGGAATATTCTATGTTGGATCCTGTTTTGACTTTGGGCATACCAATGGGTAAAGCAGTTGATGTTTCCATTGTGTGTTAAGATTGTCTGATTGTGATTGACGGTAAAGAATTATTGGCTGACTTGATTGTGTTGCCTTTGCAACAATTTGATGTAATTCTCAGTATGGATTGGTTATCCAAATATCGAGCTACAATTAAGTATTACAAGAAGAGAGTTATTATTTTTCTTTAGGATAGATGTCCTATCAAGCGTGTTTGAATCCCTTGAACCAAGTCCGATTTTGAAAGCATGCATAGGTGGAAGGAAGAAACTCGGGTGCTATGAGAATTTATTTGCCATCAGTGGTGATGTGGGAAATGAGGATCAACATCCCTGAATTTCAGTGGTTAGCGAGTTTTCAGATGTTTTTCCAGAGGATCTACCGGGACTACCACCTGCTAGGGAGATCAAGTTCTGTATTGATTTGATTCCCGGTGCCCAGCCAGTTTCTATTCTAGCCTATCGCATGGCTTCAGCGGAAATGTCTGAGTTGAGAAGTCAGCTGGATGATCTTTTGTCAAAGGGCTTGATCAGGAATAGTACTTATCCATAGGGTGCACCTGTATTATTTGCCAAGAAAGTTGATGGTACGCTCAGACTCTGTGTTGATTACAGAAGGTTGAATCAGCTTACTGTGAAAAAAAAGTATCTTCTGCCAAGGATTGATGAGTTGTTTGATCAACTGGGTGGATTTAGATTTTTTTCTAAAAATGATAGATCGGGTTATCACCAGTTGAAGATTCGAGAGGAAGATATACCAAAAACTGCGTTCAGGACTTGTTATGGCCACTTTGAGTTCCTGGTTATACCGTTTGGTCTGACTAATATTCCTGCAGCATTCATGGATCTCATGAACAGAATTTTCAGGTCTTATTTAGATCAGCAGTTGTCTTTATTGACGATATCTTGGTATACTCGAAGACTCGAGAAGAGCATGCTGACCACTTGATAGTTGTACTTCAAATTTTGAGAGATCGCCAGTTATATACCAAGAGATCCAAGTGTGACTTTTAGATAATAGAAGTGAAATTCTTGGGGTATGTGATTTCTCAAGAGGGTATTTCAGTCGATCCTGCTAAGATAGAGTTTGTTCTAAAGTGAGAAAAACTGAAAAATGTGACTGAGATAAGAAGTTTCCTCAGTTTAGCAGGCTACTACCGTTGTTTTGTGGAGAATTTCTCGAGAATTGCCTTACCTTTGATGAAGTTAATAAGAAAAGATGTCAAGTTCAATTGGGATGACGATTATGAAGAAGCTTTCATGGAACTAAAAAAGAGATTGATAATAACACCTATTCTTACTATTCCTAACAGTAACGAACTATATGTTGTGTACACTGATACTTCCAGTTTTGGATTCAGATATGTCTTGATACAGAATGGTAAGGTAATGGCTTATGCTTCTTGTCAGTTAAAGTAACATGAGAAGAGTTACCCTACCCATGATCTGAAACTTGTAACAGTAATTTTTGCTCTCAAGATTTGGAGATGTTACTTGTATGGTGTGAAATTTGACGTACTCTCTTATCACAAGAGCTTGAAAATATCTCTTCACTTAGCGTGATTTAAACTTAAGATAGTATAGATAACTTGAGTATATGGAAGACTATGACTTCGAACTACGATACCATGGTATGTTAGCTGATGCCTTGAGTAAAAAACCTCATGGTATATTAGTTGTAGTTATTTTTCAAGATTGGAAGAACTTAGTGGCAATTGGTGATTACGATTTGTAGTATTTCGAGACTGACAAAGCTACTTGTCTTAGTAATATTGTTGCTACACCAGCACTTCTCCAAATAGTGCAGCAAAGTCAATAGCAAGATCAAGAGTTGAGGACGATCTAGAATCAACTCGAAAATGGGGAACAGTTGGAAGGTTGGAGTACAAATAGAGAAAGATTTGTGCTTTTTATAGGAAAGCGCTAATGATCCTCACCTTAGAGAGACTATTCTCACTGAGGCTTATAAGTCCAAGTTTGCGGTACATCCTGGTAGCACAAAGATGTACCATAATTTGAAAAGATAGTACTGGTGAAAAGGTATGAAGTGTGATGTAGCTACTTATGTGGCTAAGTGCATGACTTGTCAGCAAGTCAAAGCAGAGCACCAAAGGCCAGCTAGACTACTACAGCTTTTGCCCATACCAGAGTGAAAATGGGATAAAATCACAATGGACTTTGTGATGGGTTTGCCAACAACACGGAGAAAAAATGACTCAGTTTTGGTGATTGTTGATTAGATGATGAAGATTGCTCATTTCGTACTGATCAGGTCTAATTTTTCACTCAACAAGCTTAGTTGTCTCTACATTGACAATATTGTTCGGTTGCATGGGGTGCCATCAAGCATAGTTTCTGACAGAGTTCCAAGATTTACATCAAAGTTTTGGAGAGCTTTGGGATCAGAGCTGAATCTCAGTACAGCTCATCTTTCTCAGACAGATGGCCAATCTGAGAGGACTATTCAGATTATGGAGAACATGTTTCACTCTTGTATACTGGATTTTGGTGGAAGCTGGGATGATCATCTGACATTGGTGAAGTTTGCTTATAATAACAGCTACCAAGCCAGTCTTGGCATGGCTCCATATGACGTATTATATAGAAGACCATGTAGATCACCCATGTATTAGGCTAATACAAAGGAGCGTGTTACTCTTGGGTCAGAATTGATACATGAGACTACTAAAAAGATTGCTAAGATTCGGGAAAGACTCAAGGATATGCAGAGTCATCAGAAAAACTATGCGGACCCGAAGAGATGCGAAGTAGAGTTCAAAATTGGTGATCAAGTGTTCTTGAAAGTAATGCCAAGGCGTGAGATTACTAGATTTGGACTTAAAGGCAAATTGGCTCCAAGGTATATTGGACCATTTGAGATTACTGCTAGAATTGGGCCAGTAGCGTATCACTTGGATTTGCCTCCGCAATTGGGCCGAGTGCACAATATTTTTCATGTCTCGATGCTCAGAAAGTATGTACCTGACCTATCGCATGTCATTCAGTATGTGAAAGTGCCATTACAAGAGGACATAACATCTGAGAAACAACCAGTTTGAATACTGGGAAGAAAGCTCAAAGTGCTTCGAAAGAGGGAAATACCACTTGTTAAGGTTCTCTAGTAACACCATAAAGAAGACGAAGCTATTTGAGAGCTAGAAACAGAAATGTACGAGAAATATCCTCATTTGATTAACTTTCAGCTTGAAGTTGTACTTTAACGCTTGTGTTGTATTCGAATTTCAGGACGAAATTCCTTTAAGAGAGAGAGGATGTAAAAACTGGTTTTAAATAAGGGCATTTTGGGCTTTTAAAGCTTAATGGCATTGATGTAAATATGTATTTTCGGATTTAAATAATACAAATATCTGGAATATTATAATATTTTGCAACAGTGCCCGAATTTTTCTTTAAAACCCCCAAAATCTCTCAAATTCTCACATAAAGGGGTCCTGAAAAAAGAGAGAAACAACAGTTTCTGTTGGAGCTCTGCCATGCCATCACCACCGCCCAGTTCTGACTACGCGTCACCCGGCGTTGAAGAGCCGTCACAGACAAACTGGATGCCACTAGTCCCGAGCTGTTTCACCACTGGACGATGCTGCAGTAACCCTGTGAAGATTCCGCCTCCGGCGCAGTTTTCCTGCCACCGGCGCGCCATCTGACGACGGCCGTCGACACCTCTAACGAGTGGAGTCTCATCTTGTCGTCGCCAACCATCTCCAAGTGGTTACTCGATGAAATTCATCTCTCGTAAGATTTTCACCACTTTTACCGTTTTTACCAACTATGTAAAAGGTGATATTTACGTAATTATTTTGGTTAAGTAATTTGTTTACCTGAGGTAAATATATGAGGTGAAAGAAGGTTAAAAATGATAAATAATTACGGTTAGTAAAAGTAAAAATGATAATCGAAAGTGCGGTAAAAAGTAATTAGAAAAAGAGGATTTTTTTCTAATTATTTTCAAAAAGTGGTATTTATGTAATTCTCGGATTTTTGAGTGTAACTAATTCTAAGGACCTCGAAACTGAGTTCTGACTTCGAATTTGGACTGAAACATGAATTTTGATATAAAATACAATTATGTTTTATTATGGAACAAAAATTAGAATTTCGTAACACAAATTGCACCGTTTGCGCGCCACGGGCTGCTCCTGCACTGGGACATGTTTTCTAACCTAGTATTTAGATGCTCTGAATTCAGTGGTGGCCTCTGATTCTGTATTTGAAGCTCCGGTTAAAAGGTCACTTTTTCAAGTGGACTTACCTGGAACTGGAAACTGCCATTTAAACACCTGAGTGACCAACGGGGGATTATTCGAGCGTCATTGGCCTGGTATTACTACCATATCGAGGTAGGGGTTAAATTACCTGATTTTTATATCTATTTTGAATTTTTATTGCATTAAAATTATTTATGAAAAATCGTAAATTTATGATGGTTTGATTAAATACTGCAAATTATTGGGTTATACTGGGATTGGACTATGTGAATTATTATACATATTTTTACACTGTAATTTTGGGGTAAAACAGCAGTGTGCTGCCTATATTACAGTAAATCCTAGAATAATACTAAGTTGGATTTTAAAGCATGACTTGAATATTGGATGCATGGTTGTTGTATACAATTACATGTTGTACATACCATAGAATCACACACTTGAGTTCCATTATAGCATCGCGGTATTTTTAGATCGCTGGCGAGTTGCTGTAGTGCTATGTGCCCTTGCGCAGGTTTTTACTGATACGTATACGGGCAGTGTCAGGATGCTGGGTACCTCTGGTACAGAGGTATCACAGAGCCGTAATAGGAGGATGAAAGCTCACTTATATTCTTGTTGATGTATGATATGTATAATTATGTAGATTTAGTTTTGGTTTTTATTATGTAACTATTTTGGACACCAAATAATTTATAAACTTGATTTATAAATAGATTTAAAGGTACTAACCATGCTGGTTTGAGATATTGCATCTATCTAAAAAGTAATTAAATTCCTACTGAGCATGTGAATGCTCACCCTTTACCTTTCCCCTCTCAGGTAGTACTCGGTGTGATTTTGGAGACTTGAGAACAGAGTAGTGAGAAGTTAGTTACCTTGCTGGAAATTGGTAACTACGTAAAATAACTTTGTTATTTATCTTGGCTTGTATTGAATACTTAAGGGTCTGTTTCACAGACTCGGTCTGTATAATTAGTGTGCTGGATTGTGAGACTGCTGATGATGATGCTTGGTTTATTTTAATAAATTTATTTAATAATATATGTCTAATGGTTTACAAAACTGTGAAAATTTTACTTTAAAATTATTTTTATAAATTTTTCTAAAACAACTTTTGAATTTCTAATTGTGAAATTCTCTTTCTGCCACTAACCCAGAGTTTGGGTCGTGATACAAACTATATAGATATCGGTTCAAGATAGGTTCCATGCTCTCATTATGCGTATCTAAGTTGTATTAAAGTACTAATTTTATAGGAACGGCAACCAGTACGTAGAGCGAAAAATAGACAACTAGTTAGACAGAATAAGTTACTTCACCCTGGTGTGACATAATAATGCAAAGGAATATATGGATCCCAATCTATATATGCAATACATATATGTGTAGATACATTTAAATAAGGTCCAGTTAAATGTCCTTCGGAAAAAAAAAGGGTCCAGTAATGTATATATAAAGAGTGCCATCCTATATACGTTAATATATGTGCACCTGTATGCATGTGTATGTATAAATTTATTAATGAAACCTCGGTACTATAGCACTTGTGATTTCATAGTAAACGAAATGATCAGTAGAAATCAAGGGAAGACATATTGTTGGTGCATGATTTGTTCAGACGTACGTTACGTATGTATAAAAACAAGTTGATACGTGTTTTAAGTTTATAAAGTCCTATACGTATAACGGGTTATAAGAACCTGAAATTAATCCACTCATAAAAGTAAGCCAGTGTGTATGCGTGGGCATATATATGTGTATATATATATATGTGTATATATACATATACATATATATATAATTGTGTTTTATATGATCAAATTCATCATTGAAAACTGTCGTGTCATGCATTTGTCCTCAACTCCAACATGCCCATAAGGAATTATTCTATCATTGCTATCCTCCTTTGCTTTCACTGCCATATTCATTCATTAATTCCCAATTGGAAATAATAATTGGACTAGTGACAATTTTATTCTTTTTTAATGCAAGAAAATGTTCAAAAAGATAATATAGGAGGTACCGCATCCGTTTGGCGAAAATAGATAAAATACAATAAATATTCTCCTTGGAGAATATTTCAAACATAAATATTGCAAATGGCAATTGAAAATATATGGCTGCTCTTTTTATTAGCCAAACCAAATTTCCTAAATATACATTAATCAAGATTCATGTAATTTTTTTATGATACATATATATATTCATATATATATAAAATGTGACTTTTCGAACTTTAAACCTCTATATATGTACACTTTGGAAGAAAAAAAAAAAACCTCTATATATATATATATATATAAAAGAATGTGGACTGTAGTGTGTTTACTAATCTGATTAAATCTATACTACGATAAAAGTTTATATTAGTTTGTGAGTAAGAAAAACATTTAGACGTATGTTTCACTTGAAAGAAAATAATCATCTGTGCTGTGATGCAGTACTATAAAACAACACCAATTAAGTGGACCGATAATTTTAATGGAGAGTTCGTCTTAAGTTGTATATATCATCGATTCTATTAGGTGAATTAAATTTGACCCAGAGAAAAATGGCCTAATCTAACCCAATGAATCAAATGATGTAATGGCGTTTATGCCTCGTTGCACCAAAGGAAGGACAATATATATTTAATATTGTAAGTCAACTCCTAAATTTGAGAGATGACGCAATGGATTCCCCATTCTGCTCAAAAAAAGGAAAAAAGAACGGAGATCAATTAAGCATGGAAACTAATTTTTATTTTTCTTTCTTATTGAAAGCTCAAGAAATTCCACTTTATTATGGCCAACTTACATAAAATCAAACATAGATTGAAATTTGAAAACACCCTTCTTTAATTAATTTCCACAATTTTAATTAATAAGAAATATCACATTTTCCTAGTATATGATTAACACACTGAGAGAGAAGGGAGATCAACTAGAGAATTCTCTGTAACTCATCCCGAAGAAAGCAAAGGGCAGAAGGAAGAGTACGACGCGTGTAAAGACTGCGCAAATTGTCGGTGACATTAGATTAAAACGCAAGGACAAAACCGTCATTTCAACTCAACTAAGCTCACACTCACTCACTCACTCGCTCACTCACTCCTACTCTTACTCTTATCTTATGCAGCATAATTGCCTTCTCCATTCCCGCGGCTTTGAACGCGGCTTTGGTTTTGGCTTTTTCCCCACTTTTTCTCTGAATTTTATATTTTATATTTTTATTATTTTTTAGTTAATTAATCTTATTTTTATTTTATTTAAATTCCAAATAAATAAATAAATATGTATATAATCCAGTGGACAAGTATAGTATAAGAGTGAGAGCGTGATATTTGTTTGAGCCTCTTTCGAAAATTTATGTTAGAGGAGGAGCCAAAGAATCGAGTCCGTGACTCACTCACACCTCTCTCTCTCTCCCTATCTCCCTCTCTCTCAGGTATGTTTCTTCTTCTTCAAATTAATCACTGATTTTTCATTCTCTGATTTTATCTAATCCATTTTTGTGTACGGACAGTAGATCTTATATATTGGATCGATCGGAGTACTGAGTTTACTGGTTCTCGAATCGTTGATATATATATATATATATATTCATGGAAGTGTGGAGACAAATTATTGAAATTAGTAGTAACTGGGGAGAAATAACAAAGTCATGAAGTTTTACATCTCGACTTCGGGGATAAAGAGGGTCACGATTTCGAGCTCCGGCGCCGGAAAGGGATCTCCGGCGACATTCACGCCGACGGCGACTAGGCGGACTATTACGGCTCGGACTCTTCTCCCGGTGCTTCTGGTGCTAGGGATTGTTTTGCCCTTCCTCTTCGTTCGAATTGCGTTTCTCGTCCTTGAATCCACCTCCAATTGCTCTTCTACTCTAGGTATATTTTTCACTCTTTTTTTTTTCTTTTTTTTATTGATTAAATAATCTCTCAAAGATGTAGAATTTTAATACATATATTTTTCAATTTTTCAAATTTTTTGGTGTATATTTTTTGAGCTTGTTGTATGAGTCAGTTATATTTGATTTTCCTTTTATTCATTTTGTTGCATAATTTAGTTGATTAATTAGTTAGTAATTGTTATTATTGTTACTTTCGCAGATTGTATAGGACGGGGGCTTTTCAGCGGGAGCGATTCGTCTCTTGTAAGTGGTTTATCTCTATATTGACGAAAATGCCCTTTTCATTTTTGAATTCTGGATGAAAATTATTTAATAGTTTTGTTGAAAATTACGCAATTGGGGGCTGGAAAAAACATAACGCACTTGACTGATTGCTACGTGTTCAATGGACGATGGTCCACTAGCATGGTTTGTCGTATTCTGGACCCAATTTTGTTGAATTCTTTTAAATTTGACAGAATTTTTCAGTCATTTTATTCCGGTTATTTCTTTTCTTTTTTTTTTTTTTGAAAAAACCCATTAATTACGTGACTTTCATTTGTATAGTTAGAACTATTTACAGATCAACTTTTCCGGATAACGCATTTTTCGTTAAACGAATTAGTTAGAAATTTTCCTCTCAATAAATAAAAAAAAAAAGAAGTCTGTGATGGCATTTTCGTCCTAGCAAAATACATACATTAATACAGTGTGTGTGGATAAGCGCATTCGGAGGAATTGTCGGTATTCCACTTCCAACAGTTGCTTTTGCGTGACACGTGGCTAGTTGGGTGCGAATCATATTATTCTCGTCCACTTGATCAACTTTATTTCAATTTTCAATGCCATTAATTATATTACATGAGTGCGGAAAAAAATAAAAATAAAAAGATAATTATCATGAACTACAATAATTGGCGTAAATTTTACTATTTCCATTTTTTCCAAACCAAGGGCAAAACCCGTTTGGCTATATCCACTGTTCAGTATGTCCTTGTAAATACTAAAAAAAGGAGTCGCATTTATGATACTCCGGAAAACGCTAGGAAAAAAAAAAAAAAAAGAAAAACCAACTGGGAGTAGCTTTTTTGATATGGTGATGATGCTATCCCACGTCAACGCGGTATTATGGAATCATTGGTTATGATTTTATTTTTATTTTTTTGATAATTGAATCGATGGTTATGATGTTATCATCTAATATATCGTTTTGTTTTTGCTTTTTTTTTTTTTGGGTGGTGTTGTAGAAGCTTAGGGATGAGTTGACAAGAGCACTACTAGAAGCCAAAGAAGTTAACCTTCATAATGAGGAAGGCATAGAATCTTTTGACGAACTTGTGAGAGAGATGACATCAAAAAGCCAAGACATCAAGACGTTCGCTTTCAAGACTAAGGCTATGGTACTTACTACTATATATGTATATATACACATTATATAACCCTGCTGTCTTTTTCACCCTACCGACTTTTTTACTTTTCCACATTATATTAGTATTCATTCTTGTGTGTACCTAGTGAATTTCATGATTGAAAGGTGATGACACCTCAAGATAGTAGCAGCCTAACACTTTTGAGTTAGCCCATATCTCTACAATATTTTGGTGTTTATTGGGTTGAGTAGTCTGCGCGGTCTGCTTCCCAGGACCAATCTATATCACATTATCGACATGTAACGATTAATTGAACCCTTTTGTCCATGTATGTTTTGTACTCCTGAATTTTTCGAGTTTTGAAGGACTGTGAGGATAAGGGATGTAAACGAACGTGTAAATATGACGGTAAAAGACAAATATGGTCCAAAGTAGAGTATATAGTTTAAGCAGAGTTGCATTCACAATCACTTGAAAGTTGTTTCTTTTGCCCCAGCAGTGCTTCGCCGTTGTCAAGTGTCCCATACCCACCTGCTATGGCCCTTTGGCTTTTTGTCAAAATAAAACAGCGTTTCTCTGACTGTTGACACGTTTGAGGTCGTACTAGGCACAAGGCACTAGGCAGCCTGGATTTTTTATTTTTTATTTTTTCATCTTCGTGGTAGAAAATTGTTGAACCATCGTTATCCAGTTTGTCATTTTGCTTCTATGCAGACTGTGAATGTTGCAGCACATTATCTCTTGCGAATTATTACTTTCTACCATATGGATACCTGTCCATTACAGTGTTTGCTTGCTATTTTCGCTAGGCTTGATATTGAAAATTAACTAACTGGTTGAATCAAATTACTATCTGTAATTTATCGAGTTGCCACTATTTAGAGATTTAAGTTTCAGTAGAGGTCTAAGCTTAATTGAAGTATGTTCTAGTAAAGGCTTTAGAGAATCATCAAATGCTCACTAAATAAAGTTGTACAAGGAACCATATTGTATTGACATAGGATTGAAACTAAGAATATGGAGTAAAATTCAGACTTTAAAATAGTGCATTGTTGATTTTTTCTGCCGTCTCTGCTTGTTTAGAACAAATGATAAAATGTGACGTTATAGGTTAACCTATTATGTAATTATCGGGTAACAAATATTTTGAATTCTCTACATTTTATGGTTTCTTAACACTGAGCTGTGACTTGTCTCACTTCCAACGGAGCTGGGATTATTTATGTTGATGGGATATGCAGTTTAGAGTAATAAATTCCTGTTTTTATGCAGCAATTAATTATTCTCAGAATCATATCAAGTGCTTACTTCTTACGTTTCTGAGTTGGTTTCTTAATATGCAGCTCTCAAGAATGGAGCGCAAGGTCCAATCAGCCAGACAACGTGAATCTATTTACTGGCATTTAGCTTCACATGGTGTCCCCAAGAGCCTACATTGTTTATGCCTCAAGTTAGCTGAAGAGTATGCTGTAAATGCCATGGCTCGATCTCGTTTACCTCCTCCAGAATATGTTTCACGCCTTTCTGACCCTTCCTTCCACCACCTTGTTCTACTTACTGATAATATTCTAGCCGCCTCTGTTGTTGTCTCTTCTACAGTCCAAAACTCTGCCAATCCAGAAAAATTGGTGTTTCACATAGTTACTGATAAGAAGACGTATACTCCAATGCATGCTTGGTTTGCTACCAATCCTATTAAGTCAGTAGTTGTGGAAGTTAAGGGGCTGCACCAATATGATTGGTCTCAGGAAGTTAATGTGAAAGTCAAAGAAATGTTGGAGATTCATCACTTGATATGGAGTCGTTACTACAATAATTTGAAAGAAGAAGATTTTGAACACGAGAGTCAAAATAAAAGATACTTAGAGGCTTTTAGTCCCAGTTGCCTTTCTCTAATGAATCATCTCCGAATTTATATCCCTGAGGTAAAAACTCTATAATCTTCAAAGAATCCTCCCTGATCGAATCTATGATGTTGAATTTGAATTTTGTAATGATATCATCTGATTTTTATGGGCCAAACAGCTGTTTCCAAATCTCAACAAGATTGTGTTCTTGGACGATGATGTTGTAGTACAGCATGACATATCGCCTTTGTGGGAAATGGATCTTAATGAGAAAGTTATTGGCGCAGTTGTTGATTCATGGTGTGGGGATGATTGCTGTCCAGGGAGGAAATTCAAAGATTACTTGAATTTTTCACACCCCGTTATATCATCCAACTTTGATCATGATCGTTGTGCATGGCTATATGGCATGAATGTCTTTGATCTGGAAGCTTGGAGGACGTCCAACATCACAGCTACTTACCACCAATGGTTGAAACTTGTAAGTATCTTCTGGTCTAAAACTAGTAAGCTGGTTGTGAAGACTGCTTGAAATGTCTCTCGATGCCTTCTTTTCTCATGTTGAACTCAAGATATGGGTACAGTAGGATGAAGCTTTATGTCCTATTCTTGCCTCTGAAGACAAATACAAAAAGGAAGAATGTAAATAATAAATGCATACGTCTATGTAGCATCTAACTTTAAGTAAGCGATATCCCAACTTGAATAAATGGTACTGAAATGTTAAATTTTGAGTAGTTATGTCAGATAATCAAAATCCAATGGCAGAAAATTACTAATCGGTTCTGGAAGTCCAGCATGTCTGCACAGTGATTGCAGAAATGGAATCTCCTCAGATTGCCTGATCTCAGTACCCATGGTTTCAATTCTAATTGTTTATGATTCTTGTCCATCTATTATTTTGCAGAGCCTCAGAAATGGCTTGGGATTATGGTATCCAGGAGTAATTCCACCCACCTTGATTGCATTTGAGGGTCATGTTCATCCGATTGATCCATCATTCCACGTGGATGGTTTAGGTTATCGCATTCCAGACGTTCGTGATCGGGAACTTCTGGAAACCGCTGCAGTCATACATTTTAGTGGCCCTGCAAAGCCGTGGCTTGAGATTGGGGTTCCAGAGGTTCGAGGCTTGTGGAATAAACATGTAAATTTGTCAAACAAATTTGTCAGAAAATGTAGAGTTATGGGATGAAAGAGAAAGAAGCTTTCTCATTCTCTCACATATATTCATTTTGGAACAAAAACCAGAGACACGGATTGGGACCAGAGGGAAGAAGGTGTTGCCTTCAGTCTCTGCTCACGCTGAGCTCTGGACCGGTAATGTTTTCTTGTCCATAATAGAAAATAGATGAAAGTACGTACCAACCTTCAGGAGATATTATATGATTGTAGCGCTCTGACAATATTGTAAATTTTAATTGGATATTAGAAAGTACTTACTCTTGAAACCGGTTTAAAAGTGATATTACTGTCTCTATCACAAATTATTTATAACAAGTAATACGTGTTGTTATTTTTCAATGCAAATAGCATTAGTACTTGAAATTTAGAAAATAACGACTCACTTTCACCTTAGTTTAAATACTGTGAAAATAGTTTTTTTTTTTTTTTTTTTTGGTCCTTTCTAAGTATTATCATAGCTTTAGGAACTTGATCACTATTCCTTTATGGAAATTATGCTAAAAACAACTTAAGGGTGTTGCTTGTTTCTAAACTAATGTTTTGGGTTTTTGATGGAAAAAGCAGTTTTGGGAACTTTACTAGAATGATGTCCGTTCGTCCTACATTGGATCGTGATGATGGTTTGCATTAAAATATAGTTCATCATCTAATGACGCTATTTTAGTTCAAAATGATGAAACTATGGAGGATAAACGTAGTGCCATAGTTGGGCATGTGGAAGAAAAATAAACGAAAAAACGCAACTCCAAATTACTTGGCGGTTTAAATTTTCTATTGCACTATTTGGTTGGTAAAAGGAACGTGGGGAAAACGGAACAAGGTCAAGTAACGAGGAAAAATAAATGTGACATTCAAAGTTGTTACATTGGTTTTTTTTAGGAGTGTGCAAAAAAACTGTTACACCTATCAAACTGAACAAACCGACCAACTGTAATAAAAGAAAAAATTTAACTGATAAAATCGAAAATCGAAAAGTAAAAAAACTAACGTTGTTTGGTCGGTTTTCCTTTCAACTCCAAACTAACCAGTTCAAAACCGACCGAATCAATACTTTAATTTATATATCTAATCTATATTTATTCATTTGAATTTTCATATTTATGATCTTATAGTTGTTTTGTACTTCTATTTCACAAGTAGTTTTAGTTTAAATTTAGAACATTCTTTGAAAAAAGAAAGAAACACAATAATTTTTTTTAAAAAATATTATTTTTTAACAGTTTAAACTGTAAAAGTGACTAACTGAACCGAAAGACCGACCAAACAAGTAAAAAAAAATTAAAAAAACTGACAAAAGTAATCGAGCATTTTTAAAATTAAAATATTCATTTTTTTTTTATTAAAAACTGACCGAACCGACTAAATAATTGGTTAGTTTTTTTATACATACTTTTTAATCGATCGGTTTTCAGTTTGAGCCGAAAAACAGACCAAACCGACCGAGCTCACCCTAGTTTCTTTAAACTAAAAATGTCAAGTAGGGATTATATATTCCACGAACGAATATGGATCTCTTCTAAATTGGGTAATTCAGCTAGTGAATTCCAACTAAGAGTTATGCCAGTGAATTGACAATATTTAACGTATATATTCTAGTATATGATGGGACAAATGCCTGTCATGGCCATGTGGCCGGCATCCTTATCGAGCAAGACTGATCAGATGCCAAAAGGGATTGCCATAGAAGAATAACATGATGACTCTAGCTAGTCAAGAAAGTTGGTGGTAACATTGGATTCAAATATACTGAATGACTTTTCATGTTTTTGATTAGTATATTAAATGTGCATTCTAATCATGTATGCATGCATATATATATATATATATATCTCAAAGCAGGAAACGGCCACAAAATTATTCAGCTAGTTCCACAGAGCCATAATGGATAGAATTGGGTTACTGAGAGCCAAGTTGGATTATGTTAACATGGGGTGCATAATAAAGTTCGGTGCATAGCTAACAAATAGTCCAGACTTAAAAGTCTATCAGAGAAAATTCTAACGGCCCCTTTATGGTCTATATAGTGGGAAACGCTATACTGGTTTGCGTCACATATACATAAGCAGCTTAATGGCAACGACAGATATATTAGAATACAGAAAGAGAGCAGGCAAAGAAAGCCGAGTCTCCTTCCTTTTCTCCTGCACTTCAACTGCACCCAAGAATTCAAGAAAGAGAAAACTTATCAAAGATAAATACCCAAAACAAAATATAATACATGTATATATGTGTATAGATATATACACACTATATAGTATATTTGAAAAACATAAGACACATTCAAAATAACGCAGAACAAAAGGTTTGATATACATGGCATAACTCAAAACTCCTAGTATGTATTATGTGTTGATATTGCAGTATATATGTAGATATACGGGATAGAAATCTTACACAAGTTGAAAACCTGTCTGGTCTGGACGAGAGTAATGGTGACTCGTGTCCATGAGGGTTACAGGAAGAAAGCTCCGATGATCATACGATTGCGCAGGGGGCATGTTGGACTCGCTGGCAGCTCTGGCCGCCACCGGCATCAAATTCATTTGCTGCTTTATTTGCTGTTCCTCCTGTTGCTCCTGCTGTTGTTGTATCCTCTCATTTTCAGCTATCTGAATTACCATCCAGTATTGACATTCACTAATTCATATTTCGTATTAATAATTATTATCTGCCTAAATATTATTATTATTTTTTTGTTTTCTACGGTCTCTTATTTTTTTTGAGAGCTAAGATATATAAAGAAGAGAATATAAACCGGCCTTTGCTCTCAGATAGTTGTTATGGTTTTGCAGCTCCATCTCCTGCATGAATATTTAGTGTACAGTTAATTCCATCAGTACTACTATACCAGTACTGTTAAATTAAGCAGCCTGATTTACCCAAAACAAGTCTTTTAATCAGTCCAAATATTTGCCCAACCATAGCCAAAGATCTTGTTCATGATCTCTATTTAATCGAATCTAATCATATGTTATATATATATATATATATATCCATGTTAAGCTATTAATTAAAAGTACTATATGTAGAGATATATAATACATATATATTAAACTAAAACAAGAGAATAGTTATAATGTACGTACCCTCTTTTGCATAAACTCGATTTCGGCAAATAGCATTTCATTCTGGCAGATCATTAAAGCATTTCATAAATAATTGATCAGACGTAATTATATAACTAGGTATTCAATACACCCAGGTTAAGTTTTGATATTTTATACCTTCTTGGATCTAATTCTGCTTATTCCTCTCTCCAATCTTCCTTCCAGGCTCTTGAGGTCCTTGAAACTCATAGAACTGATAGCCTCACCCAGTATGTGCCTATATGGATACAGCATCAATGATTATATTAGACAAGATGTTAATTATGTCACGCTAATTTGAGTTAAAGTATGCTTTAATAACCAAGTCTCATAAGTAATTACCTATTCGAATTCTGAAGTTCCCGAATTTGCCTTCTCAGTTTGGAAGATTCTTGTTGGTAGAACTGACCATGCATATACACGTTGTTATATAGTTAGAAAATAACAATTAAAAAATATGAATGGTGGTCTAATATTGTAAAATTCAAAATTTTTAAGGGGTAAAGTCATCATTTTGCATTTTTTGGAATATTAAATTTGAAGGATTTAATTGCAAAAGCCTTTGGAATGGGGACCTAAATGCAATTTCTAAAGGGACTATATTGCAAGAATTTTGAAAGTTGGGGATCGAAGTGCAATTTTAGAAAATTACACAGTGCCCATTATATGGGGCACATGTGGCCTTATCCCCCATCTTCTTCCTTCTCTCTCTTCCTCTCTAGCTCTCATTTTCTCTCCTTCGGCCGAGCTACAGCCGCCAGCACCCAGCTCTGGCGCGAGCTCCTCCGGTCATCGTCCGACCGCTCCAACACCTGGTGTGGGACCGCCGAGCCTTCAGCTACTCGCCACCAGAGCCTTACCTCACCGGAAAATGCGATGAACCGTCAGGGAAGTTTCGAACTCCGACAAATTTTCCGGCTGTTTCAAGCCTCATTCTTGGGCTTGTAGGACTCGTCTCGTCACGGGCAATCTTGAGGTATGCTTTTCGCAGCCCCATTTTACTTAAATCATAAGTTGTCATGTTTGATAGTTTTAAGATGTTTGAACTCGGGTTTGACTTTTTATCGGACTGTTAGATTGTGTTTTTGATGTTATTTTTGGATTGTACTCGTGAAATGGAGAAAATTGATATATATACATATATTGACTATGTTTGGTGACCGGTACGAAAAACGAAATTGGAGGGTTAAGATTTACCTCGTTTTGCATGCAATCGGTCCGGTTTCGGCCAGGACTTGAATTGGATAAATTATATGTCTAACCTAGCTATTTTGAGTGCTAGGAATTCAATGAAGAAGGTCTTTGTTAATTTGAAGCTCCGTTGAGAAATTAGTTTTTCACAAGAGAGCGATCGAGGGCTTGGAATTGGTTCTCAACTCTCCGAACGTACAATCATCCAATGACACTTTGAGGTTCTAATAGCGTGGTATCACTGTTCTAGTGAGGTAGAGATTCAGTTACCTCTGTTTTATATTGTTTTTTATTAAAACTTACTTTATGCAATATATGGTGACAAACATGATTTTGGAACTATTTTGGATATCTATAATGAAATTTGATCGTATGATAAATATTATATTGCTCTCAGAATTTTCTGAGTATAGGTTATTTTTGAGTATATCAAAAATAGGGTCGTTATGCTGCCCGTTTTTCTATAAAACTTAATATGTTTATTTTATTAAAAAACTAGAGCATGACTATTTTCACACTTCAATTCTATATTGCACATGTCATATGATCATACATGAGCACTGTGTTAGCATCGTGGGTTTACAGTGTGGTGCTGTGTACTTCACCGTCGGTATAGAGTCCGTAAACCTGCGCAGGATTTGTTTTCTCTGATTGCCTTCCCATTTGGCAGACATAGGCAATACGGTTGCCTCTCTAGGTATGTAGGCGACATATGTATGTCCCCTCCGAGTATGGGCTTAGGTGTCAGGCAGACCATTCTGTACGCTTAGTGCCATCATCTTGGGTTTCCATTGATGAGAGGATGTGAGCTCATGGGTATGGGTTGATTTGTATCATGTGCTTATGAATTAAATGGTTTTGACTATACTGTTTTATATATATATATATATGGATTACCGGTTTTGGACTATTATATATGTATGTTCTGGATTAAATTAACCATGCCGGAACTTTCTATCACTAAAATATTTTCAAACAAGATAATATGCTCACTCCTACCTTCCTTCCTCAGATGATGTTCAGTGCGACTTTGGGTAATCAAGAGGATTAAGAGGCTATCTTTGACTGTAATTCGTTGTCTTGGTAATGCTAGAAGCTTGATATTATTGTGGTGTTTGGGTAGTTTGGATCTTGATTTAGCATTGAACTGAGATTACAACTTTCAATTATGTCTGTGAACTTATGTATGCCATTTTGGTATTCTATACTTGTTGTACATGATGATGATACTTGAACTTAAATTTGAATTATGTTTTCTGATTATTATTCAATCTATGTTTAATGGTACATACGAATTGTAGGAGAGGTTCGCTAGATGAGATTCTAAATATTTTATTTAAATAGATTGTTCTATAAAATTGAAACTTTTAATACTTTTTTAGAATAAATGAAAGAATTTCCTATCTAAGTAAAATTCTCCCTCTGCCACTGATCCAAGTTTTGGGTCATGACAAGTAGGTGACATAGAAAATAGTTATATGTATTTCAAGGTTGCTAAGCCAAAACAAGTAGTAGAAGGCTGCAACTAGAAATAAACAATCATATATAATCCATGTTGACATCCATTATGCCAAATTTTGTTTTGTTTTTTGTTTCCTTTCAAATTTCTCCAGGGACTGAGGAAGCCAACAAAAAAAAAGTAGTTTAATTAATTTTATTTCTTCACATAAATGTTGGTGAATAATTGCATCTCTTGAATACTAGGAAGATCAAAGGACTAATAATTTGGTATAGTACCACAGTCAATTCTATTTGATCTAAGGAGATACTTTTGAAGAATCTGGATGAATAAATTTATGGTTTAATGTGTTTGAATCAAGCTTGGCTTCTATTGAAAAAATAAAAAGGAGGGTGGGGGGGGAGAAGGGAGCTATTTTTTATGTTTGGATTTTAACAAAAAGCATGGAAGAAAAAAAAAAGCTTCAAGAAAACTGTTACGCATCAAATTCACATCTGCTCAAGGATATAGAGTAAATTTTTATCCCGAGATTTCCTTCATCTAAAATTCAAATCTCTAAGATATTAGGGATTATATTTGGAATTTATAAGATAGGATTATTCAAATAAAGATTTTACTAGATTTTGGGAGAAATAAATACGAATTCAAATTCGTATTCAATGTAATTTTTTTGATATTTGAAAAGATCCTATTTGTAATAGAGAACCTATCTCTTCAGGCCAATAAATACAAGGCTCCTGAGCAGATAAATGGATGCTAACTGAAAGTAGGGGTGTCAATTCGTGTCGGGTTGAAGTCTAATATATACATAAATTATGTCAACTCGAACCCGACCCGTGACCATTCGTGTCAGAAAATCATCAACACTAACCCGACCCGTACCTAAAACGGGTTGACCCAAACCCGACCCGCACAACCCGCTTTGGTGAATAACATCCAACCTACAACCCGATTTTGACCCGTCAACCCGTTTTTGACCCGCCAACCCGCTATGACCCGTATTTTTTTACTTATATTTTCTTTTTCTAAGGCTATTATTGTCTCATTTTAAAATAAATAAATTAGGGATAATTTATAAATATAATTAATAACTTTTATTCCCAACACTTACATTGTACAAATTAAATATATCTATAATAATAGTCATAAACAAATTAAATAAAAAATATTTTTATAATTTAATTATATATATATTTGTTGGCGGGTCAAGCGGGTTGACTCGAACCTGACTCGCACCCTTTTTCTTCGACCCTAACCCGCAAAAAATCGTGTCGTGTTCGTGTCGTGTCATCGTGTCGTAATCTGAATTGCTACCCCTAACTGAAAGCTCTCCTGTAACCAGTATACTGAGAGAATAACACTGACCATAGTGGACGTAGGCACCTTGTTCGAAAGGCTGAACCACTCTAAAATCCCTGTGTTCATCATTTTCTCTCCCATTTTCCCTTTAATCTTTAATTTTCTTCAAAAACCATCAATCCCGTTGTTATACCAATTTTTGGTATCAACAATCTGGTGCTAAAAGGAGGGCCTTTGGTAAAAATATCTTGCCAAAATCACTGTTTTTCCAGTTTTCAACAAATCTGCAAGTATAGTCATGACAAGACGCCAAAACTCCCAGACTAGAGATGCTGCCACCGCAAGATGGCAGGCTGCTCGCGTTGAAGATCTGCTGACACGATCTGGGGATGCCACCCCAATAAACGACCGCCTAGAGCCTATTAGAAGCCGTGAGACTATCGGCACTAATGAGGGTGAAACCAGGAAGCGATCTGGGAAAGAACCTATATATGATGCTGATCGAGCTACAGAGATGGTCGAGCTGTAAGCCCGACAGCTTCAACAAGAGGAGACACTGGAAGAGGTGCGAGCAACCATCAACTCCATCCAGAATCTCCTAGAGCGATTGGCTGGTGATCAGCCCCGAAATGAGCATTGCAACCATATTCGAGGTCGCGATCAGCCTGACAATCAAGAGCGAGCGGCAGAGCAGCGGGACCATGTTCGAGGTCGTTTTTAGCTCGATAAATAATAAAATCGCGAGGAGTCCCGTTCGTTGAGTTCGTGAGATCGATAGCTCGAGAGTTCGTGAGATCGAGGGCTCAGAAGTTCGTGATCAAAGAGACGTTCCTGACGCCAGTTAGGCGAAGATATGAGATCTCCCTCCAAGACCACCTCGAGAGAATACTCGAGCTGGTCAGTGAGCTGAAGCGACCAGGTCACAAGCCACGAGCAGCATGTTCGAAAGAGTTGGACGAGCAGCAAGAGATATTGATCGAGAGCGAGGATGCGATCTCTGTGATCGCTCGAACTGGCAAAAAATGAGCACCTCGGGGACTGTAACCAGTAGGGATTCGACTACTTCAGTCCCAGTTAATGATCAGCTCGCTTAAGAGGTAGCTCACATGTGGAACGAGCTTAACCGTATGGTTACTCGTGAGGAGTACCAGGTGAAAGGAGACTACTTGCCCTTTACACTTGAGATCCAGAACGCTCCACCTGATGGTTTCAAGATGCCAACTGTCACTGCCTACGTGGGAAGGACAGATCCTCGAGACCCCCTAGACTTGTTCAATGATCTTATGGATCTAAATCGGGTACAACACTTAGCCCGATATCAATGTTTTGTCGTTACACTCACCAAAGGGGCTAAAAAGTGGTTTAAAAACTAGCTAGAGGGATCAATAACCTCATGGCAATAGTTTTCCCAAGACTTTGTCTGCCAGTTCTAGGCCTCCAGAGCCTACGCCACCCTCTACTTGGTACTAGCCAATGTCAAATAAGGCGAGATCGAAAATCTTCGCTCTTACCTGAATCGGTTCAACGAAGAAGCTGCCAAAGCGACGAAGGCACCAGATGGAGAACTCTTGATGACTCTGGCGGGAGGTATCCGTTCCCAGACACCTCTATGGAGGAATCTCTTAAAAGTCCATTGTATCGATGTGGAGGATTTCTACCAGAGGGCGGAAAAATACATGCGTGTTGAGAATACACAAGATTTAATAGACCATCTGAATAGCGTTAAGTCTAACAAGAAGGGAAACAAGAAGAAGATAAAAGGCGAAAATGAGCATACCGCATCTTCTTCAGAGAAGAAGCCTTATACAAATGAACGAAGGTAGTCACACTCTCTTAAGTTGACATACTATAACGAGCTCACTGATAATAGGGAGAACGTTCTGATGGCTACTGAAAATAGGATCCCCTACAAGTGACCTCCTCCTATTAAGAAAAAGATGCAAGAAAAGACCAGAACAAATACTGCCGGTTCAATCGAGATAACGGTCATGATACTAATGACTGTTATGGTCTAAAGGACGAGATTAAAGAGTTGATCCGGCAGGGATACCTCGGGAGGTACCAGCGAAGAAGAGACTATGATTGAAGAGAGGATGGTGATGGGTGAGCAGTTTTTCCAGCCCGCGGTAACCTGATTCGAGGTGAAATCAGGACTATTTTTGGAAGACCTCATTTCGCTGGAAGTTTAGCTCACACAACTTGAGAAGCTCTAAGAACATATGTCCTCAGCTGTGAAAGTCATCTGACAAAGAGTTTTCGAAGAGAGATCGAGCCAATCACTTTCACTAAGGAGGATGCTCGTGATGTGCACTCTCTGCATAGTGACCCGCTGGTTGTTACTCTTCAAATCAACCACATGCACGTCTACCGAACTCTGATCGACGATGGAAGCTCGGTAGATATCCTATACTTAAGCACTCTTAAGAAGATGGGCTTGAGCGTACAATATTTGAAGCCAACTACAACCAAACTTTATGGCTTCACTAGTAATAGTGTCTTGCCTATGGGTGTAATTCAACTCGTTCTCACTGTGGGAGTGCGACCTCTGCAGAAAACAGTCATGACCGATTTCTTCATGGTGGATTGCCTAATGGTTTATAGTGCAGTCCTTGGAAGACTGTCCCTTCGAGAACTAAAGGCTATCATCTCGATCTGCCACTTAACGATGAAGTTCCCAACTCTAGAAAAAGTTGGAATTCTACGAGGCGCAAATACTATAACCAGTCAATCAGGACTGCCAAGAAAAAGGCCTAGACATACGAGCTGCAGATCGCGAGTCTATGGCCAAATCGACCAAAACCTGGATCCTCGTGTGATCAACGAGGAGAAGAAGACTAGATTTGTAGAAGAGCTCACTTAATAAAGTCGTCCTGGATAGATTCCATCTGTCTGTACTTAAAGGATGATGAGTTGCCTATTGAAAAAAAAGAAGCCAATGCGATGATGAGCTACATCGACGAGGTTTCTCGGTCCTACTACATTACGTGGTAACTATTTTGAGGGGTAGACTTAAAAAGATGTGCTTTGAGGATACAACTGGCCAACGAAGAGAAAGGACATGATGGGCTACAAGTAACAATGCGACGAGACTTTTCCCATTACCATGAGGTGCGAACTGCCAAGCTAAATAGGTAAAAGCATAGTCCGTAAGGTCCATCACTCTGAGTAAAATTGTTGGATTCGTCGCAAGATGTGTAATGTATAGATTTGGAGTTCTAGAGAAAACTGTGTCAGATAATAACACAGTTCAAGAGTGCTTTATTCAAGAGGACATATGGCACAAAGCGATGACCCCGGTAGAACTTGAAGTAAAAACTCAAGGAGTGGAAGCTTACAACTAGGGGACTAATCACGAGCTTTCACAAAGAAATCTCGACCTCCTGGAGAAAGAACAAAAACAAGCATAGATACAGGAAGTATTATTATGTCTTGTATTTTTCTTTTCATTGTAACAATTCTACTCGAATAATGATGAGTTTATTTTTAGATTTGTCTAAGTAAAACTCTTTCAATAATTAGTTTTATATTGCTTTGTCATCTCGAGACTATGAGGGCAAAATGTGTAGTGAAACACAGATAATCGCGTTCTAGTACTACAGTTCGAGCATACGTGTGTTCAGATATTTTAAGTGTTCAAGTACTCGAGGTTCGAGTTCAAGTGCTCTCGGATTCGAGCGATTGAGTGTTTGTGTGTTCGGGTGCTCGAAGAGTCCGAGATTCAAAATTACCATATTCGAGGTAGTTGATCATATTCACGGATCGTGTTAAGTACTAGAACAAGATTAAGTCCTCAACAATAAATTGAAGGTCTTAGCCTTAAACAAAGTAATTTTAAAACAAAATTGTAGCTAAGTCAAACTATTTATTTTATACTATGAAGGATAAACACTTTCTTCAAGTATATATAAAAACCAAGCTGCTCGCAATGTGAAAAGAAATACAATTTTCTTAAGTATAATGCGAGCAATCATAGAAGAAATTCGACGAATAAGATATTCCTGAAGAAAATCAGTTCGGTGAAAATATTCGACTTCCTAACTTGACCCCTATTTTCAGCTCGCAACAAATATAAGAGGAAAAAGGAGTGTTAGTTCGTATACCTTCCTTCACCTCACAAGAAGAAGCAACCCGAGTAGATCGAGAAAGCAAAAAGGTTCTTGCAGCACAAAGTGACACCAAAAGCCGAGGGGCAATTGTTATGCATCAAATTAACATCTGCTCGAAGATATTAGATTTTTATCCCGAGATTTCTTCCATCCAAAATTCAAATCTTCAAAATATTAGGGATTATATTTGGAATTTATGATATAGGATTATTCAAAGAAAAATTTTACTTAATCTTGAGGGAGATAAATACGAATTCAAATTCGTGTTCAATGTAATCTTTTTGATATTTGAAAAGATCCTATCTGTAACAAGGAACTTATCTCCTCAGGCCTATAAATACAAGGCTCCTGAGTAGAGAAATGGACGCTAACTGAAAGCTCTCCTGTTACCAATATACTGAGAGAATAACACTAACTATAGTGGACGTAGGCACTTTGTTCGAAAGGCTGAACCACTCTAAAATCCGTGTGTTTATCATTTTCTCTCCCATTTTTCCTTTAATCTTTAATTTTCTTTAAAAACTATCAATCCCGTTGTTATACCAACTTTTGGTATCAACAAAAACTAATAAAAAAGCTTCAAGAAAACTAACAAAATTTTTTTTGGTAGTTTGGAAGGATTAATAATATAAGAAAAAGACTAAGAACAATAAATTAAAAGTTCCAAAAAAACGTTATCAAACTTCTAGGAAGTAAATGCTACTCTTTCTTTATATTTCCTTACCAGGATCTTGGATGTCGAAACAAAGCCTATTATATGGTTCTGGATATTATGTTTTTAGTGATAGATACATATACATATAAATGTCATTTCTTTCTTGCAAATGAACCCTAAGAACTGATTAATTCTATTGATAATAAGAAGAGAGCATCATTGCCAATAATTAAGTAGTGATGGATTAAGATTATATGTATATGAATGACATATTTATATATTTCTCCTATTTCTTTGATGGGATTTCACATTACTTTTTGATCAGTTCATTTGCGTCATACTTGCTGCCAACAATCTTCAATTGGTATATGTACATGATGGTGTTTCATTACTCACCTTATATATAACTTCGGTTGCAAATTAAAAAATCTATTGGAAAAAAAAAAGGAAAAGAAAAAGAAACAGTTTAATTATGAGCCATTTGACTACCATGCGGAAATTGAAACCAAGAAGTTGATTATTTAATGTCTAGGCCTTCACAACACCATATATATATGTATAGAAAATATTTCAACGTAGTTGCCAGGTGTGACCAAAAATTTTCCTGTTGAACATTATCATCAAAGTGATTTGTAATTACATATACATAATCATTTATATGTTTTGGTAAATAAGTAGAATAGTATTGTATCTCAGAAAATATCCTTTCCTTTCTGATAGATATAATGCATATATATTAATAATTTGTGAACATATGTTATATTAATATCAACTTAATTTTTAATTCAAAAAAAAAAAAAAACATCAACTTAATTTCGGCTTAAATTTCACCATGGTGTTCAAATATTTATGGTGCGCTGCATCAAATTGCCTGCAGTACTAAATTATAGTAATGATTACAATTATCATGAAGTGATTGGTTATTAATTACCTGGACATTGGCTTCAGCAACAGATCCAGTGTTTGAAGAATCAGTACATGCTTTCTTGTACTTTTCAATTGTTGCTCTAACGCTGCACGAAAGATAATAATAAAAGTTAATGAAAGAAAGATTTTAGCGTCGTTAATTATTATTATTGTTATTGAGCCCAATTTTGGATTAAAAAGAGAGAAGAGGTGGGGGAGAGGGGGTGGTTGGGTTGGGGTTAGTACAATTGACACCAAGGTAATCCAAAAATGGGCAGTTATAACTAGCGTTTTTACTGCAAAGGCTTCAAAATAAATGCCGTTAATGTCATTAAATTAATTATTTAAGCAAACAAGTGGGATAAAATTCTCTCTCCTATGCAAAGGGGCTTTTCATACTAGCTAGAAGTAAAAGGAGGGACTTAATATTTACGCAACCAATTTATCCTGCCAAATAATGCTACATTTGTAGGGTAAGCAAACAACCAAAGGAATTTATTTATTCATAATTTTCAGAGGAAAAAAAAATGAAAAGGGATTCAAAGACAGACAATAATACATATAGTAATAATAATTAGGGTGGAATTAATTTAATTAAAACTTAAGGAAACATTTATTGGATTCAAATAATATATCAGATTATTAACCAGTTACATGGGTGATAATTAAGCTCCTATGCCACATGTGAGACCAGTGTCGAGATAGATATAATTAGTTGAGAGAATAATATTTTTCATTCCCATTATATGAAACACAGACATCTTGGAAATTCATTAGTTAATGGTAAAAGCAAGAGGACAACAAATTGATGTATACTCCACTGAGGCCAGCTTAGATGTGTAGATAATATGTATACATATGTATATTTATAACCAATTAATCTAGGGAATGTATATATACACAAATTATCAAGGCTGCACACATTACAAGTATCATAATATAACCCAAATCAAATTGAGCATGGAGGATAACTCAACCATATCATGAAAGTATCTACTCAAGATGGAGAACCGGAAAAAAAAAAAAAAAAAAAAAGGAGGAGAAAAAGCGCTAGCTGGCTAGCTAGTTGATCAGTTATATATCCATATGATTTGTAATTCTATAGCTAGCTAATAAATAATATCTTCATTTATCAAATTAAGTTTCAGGCTATTCAAAGTTACTCTAAATCTCAAAATGCGCAGGTCTTTAAATACTTTGATTGAAATAAGTTGAATTAATTCCATTCATATTATTCTCTTGTGCATAATTAAACATATACGATCAGTAATTTCTATTAAGTACTTCACTACGTATGCTAATTCAACATTACTAACTGGGATTAATTATTGACTTATCAAACTGAGAATTTTTTTGAATAGACTTACGGTTTAGGGTTAGCAGTACTAACATATATAAGGTAGGTGGGGATCCGATCGAGTTTGATCAAACATATTATAGAATTATTGAGACAAATTTCTAATATTCTCTGATTCAAAATCTGTAGGAAGTAATCAGCTTCATAAATTTTAGACGTGCCAAAATCTTATTGATAATTGAGTATGTATTAATTAGGGACTCAATTATACGAGGATTTTGGTGTAGCAAAAATATGTTATTGGTGGTTTTATTATTGTATGAATCCATGATTCTTGATTAGTAACAACAACATATAGTTTGATTGATTTGGTTTTTTCTTAAAATTATCTCTGGTGTACATATATATTGACATCTTTTCTTCTTAATTCCCTCACTACTCGAAAGAAAAGGGTAGCTAGGGAGGGGGCAAGACCCATATGTATAGAAGTATCTTTATACCTTTAAGACAGTAAAAATTTTGGATAATAAATCATTTTTCCCCCGCTTTATGAAGCCTCAAAGAGTATGATCATTTTATATAGTTCTCTAGGAAAAAATTGTATATATACATAGAGAGATATATGTACTTTTTAACTTTATGTATAGGATATATTAATATACTAAAGTTTCACCATCTCAAGTGAATAGAAAAGGAGTATGGCTTTGAAGCAAAAAAATATATTGTACATAGGTATATATACACAAGGATATAACGAAGATACACTCTCTATTTTAATTTATCTAGCCTCTGATCGGGCAATTATAGGTAAAACCATAAAGTTTCTTTGAGATAACAAAAAAGGTTGAGGAATAAAGGTAGGATTAGTGTGATTAAAGCCCATATTCTCTTTTTATAAACCAGAAAGATACACACTCTCTAGCTAATATTATGACAACTCCTGGATATTTTTACCTTAATTTCCCCGAGCCAGTGATTGGTTGTCTCTCTGCTAACATCGCAGAAGATCCCCAGCTATGATTGGCTCGAGTATATCAACCTCTACACACGTGCCACGTGTCAACAACCCCATTGTACGAGGAGTAATAACCAAGGATTATATCTTAGAACCACCTCGATGCCACCAAAATCCTAAAACTGTTTTTAAATTTATTTTTCAGAATCCGTGGACTTGCTAATGAAAAGAAAAGAACCAACCCACTTTCTTTCTTTTCTGTCTCAACTCAGAGAACTGATGACTGTATTTGACAGTCAATACTTTTACATGCTTATCTCTCTCCATCAAACTTATATCATTGGCTAAATTCGGCAAAACAAAGCCTCTCATTGGCTCGTACCCTCTTGTCTTTTATTTATTTATTTATTTATTTTTCACCGTCTTCCACACTCTTCCTTGATCTGTCACTCCTTAGGGTTTGAAGTTATCATTAATGATCTTATCGTGACTATTTTGACATTGCACTGGAGAGATCTAGTGGCTAGCTTATTAATTATTCCATACATGAGTTAATACCTATACTCATTATTAGTGTATTCTAAGTCTCCATACTCTTATTCGTTTCCATGATCTATATTAATCTTTTAGGTTCATGGGACAAAAGGGAAAAAAGAAAGTGAGGAGATAATAAAGCAAAGAAAGGTAAATATGGTATTGGGTTTTGTACCTCTGGTGAAAACCAAGGAGAACGGTATATATATAATAAGGAGCATTAGCCAAATAAATATAAATAAAAAAGCCAATATAGGCTAAAGTTATCTTGGCATGCACTACCTTGTTGTCGATAGACTGATAGAACTGAAAAAATCATTTCTGATGACGTGACCAAAAGATTCTTATATATATATATATGCTTGCTGGTAATTAATTATATTACAGCGAACAGAAGAAAACCCTAGCTAACCCCAATTACAAACTGGCGCAGTTTGCAGTCTTATGCTTCTTTTTTTTTTCTTTTCTTTCTTGAAAACTATAGCTTCGTATACTAGCCATAATTACTTTCAAAACATACCCTTTTTATTTTTCAAAACCCTCAATCAAATTACCTTTTCTTAACCAAAAAAAAAAACCCTAATCTGTGCAATTTCATTAATGGCGATTGCTGATGATCATGATCAGTACACAGAAACGTCAAAAAAAAAAAAAAAACTGGATCAGGCGTGGACTAATGAGAGTGTGACAGCTCTCTAATTCCTTTGGTTTTATGGATATGACATAAGAAAGAGAAAGAGAGAGGCAAATCAAGTCTAATATACAACAATGGAAATAAAAATTATGTAATAAACTGTACTGATATGAAAATCTTTTGGTATATATATATATGTTAATTATAGCCCTATTACAACTATATATTAATATTACACTAATTATAACTTAGCCGGCAGATCTGTAATATTTCAACTATTAAACAAAGGGATAATATATATGGGATATGAAAGAGGAAAAATGAAAACTCAAATCATTGATTCCACACAAAAGAATTTGCCCACATACAAAGCTCATAACGGAAACCCAAAAAAGAAGAAAAGAGTATGAGTGAATCAATATTTGCTTTTTAGCCGGGAAAAAAACAAGAATGGTTCTTTGCTTGAGATCTGATCATAGAGACTAACTAGTCTTTATTCAAGTACCAGACAGAACGGTCAGCCGTCTAGCTAGGTTACTCCTATATAGATCCTTTAAAAATCTTTTGCATGAGCTGATGAGAACATATACATACAAATTAACATATATATATATATATATATACACACACGCACACATAAAAACAAAAGCAAGAAAAAAAAAGAAGCATTAGATTGAAAAACTAAAACGAATTAAGAAAAAGGGTACTTAAATTACTTTGAGATAATTAAAACAAATCAAGTTTTTTTTTTTTTCGTAATATCAGGAGAAAAAAAAAGTAGACAAAAGAAATGAACCTGTTGTTGGCGTACTCATAGAGGCGTCCACGGCTTGAGAAGACGATGAGAGCAACTTCAGCATCGCACAAAACAGATAACTCATAGGCTTTCTTAAGCAAACCGTTGCGTCGTTTACAGAAGGTGACTTGGCGGTTTGTTGTGTTCTCTATTCGCTTTATCTCTATTTTCCCTCTTCCCATTTTTCTATGGGAAGAGCTCTCCGCTTCTTGATTTGGGAACTCCGTGGTTGCTGATTTTGATTTCTCTGTATCCAAAAAATTAACTAATTTTATTTATTTAAACCAACAAAACCCAATTTAATACCAAAACCTAGAAAAAAAGATCATAAAGATCCTAGAAATGAATATGTAATAAAATATATATGATTCTTATAGCATGTATATATATAGTTTCTTGATCTTTGTTGTAGTCACAATTATACAAACCTTGAAAATGAAAGCAAGTATGGGAATGGAAAATTGAGGAGAAGACTTTCTTTCTCTCTTATTTTTTCTAGGTAGGTGAGACTTCTTTTGATGATGATCAAGAGCAAGATATAGAGGTGCAGGAAATGAGTAGGCTGGTCTAGCAGATGGGTATTTTTGGTACACAAAATAGACCTCTCAACCATTCCCCAACTCACACTCTTTTATTTGCTTTTCATCGTGGGGTAGATTAATTATATTCTCACATGTATTATACTTTTTTTTTTTTTTTGAATATATCACTCTAGTACTGAATATATATAGAATAGAGCTACATTTATAGGGATATATTATATATAGGAGTAAAGGGGCTTGAATGATATTTTCACTTTAATTCATATTCCTTCCATTTCTTCATGTATGGGGTAAAGCTAGGGGGTGATCATAATAAAGGGTCGTAGTCTTTTGGAAAGTGACTTGTATATTAATGTGGAGTTGAATTGAATGAGACCATACTTACTATATAGAAATTAAAAGGAAAAGAAAATATTGAATGAGACCCTTTTCTAAGCTTCACTGAATAGCTACATTGCTTAAATAATTATACGGAGAGAGAGGAGTAGAAGAGAAAAAACAAGAATGAGATCATCAAGTCTGATAATCCCATGCATATATATATATGTTATAATTATTTTCTTCTTGGAATTTGATGACTTGGCTTTTATTCTAGATTTGGTTTCTGAGTTCATTACTGCGGTTAAAAGTTTTTACTGGCCCCCCCCTTCCCTAATGGCCAATGGGGCCCAGGGCCTCACTCCATTCCAAACAACTCTTCGGAACTGGTTCACTCTAATGGGTAATAGTACTGACCCAACTGAAGAGATTCCCATGTGAAATATAGTAATGTTATTCATAAAATCTCCTCTTTTCCTGATCTAATTTCAAAAATATTTAGGGCAAGAATGAAACAGCCCTCTTTGATGATTTTTTTGGCCGCATTGTGTTATTCTCATTCATTTGACGGATATGGCTGAGTAGGATCCTCAAGGGCGTATGATGGGTCATATGGCAGTAACAATATCTTTGTAGTGAGTCAATTAGTACTTCATGATCTCATGAAGCACTACCCGCTTACATTTATCCATGTCACATTTCTGTGTATGTTTTTTCGGATGCCAAAAAGCTTTCCCCTTTAATCTCTCGCCTCCCGTTCAACTAGCTAAGATTGGTACATGATGAGCTAACAGCATAAGTTTTTATATGTGGTGTGGCTTTCACTATAAATTGAATTTAAAAATGCTAGATTTTGTTTTGTCTGAGTAGAAAAAATGCTAGATATTTTAATTCCATATAGCTAGTAATATAATTCATTTTCATTTATTTCTAATTTTTATCGATCCAGTACTTAATAAATACGTATATACCTATACACCTTCGTACGTGTGATAATGCATAAAGTCGCACAATATATAAAAATCTCATATACATACCAATAGTAGCGTCTAAATTATGACTAGTTCCGTTAATGCGTAATACTAGCTTTTGGTCATGATATTACGAGACACAGACTTATCTGTAGCTTTTTGGTGCTCAACATTTATCCTTCCTATTATTATATGTCGATACAAATTGATTAATTGGAAAGAGAGAATTTTCATATACTCGGGAGCGGTTCATTTTTTTTTTCCAGAAAGATTTGAATAAACGGAAGGAAGAAGGGAAGGCATTAAAATTCTATAAATACATCCTAACTAGGTTGCCTCCAAAACTATCCAAATCATGAACGACGTGGAGGAACATGTTTCGGCTAAATCCATATTGCCAGACGCGATTCTATTAATATTGGGGAGTGCGAAGATGCAGATATGCTTCCTTATATAAAACCACATCATCATGAGAAGAAAAACTCCAAATTAGTATATTTGTTGCATCAGGGGGAACGTCTTGCATAGCACTGTCCTGGAGTTATAATTTCATGTCATAAGTCTCTTTAACTAATTTTCTCACTACAAAAAATTTTACTGACGACAAAAATTGTGACTAAAAGTGAAAATTTCATGACTAAGAAAAATAACATTATCTTTAATTATGCCGTAACTAAAAAGTTCGTAGCTAAAAGTTTTAGTTACAAAAACGACAATTTGTTATGATTAAATGTGCTTTTAGTTACAACAAATTTTATTACTATAAACAAAAGGTTGTGATTAAAAGTATCTTAATAATAACTTATGACTAAATGTCAACTTTTAGTTATACGAAATTATTAGTTGTGACTAAATGTCATTTTAGTTACAAAAAAATTTATTGTGACTAACAAACATGTTACTAAATATTAATTTTTTCGTAGTGTCTGGTAGTGTTACTGGATACAGTATCACACACTTATAAAGTATAGAAATGTTATTACTCATGTTAATTATATTTTGTACCACCTAGTACATTATATAATTAATAATCGTATTGTGCTAGGCATAGTTCATGTAAAGAAAATTATGTTTGTGTAAATCCAATTCGAGGATATTTTAATTTGTGAGCCGAAATTAAATTAATTATACATATTATGTTTATTGTAATTGCAGTATCGTGTACTTATCTCGTGTTCATGCATGAATCAACAATCATACTCGCGTCGTGGTCATACCCCGTGAGAAGAAAAGTTACATCCAACAAAGCACAGATAACTAGCCATGTTGCTATGTTCACATAGTTATAAATTGTGTACTGCTCATGCTAATTCACTTGGATGGCCCAATTTGGACACCCCTGTGTGCACAGAACATAAAACTGGAGTGTTGAATGTTGAAAGCGCGCAGCTGATCGACTGAACATAGTCATTTCATTAACAGGTGTATAATAGATGTGTACACATACAAATATGTGTAGTGCACATGAAATTAATATTCAAATTAAGCTTGCCCATTTGGGCTAGCTCAGTGAGTGGGTGGAGTAAAGTTTGGGTACTAGGTTGGGAGTTCGACTCCCAGGATGTGTAAGTTATTTTCCTTTCTTTATAATAAGTGGAGGTTATTAGTTAAATCCTACTGAATATTTAAATTAAGCTTGGTCTAGAATTCCCAAAAATTAATCTTTTATGAGTACATTGGCAATAATCCAGCAANTCAAAGGAGTGAACTTTTTATACGATGTAATATTCCTATTTTTTTGAAACATTTCTAGTTAGTTTGGTAGACAGAGAAGATTACATAATTATTGGATCATATAGAAAATGTATATGCTTGAGGGAATGAAAAGTTTATTGAGAAATTTAGGTGGATGACCAAAATTTTAAATTTGATTAAGTAGATGTCCACTTTTAAAATTTTATAGCTAAATATCTAAATATATATATTTTTACACTTAGTAGATACACATATCTACTAATTTTAGTTACTGTACTGAAATACACTGGGTATATAATTTTTTATATTTGGTATATAAAATTTTACACTTAGTATATAAACATATATATTGGACCTTTTCCTATAATATTTGACGAAGGGACATTTACTGAAATTGGGCCCAAAATTTGGTCATATTTTTACAAGCCCCAAGTTTATTTGTAACTTGTTTTAACGTCGAGGAATGTATGCCATTTTGCCTTATGAATTATCTTTATCTAACCTTAATATTCACAATTGATAATGAATTATATTAGTTTCTACGTACATAAATTTTACTTTCGCTCTTTTGTGTACTAGATCTAGCTCCTGAGCTGATCAACTTAATTTAGTTTTTATTAAGTGTTTATTAACCTTAATATTCTTTTATGTTAGATATTAAGTGCTTATTATATGTCTAGGACCACCTTAATTAATGCACAACAAATTTTTTTATTTTACACTGCCATCACTTATAATGACTTTAGCCAAAGCTTTTTCACAATAAAGGAAAAATCCCGGAGTTTCTGAACGTAGAGGGACCACAATATTGCTGAGTTATATATAGGCGAAGTATAGTACTACGTTCATAAAAGTTTGTCCACCATATGATGTGTTTTTTTGGGTAAACCTCGTGCCCACCATTATATTATATGTACACTTGCACCATATATATATATATACATTAACAATTTTTGTGCACCATATACATGCAGAGTACAATATTACATGTTTTAAATACACTCCTTTCTAACATTACATATGTTCATTTGATTTTATATATATAGCTAGCATTAAATGTTGGTCTCTAGTGTTGAATGATGAATACTCACAAGAAAAGTTAACTAGAAATATAATTAAAAATACCTTAAAATAATAGAAAATTGTTCCTGTTACGACTAGAAATATAATTAAAAATACCTTAAAATAATAGAAAATTGTTCCTGTTACGACTGAAAATTCAAAGCTGTAACTTTTAATAATTTTAATTGATAATATGATTAAATATGAATTTAACGAAATTCAGGAGGAATCAAATATAAGAGAATTTTATTTTGGTCCTCAAACCATTACAAATTTCAAAACGATTAAAACTCTTATTAGTTTTAATCTCTTAAGAATAATATCCATCAAAGTTTAAGAAAGCTTCTAATTAAATTCATTTGGAAACTTATTAATAAATCATAAATTTTGAGTATTGAAATCTTTAATTTAATGTCTAAAATATGCTACATAAAATCACTTGTAGTTTCAAGTTCTCAATTTAACAACAAAACTACTTTAATACATTCACTTAGTAAATTTATTAATCTTGACTAAATAATTGAACAACGAAAGAAGGTAACAGAGTATAGACACCCACAAAGGAAATAGGAGTAGGAACACAAGTACAAATTATGCAGCTTATCTAACTACCAAAATAAAAATCACAAATAAATAAATACCTGAAAGTGGGAGAAGTAGGAGGGTGAGCATTCACATGCTCAGTAGAAATTCAATTACCCTTTTGAATAGATGCAATTTTACCAAACTTACATGATTAATACATTTTCCAAAATCCATTTATAAACCAAGTTTACAAAATAATGGATATCCAGAATAATCACATATTCAAAACCAAAATCAGAAACATATGATTGTACATATCATACATCAATAAATGTAAATAAGTGAGCTCTCATCCTCCTATCAAGGCCCTATAATACTCCTTACTAAAAGTACCTAATATACTGATACTACCTGGAGGTGTATCAGCCAAAAACCCACACATGATTCTAGGTCTTTCACCTAGCCCTGCAGCAACTCGCCAACGATCTAAACTACTGTGATGCAATAATGGTGCTCAAGTGTGTGATCCTATAGTATGTACAATATGTAACAGTTCATAATAACTATGCATCCAAGGATATCAAATCATGCTTTAAAATCCCACTTGGCATTATTCTGAAATTTACTGTAACATAGGCAACACACCGCTGTATTACTACATAATCACAATTTAAAAATATGTATAAAAATCCACACAGGCCAATCCAGTATAATCCAATATGTTTCAATAATTTATTAAACCATCGCGTAAACCACGATTTTTTATACATAAATTATAATGCAATTATAAATCAAAACAAGTATAAAACTAGGTAATTTAACCCCTGCCTCAAGATGGTAGCTATACTAAGCTAACGACGCTCGAAGAATCTCCTATTGATCACTTGAGTGCTCGGATAGTCGTTTTGGGAATCCCATAAGCTCACTTTGAAAATTGACTTTTCTAATGGAGTCTCAAAATGAGAAACAAACATCACTATTGAATTTCTAGCACCTAAAATAGTTAGGTTAGAAATAAAATTTGTCAAATTTGGGTCATGAGCTAAGACCCAGTCCGTGGCACGAAAAACGACACTATTCACGAGCCTCGAGCCTCGATTTTTGTGCCACTTCAAAACATATTGATATTTTATATCAAAGTTCATCTCTCGATCTCACTAAGTCCGAATTCGAAGTCAGAATTCAGTTCCGAGGTCCCGACTCTTAAACGGGCTTTAAATCCGAGAATTACAAAAATGTCTCTTTTTCGAATTTATTTGAAAAATGTCCACTTTTCAATTCGAAATTTACATGTTTCCGAAGATGGATTTAATATGAAATAATCATTTTTGTTCTTGTTTCAGATTCCTCTTTTATGTCATGTAATTTTTACAGCTTAAATAATTACTTTGCAAATATTAATTACAAAAATATCATTTGTTAGAAATTTTTAGGAAAAAAATACCACATTTCTATTCAAAAATTATCTTATTACCAGATTTCGTTTCAATACAAAAATACCGTATTCATTCATGTTTTAATATCCTCTTTTACTCCATAGAAGTTTCATGACCGAAATAATTCGTTTACAAAAATAATTACTAAAACATCACTTTTCTGAAAATATTTGCAATAATACCAATTTTTTCAATTCAAAATTTCTAACAATCAGAAAATTCGATTCCAAAAAAATAATCAATCCTTTTCTATGTATTGAATCCTCCAACCATCACACCAAATTTCACTAACAAAGCATTTGTCATCCAAAATATTTATAAAGTACCACAATTTAAATTCGAGAAATGATAAAAAAATATCCAATTGCTCATCGGAGCATCTTTGCCAGAAAACAGGGACCGAGACTTGTTAGATTAGTCTCGGGTTGAGATTCTCGACCTTTCACGGCGGCTGTCGGTGGCAATATACAGCTGAAACTGCCCAAAAATGGAAGCAATCAGTCGCGGCTTCCATAGCTCCTCCACGTGGCTGGCCGGCGCGAGCATGGGCAGTGGTCACTGGCACTCCTTCATTGGCAAGTGGCGGAGCTGCCTGGATGGCGCGTCGGTGAGGAGACTAGGCGGTGTGCCCGCGGTGGCTGTCAGCAGAGCTTGGAGCTCTCTAATGGCACGAGTGCCTCAAGTGAAAAGAAGAGAAGAATGGAGGGATTTAAAGGAAAAAAGACGAAGTAAGTGGGGCATGTGTCAGGAGCTCAGCTAAAGGGCATTATTTTCGCTTTTTATACTATGACCCAGTTTAAGAGAATTTTCTTTTATTCTTGCCCTTAAAATTTTCGTTTTAGCTTCTGTTTTAAAAACTTTCTCTACATTTTCATCCAATGAATCTAGACTTAAATTGGTCCATATTCACTCAATAATTTTTGATTAATTATTTAGAAAATTCAAAATTACAAGATTACCCTTGGCTCAAATTTACCCTTATACCCTTTTAAAAATTGGGTTTTTACAGTTCCAGTTGCTACAATCTTTTTGTCCAATTTCATTCCACACATATCTAGGAATTCAGCTTTTTTTTTTTTAAGATAAGTGGGGCTTAACTAATGACCACCACTTACTACAAATTAAAGGAAAATGACATACACATACTACCAAGGTTTGAACCCCTGACCCCCCCAAACACACACACAACTCTCAAACCTTGGACCAACTGAGCTAGCCCCAGTTGGCTATCTAGGAATTCAGCTTGAATATCTGCATAGCAAACTTTTCTAGCTTTTATGTATACAACTATCGAACTTGAAATTTCATCTTAAAATTAGATCAGTATTGTTGAGAGCTAAAAATAGCTTCTATAAGCGACTATAAATTCGTTATCATTCCAGTGTTTTTGCCTAGCCTAAGTGGAATAATATTCATTTCGTACTGATCCCTACATGTACGCACATATGTATAATAAACATGATATATTTATTATGCTAAACCAAAAAAAGATATATATATTTATTTTATTGTTTTATCTAATTAAATTTCATTTTAGACGTCCTTTTATGGAAAAATGTAGAGAGAAAGAGCATTAAATAGTATATATATATATTTTTTAAGAGCATTAAATGGTATCTATTTTTTTTTTTCAACTACTCAAATCATTATAGTCGCTAGATGATGATCCAATTGCTAAAACAAATACATATAGATAAGTAAAAAATATACGTATATATATATACCTATATGTTTATTTATAAATGACCTAATAATAATATTATTTATTTAAAAAAAAAAGTACATAACGGAAGAACAAAAATCATTTCCAGTGGAGGAATGCAGTTTTATTTTAAAATGAGATATGAATTTTGTCAGTATATCCAATTATATTATTAGAGACGTGGTATGGACAAAAGTGAACCATATAGTATGAACATTATGACGCATTGCAAATGAAGCTAACAAATGAGCTACCATATTCTTGTATCACGAAAAATTTGAACGCAAGAATTATTGTCAGCTAAGAAATTAAAATAAAATTTCCAATATCATCAACAACATTAGAATCTACAGAAAATTCAGTATGAATTAATAGCATTCAAGGCGTTGAGAGAAATGTACTTATATAACAGCTATCTATGTATATGTATACATATATATAAATAAAAGGTATTGAAGTGTCCAATTGCCAAAAGAGGACGGAACTTTCACCAAATGAAATGGGAGCCCTCCAAATCCTGAAAGTCCTTCAAAAATATGGATATGCATGTATCCCGATCAAAGCATGGCCAGTAGGAGTTGGAAACCAAAAACTATAGTATTTAATTTGTAAATATAAACCAAAAATTATAGGATTTAATTTGTAAATATACCTGTCTACGTGACAACAAGCAGACAAGTATATCATATGTTTTAAGGAAGAACCAGAAACATCACCATTCACCAATACATTTTATCAGTTTAGGTGCAAGTGATATTTTGTGGGAAAATAACAGTCAATAAAGAAAGAAGAAGCAAAATAAAGTTTGCATACAAAGCAATTTGAAATATATATAGATTTGGCTTTTGCTTTCTTTCTACTTGGAAAGAAGAGATGCATATGGTAAGCTGCAGGCCAAAGTACAAAAGTAATAATGCATATGTCTACAATTTATGCATGTTTAATATTGTGAATTTATATATTGGTGAGGGACCACAATATTACTAGCCATTACAATTCATACGGGAAACTTCAAATGATGGTGAAAAATAAGACCACTCTTCAATGCCATACCTAATTTCATTAATGCCAAATAAGTCGTCATGAATCATGATTGTACAGAAATACATATGAGGAAACTATTGAAGGCTTTGAAACGATGACCTTGTGACTCTTATCTTTATATATGTTTGTATGTGAATGTGACAAGATATTCAGAACAAAATGATGATTTTTTGTTCTTTTGACAAATTCATGTTTTGTGTAAGGCGCCCTATTGACATTGTTGTTGGTTTTTTTTTTTTTTTTTTTNTTTTGTTATTTATATTAGCTGATCTTGAAAGCTGAAATTATTGTGGGGACTTGATTGCAAATAATAACAGGGGTATTTTAGCAGTTCCCTGAAAAGTATATTCAGAGAGAGAGAGAGAGAGATTGATTAGTGCTTTTAACTTTACATCGTGTACGAGAGAAAGTAATGACGACGACCATTATGATTTTGTGTGTGTAATAAGATAACATATTTTACAGCATTACAAGGATAGTATTTGAAAGTGGGGCAAAAATAAAAATATTGGTCACCAACCATTAATGACCGGAAATGGAAATGGAAATGGATAGTGATGGGTGATGGGTGATGTTAATAGCATTGGTAAGAGTAATTTTATACACAAAGGAAACAAGATTTTCTCTTTTTATTTTCCAAGAATGAATTTAAAAGAAGAATGACTTATTTTTAAGAAGGAAAGAAAAAACAGAAAAATAAATTGAGAAAACACATTTTGCTGTTAGGATTCGGTTGGCTTACGGCTTCAAGCCTTCAAATCATATCAGGTAAAGCTATCATCATAATTTAAGTTTGTTATCAAGTCAAGCATATAGTAGTATAATCATTAAAAAGAAAATGATGAACTGATCATGAAATATTAATATTACAAGTTTGAGGAGTGCTAGCAACACTCTCTTTTACACTTTCCTAATCTCAGTTTGACACGTGGAATCTACTATGATTTATTGTATTAAATATTAAATTGGATAGTGGAATCCACGTGTCAGACAGTGAGACTGGAGAGTGTCAAAGAGAGTGTCCAAGAGAGTGTTCTTAGCATTTCTCTACAAGTTTATAACATGAAATATGCATAAAGTAACAAGTTCAAATAACTAACCACTCACAAAAAATTGCGAAAAGTTGTATTTTTTTTCCGGCTAATTTGAACTTAATTGCCAAATTATTTAACCTATTGTTAGTTTCAAGTGGTCCAAATTTGGTTGATTACTAACTATAAATATTCATTAAACAAATTAAAGTAATAAAAACTAGATTTGAATAAGAACAAGTGTGAAGGAATAAAAATGAACACAATAGATTTTTACTTGGTTTAAGTAAGATTTTTCTTAGTCTACATCCAAGGGATCAAGTCTAGCAAGAAACAAATTCACTAAATCAATTAAAGTTCAAATTATACAGGATGGTCTTATGCATAAAAGTAAAAACTCTCTTTCTACTTAGATACCACCACAAGCTAATCCATCTTTGTTGAAGTAAATCTGCAGTAACCAAGGGGCTGTTTGGTATATTAAAAAATAGTTTTTTATTCTGAAAAATAAAAAATTATTTTCTGACAACAAATAAAGGTATTCAACATTGTTCTCTAAGAACAATTTTTAAAAACAGAGTTAAAGAGAACAGAAAATTCAGAGAATAACAAAAAGTTATTTTCAAAGTGTTTTCTTAAATTTATTAAAAAAAAATCATTATTTCACATGGCTTTTAGATATATATTCTCTCGTAACTTTCTCTCTCATCACTTTCTCGTTCCTTATTCGTTCTCCTTATTTTCTCTTTCATCATTCTGTCTCTCCTTATTCTCTTTTCTCATTCTCTATCATTGTTTTCTCTCTCCTCATTTTATCACATTAATTTCTCTCTTTTCATTTTTTCTCGTCATTTTTTATCTCTTCATTGTTTTTAATCACATTCTTTATCCTTACTCTCTATTGCTACTTTGTCTTTTTTGACTTTTTCTATCTTTATTCTTTCTCTTTATGCATTCTTATCACTTTTTTTTTCTTAATGTATTTTCATTAGTTTCTCTCTCTTCTATTTTTCTTATTACTTTTTATCTCCTCATTCTCACTCATTACTTTCTCTCTTATTATTATATTTTATTATCTTTTCTCTTATAACTTTCTCTCTCCTTATTCCTTCACTTGAATTTCTCTCTCCCCACTCTCTCTTGACTCTCTCTCTCTAAATATTTTTTTCACAATACAAATATAATTTTTTTTATATTCGTCTAATTGTTTCCCTAAAAATTGATATTTAAAAAATATTTGCCAAACGCCTAATGTATTTTGAAAACAATAAAAAATGGTTTTTGTTCTCATCTTTGAAAATACAACTTTGAGAAGATAAAATAGAAAATAATGCCGAATAGGACCCAAGTCTCCTACTCAGCTATAGATGAGTTAGGCTCCCCTTGACTCAATAACCAAGACTTCTTCTCAGCTGTAGCTCGAAATCTCTCTAACCAAATCAAGTCAAGAGAATCTCTCTCTTGCACAAAGCTTGAATCCCTTAAGTTTTTAATGAAAAAACAACGAACTAATAAATATAGGTGAGCAAGCTACTCTCCAATGGAGTCTCTGGTTTTTTAGATCTGGAATTTCACTCAAGAGACCCAAGGAAGAAGAAGAATAGTATCAAATAAATATAAAGAAAGATTCCCTTAGCTATACAAAATGACGAAAACAATTATTAGCAATTTTTTGTTCCAAGAGTATACACACTTCATTCAGCAATGGGTACGCAAAAAGATAAACCATATAAAATATCTAAGAACTAATCCTTCAGAGCGCCCACTCATCAAGACAAAGTGAGCATATTGCATGAGGTTTGCCAAAATAACTAATAATCTCCCACTTTTTGGCAAACTTATGAACAAAGCTCACAAGAAGAACCTAAACAACCAGAGGTTGATTACTAAACTATTTCCATGTGATCACAAGAATCACCAATATCAACAAGCTACAATATAACCAAATCATATGCCACGTAAAAAGAACCAAAGATACAGAAGAACATAATCAGATAGGATGAACTAAGACAATACAAACAGAACCACTTACTGCTGAAAAAATTGACCTAACACTTAGGAAAAAGAATACATGTATGTAAACTATGGAAAACACATGATCATATCATGAACGTAGCGAAAAAATTAGCAGATTTAGTTTTTAAAATTTTTACATGAAAACAGTTTTTATAACCAGTGAACATGCATATATCATATATACAGGATCATGTATAATATAAATTAAATCCAGATGCATACCCTAGAGATAAGATTAGGGTTCACCTCTTGTAATGTGCTCCTCCTTGATCTCCTTATTGATGGTGATCAAATCTCCAACCCTAAATCTTCTTGTCTATGCTCCTACTCTTGATTGATGAGGTGAGTGGGTACTAAGTTCAATCCTTCATTGGAGAACGATCAAGAATACCTTCTCGATCTTTTGGAACACCAAGACGTGAGAGGAGACTGTGAGATTGCAGAAAACTTTTTCTCCCTCTCTTTTTTTTTTTTTTCCAAAATTCACTCTCTCTCTCTCTCTATTTCACGTGTAGCACTATTGTGATAATGTGCAATTTTTCTCTCATATATCTTATATATATGAGGCCCAAAACTGCTAATTATAGTCCAATTAGAATTGGGTTTGTTCTCCAATTTGGGCTTTGGGTGTATTTTTATAAATATGTCCAACTCATGTAACTTAATTATAAAATACCAACTTCTGTGTAGAATCATTATTTTACACAGTTTCTTGAAACTAATTTTATAAATACCACCAAGCAATTAATGAGTTTTGCTAAGCTAGACAAGGGGCCTAATGGATCTAAATAATCTAAGCTCTAATAGTATGATAAATACATAATAACTTTATTATGGTATTTATATAAATACTATTAGTAAAGAGGACACTTCACTAAAGGCCCAATATTACACTCTTAGATTGAATATCATGTCTTTTATAGAGATTTAATCAACTAGCCTTAATTAAGCAATCCATCTAGCATATTCTATACCATATATAAAATTCCTATACAATGTCGTAGTTGGATAAGTGAAAATTTCATAATACCCCTCCAACACATATTTACCTTTAAGTTACCATCTTTCTATCAAAGAATAATGTTGTTGATAATTTTGTTCTCAGTGGTCATTTAGACAAAATTATCAATCAATTCACAAAGTGAATACTAAGATCTTAGATTTAATTATTCTATGAACCTTGAAAGGCCTTAAAGTAGCATTAATGTATAGTGTCCTTAACTATTTGGTGTTCCCGTCAATTCATAAGCTATAACCTTCAATATGCCAGAGTTCGCCTCTAATTTCATAGAGACTAGTCTTTTAACAAATCGAAAGGATATAACCCATGAAAGCAAGTCCAATCAAACATCAAGGATTAAGATTTACATGCTGAGAGCTAGTTTGTTGTAATACGAAGAATTAAGTTACGGCACTCTAATTCTTTATATTACCTAATCCAGTTCAATACACATAACTTATTTATGTTGTACTAGTATTTCTATCAGAAGTTAGATACTTTAATGATTTGAGATACATGATTCCCATTAAGATAGACAAACACTACAATCTTTAGTAAATAAAGTATTTTATCTTTATTTACAGATTATAAACTAGTTAATTTAGACTTAGATAAAGAAAAAAGTCTCTCCGTAATTAATACTTAATTATGTTTGTTTCTTTATACATAAATAAAGTCATGGAATCTTTTTCAGATAAATAAACTATTCAACAGAGACAGTTTAATCTAGCAAATATCATAATTGCATATAAGAGAAAGTTGTTTTTACTAAAGGGTAAAATTAGAAATCTGCTTTTTCGGGCAAGTATCCCAACACTTAGCACTACTCCATCTCTTTGTTCTTAAAGTGAAGCCAAAAATCCATTGATGGCTCTTATTTTAGAGGCACAAGCAAGGTTACAAAACCAATTGCAATTAAATTCTCAAGCAAGAAACCTGTAATTACATGCCACAAGCTTAAAGAGAAATTGAGCATGATCAGCCTGCACAGAAGAAATGAGATTGAAAAACATTCAATTAATCAAAGAGATCTTGAACACCATTCTTTGACAAGTAAGAGGAAGACCAATCTCAGATGAGCAAGTCAAACAGGCTGACTAGAGATAGTAGCAGGAACAACATATAGATCAAGTTGGCAAGAAAACTGAGCATTTTCAAAGGTATGCAAGCTCAAACAGGAAAAGATAGCAGTAAAAAAAAGAACATAGACAAATGAAGTATAAGAGAGTGTGTGACAATGACAAATAAGTGCGGGCACATTGAGATAATAAGCATGAGAACAAACATAGAGTACAATGAACACATGATCAAAGTAGTGTGAGCATAAGTGAAAGCGAGAATAAGCACAAAATGAAACAAAAATGAGCACTGAAGATAGACACGAACTAAGACCATAGCCAAAATACATAATATAGGTAGAATAGGCATATTGCAAAGTGAAGTGAGCACATAAAGTACCTAAAAGCCACAGATAAACCAGACAGAAAAGAGTGAGCACTAAGTGAAGAACATGTGAGCACAACTGAATAACTAATAGCAGATTCCATTGAATTTAAACAATTGCACACAATTTTTTTTTTTAAAAATCAGATTGAAGTGTGAATACAGGAGAGAGTTAAAAAGACAAACTTCAACAAAATAATTTTTTTTTAATAAAAACGAACTTGTTGGCCGAGATAGAAATGTACAAGCGAAATAGCAGGTCAAGCAAGTAAAACACACGCAATGCTCAAATCAAGTGTATATAAACATGACAAACTTAAAAGCAGTCAACAAACAGCTTAAGAAAGTATTCAACCATTCATGAGAAAAGATTAAGGAAAAACTTCAAGTGTCCATCAGTATGTTTATGAAGTTTCCTCAAGGGGGTTAAAGGCTCATTGGCACAAATTTCAATTGAAACTCTACATCCCCTCAAGCAGAAATTTTTTTTTAATTATTTATTTATTAGTTCCCAATCCAATAAGTATTTTGTTTACCTATCTATAAGTATTTCTTTTTTTAGCCATTGAATCATAATGTAACGGCTACCATAATTTGGGTAGTTGAAAAAAAAAATAAATACATATTATTTAATATTTTTCTCTCTCCAACTTTTACTATAGAAAGACGTGCATGATGAATTTTAATTAGGTAAAATAATACCTATAGATAGGTAAAAAAAATACCTACTAAGTTATGCCCTTATTTATTTAGTATTTATTTTAAAAACCCACAAAGAATCCTACAATAAGCGCTCAGTATTAACCATAATGTAACTTTCACTCATTGTACTGAGATAACCTTTTCGAATGGCAGATTTTTTAGAGTATAAGGGTCACTATACCTAAGAGAATTACTCAAAGACAGCTCACAACCTTCAGCACAAAGTAGCCTTCTCAATAAGGTGACGAACACAAGTGTTTTAGAACAACATTTGCAATAGAAGTCCGCATACACAATAAAAGCTGAAAGATGAATGACCCAAGTAAGACCATTTTTAGCTGAAATATTTATCTAAGCAGAGAGTGGACACACACAAAATAAGAGTACAAACAACCCCTAGACAGATGTATTAAGATTAATGACAATAGGAAACAAAAATAAAACCAAAAACAAAACAAAATGAAACATTTTTTATGATATTACAAAAGACAAAGAGAACATTCTCTCATTGCATGAAGCACACTCCAATTCACTTTCTCAAGTTCGTAAATATTTGAAAGTCAAGTGCCTTAGTAAAAAGTTCCTCAAGTTGTGCATTTGTGTACACATGTGATAAAGTGACAACTTTTCTTCAACAAGATCACGCATGAAATAGTGTCTTATGTCTGTGTGTTTAAGATGTGAATGTTGAACATGATTTTTTGATATGTTACTGGCACTAGTATTGTTACAAAAGATTGTGATGGTGTTTTGTGTGAATCCATACTCAAATACCACTTGTTTCATCTACAAGTGCCAAGGTTCAATGGCATTCATTGTCGAGCTATTGCACACTTGTGAATTCTCCAACAAGTAGCGATTGTTCCGTGATCTCTGCCCTATAAGAATGTACTCACCATATTTGGTAATCAGATTGCAACGATCTTTTGAAAATTTTACAATGTGATCACCTTCACAAATTTGGCTTATGTTGATTTGCTTTCAGCCCTTCAACATACAATATATTCTCCAATGGCGATAGTCCTTGCATAGTTAATAAGCCTTTTCCAAGGATTTTACCTTTGTTTCCATCACCAAAAGTCACATAACCATCGGAAACTTTTTCAAAATTTGTCAATAAACTCGTGTTACCAGTCATGTATCTAGAACAGCCACTGTCAAAATACCATTGATCGTGTTGATGACTTAAAAGTGAGATATGTGCAACCAAATAAGTGTTTCTTGATTTAGGTCTCCAAATAAGCTTTTTTCTCATTATTATAATTTCTATGCAACACATGCTTGTGATTTTTCTTGACTATTTAAATAAATAAAATTTTAATTTAAAACACTTAGGTCTGATATGGCCTTTCTGCCCACAAAAAAGACAAAAAAGAGATGTCCTCACTTCCTGAGGAACTAATACCAGATCGGTCTCCATGAGCTCTATTAAGACTAAGCACTTCATCTAGCTTAGTTATGCTAAGAATCAGCCTCTCAATAGTTTTCTTAGTATTATTTAGCTCCTGCACATTGTAGTCCAACAAAGCTTGTTTCCTAACTAAATCATGGGTGAGAGAGTCAGTCTTAATTGTTAACTCTTTCTTTTCATCTTCAAGTTGTTTGTTCATCAAATCAACCACTTTCACTTTCTTAATAATCATTAACTAAAGCTGGCAAAATGGGTCGGACCAAATGAGCTAGGCCAGCCTGACCAGTTCAAGGTAGGCTCAGGCGTAGCCTGGCTATGCTCCCAGGGCTGGGTTAAGCCTATCACCTTCTGGCAGGCCCGTGCTTCCTACCAGTTGATACCAAACGGTTAAGTCCCTTTTTTTAAATTAAAAAAGAAAAACAAAAAACAAAAAATCCTAAAATTACCCTATAAATACCCCCATTCCCTTACTCATTCTTCACACAAATAACTCTCTTCTCTCTTTATTCACTAATTTCTCCATTATTCTCTCAAATTCTCAGTTTATATTTTCTCTAATTAATTATATAATCTAATTACTATTTTATATTAATAATTACAAAATTATAATTTATAGTTATATTCTCTATTTCTTTCTAAGCTCCAATTCTTCTATGTTCCAACATCCAACTAAAATCCAAGTCACAAGTCTACTCAATTCTCAAATCTCAAATCAAGGTAATTTCAATTTCTAAATTTTTCACAGTTTAATTTATCACACTTATCTTTTTAATATAAATTAGTTTGTTAATATATTTTATGTTTAATATTAATTATCATTCGAATAAAAATTAATTAATGTAGTAATACCTTAATTATCATTGTAATTGAAATTAGTTAATTTAGTGTTTAATGTTAAATTGTTAATTGTCATTCTAATTAAAATTAATATATGTAGTAATATATTAATTATAATTGTAATTTAAATTAGTTAATGTAGTAACATATTTAATGTTAAATTATTAATTTTCATCCTAATTATATTTAAAATTAGTTAATATAGTAAAATAGTAATATGTTAATTATCATTGTAATTTAAATTAGTTAATATAGTAATATGTTTAATGTTAAATTGTTAATTATCATTCTAATTAAAATTAGTGAATTTAGTATATGTTTAATGTAGTAAAATATGTTTAATGTAGTAAAATATGTCTAATTAAAATATGTTTAATGTAGTAAATCCAGTGATACATTAATTGTCATTCTAATTAAAATTAGTGAATTTAGTATATGTTTAATGTTAAATTGTTACTTATCATTCTAATCAAAATTAGTTAATTTAGTAAAATATTTAATATTAAATTGTTAATTATTATTCAAATTAAAACGAGTTAATTTAGTAATATGTTTAATGTTAAATTGTTAATTATCATTCTAATTAAAATTAGTTAATGTAAGATATGGATATGTCAAAGAATTTTCCTATTGATTTAGAGATGGATGCTAACGAGAAAGAAGAACAAATTCGCATAGTAGAAAAGGGTGACCAAGTCCCCGAAATGTAAAGTAATCTACATGCGAGTAGAAGTCATTCCCAATTTCAAGATTGTTATTCTCCTAGTACAAGCACAACATCAAAATCAAAACTTGTGAGGACAACTTCTAATGTATGGGACCACTTCGATATGGAATACCAAGATGATGGCAATAACAACAAAATAAAAATAGCAAAATGCAAATATTACAAGAAGTAATTTACCGATAAACCATCTAGCGGTACCACCCACCTCAAAAGACACAACGACAAATGTTTCCCTAAATATCAAGGTCCTTAAAGAGGTATGTAACCCACTTAATCAATACTTTAATTCAACAAGAATGCTTCGGTAAATACTTGGAACTATGATCCTTTAGTAGCTAGGGAGTCATTAGCACGTTTTATTGCTTTAAAGAATTTACCATTATGTATTAGTGAGTCCGATGAATATGAAGAACATATTAGATGATCATATTATCCAAACTTTAAAAAGGTTTCTAGGAATACTACTAGAAGTGATTCGCTTAAGTTTATAAAAATATACGCACCGAACTAACATTTGAATTGCTTGCATTAAACTTTTACATTGCATTGACATCTAATATTTAGGATGCTAATTCTAAACAATATTATATAAGTGTAATTACAAATTATTGTGATGAAAAATAGATATTGTAAAAAAGAATAATTAGTTTTAAAGTCGTTAATCAAAGGCATACTGCTGAAATTATTTATGAAATAATCTTAAGTATTATAGAAGAATATGGCATAGCAAACCGTATTATTTATATTACATTCGATAATGCTACCTCCAATACAAAGGCCATAAAATTACTTAGAAAGTCGGTAAGTTCATATACGGGAGGATTTTTCCTACATCGACATTGTGCATGCTATATCATCAACCTTATCATCAAATAAGGTATGGATATACCATCTATATACATTGAAAATGTTCGAAATGCTGTTATTTACAGTCATGCTTCTAATCCTCATATTGCCGAATTTAAAAAATATTGCAAAACCAGAAGGCTACCTCCAAAAAAATTTCCTATAAGGTGGAATTCTACCTATTTGATGTTAAAAAATGTAGCGTATAAAAATGCTATTACTGTGTTTTACAATTCAAAAAAAGGTGCACTAAATTGAAAAATGAAGATTGGTTTATTTGTAAATAATTTATACAATTTTTAGAAGTCTTTTATGATGCTACCGTTGCTTTATCTAGTGTTTATTATCCTACTTCTCCAATTATTTTACATCATATGTTTTTTATTGCGTTAATATTTTCTAAAGAAAAATATGACCCTACATTTGGACCCATGATAATTAAAATGCTAGAAGTTTATTTGAAATATTGGTCCGAAATTCCTTTATTATTATTTTAGATCCTAGAGCTAAATTAAATGGTTTTTCTACTATTATTAGCCATATTAGTGATGCTTCAGAGTTAGATTTTACACCCGAATATACTAATGCTCGTGATAACTTTTTTGAACTGCTTAGTATATATGAGGTTAAGTTTGGCAGTACGCTTAGGAGTCAACAAGAAACCCCACAACAAACCGAAGACCGATTAAAATATAAGTCTATTTGGAGCTATATTCAAAGGCGTGGGTGTGGCTCATCATCATCATCAAGTTCAAGTCAACCATTACCAATAACAACGAATCCATCGCAATCTTTTGAGCTTAACCAGTATCTTAAGCTAGATACTGATATCGACTGCAAAGATGAGAACTTCAAAGTTTTGGAATAGTGATAAAAGCGTCAAAAAAGATTCTCGATATTTTCACAATTAGCATGTGATATCTTAATTATTCTGGTGTCCATGGTTTCTTTGGAGTCTACTTTTAGCACCATTGGGAGGATATTAGATGATTGAAGGACTTCAATGACTCCTGAAATAGTTGAGGTACTAACATGTGTTAAAGATTGGGAACAGGCAGTGAAATGAAATCAACATACTATTCGCAATGAAGAATTAGCTGAAAATTTTAATAACTTGTACATGAATAATAATGATAAATCAGGATTAGTGATGATGATGTACTAGTTTTTTTTTTAATTATTTCAACTGTAAATAATAATCAAGACTACACTCTTTTTTCCTTACTAAGGTTTTATCCCAATTAGTTTTTCTTAGTAAGGTTTTAATGAGGTAGTCAAAAATTTTATCAATAAAATTGAATTTGTTATTTTCCAAATTTAATTGTTTTTTACTTTTTTTTCATCAACTTAAGTTATGTATTATTTTTTAATTCATATCATAAAAGTTATAAAATTATTTGTGATAAAAGTGTTCTCACATATATATAATAATATATATTGTTATTTTTTAATTATTAAATTGTTTCAAAAATCTGAATTAAAAAAAAAGGGGGGCCAACTACGGGCCAGAATTGGTTAGAATGGTCTGGCCTGCGTTGGCCCGTTTCTGGGTAGGCCTAGACCTGACCTAACTCTCAGCCATGCTGGCCGGGCCCGACCTGCCCCGTTCACACCCAAGGCCTAGTGTGGGCAGGCCAGGATGGTTTGGCTCGCCCATTTTGATAGTTGCTCATACATTTGAAGATAACCTTTTATTGTTCATCCAGTTCTGACTCTGACTCCTCCGACATTTTACTCTCACTCACATAATCATCTTGTGTTGGAGAGTTTGCCATAAAAGCAACAAAATTACTTGTGGGATCAATTTCCTCAACATCAATTGGGTTTATCTAATTTTCTATGTCACTCTATGGTGCAGTCATGGTTCTTCCTTTCTTCTTGAAGATATTAGCGCATTCAATTTGGATATGATCAAAACTCTCATATTCTCGACATTGGATGCATTTTTTCTTCTTTTCATTCTCCTTGAAAGGCTTTTGAGGATTGTGGGGGTAAATTGATTTGAATTTCCCTTTTGATTTTCTTGCTTGCACTTTCCACTTGTATTTCCTCTCTTCATGTTTCTTCAAAGAAACTTAGCATAGTATTTGGTAACAACAAAATCTTCTCTTCATCTAGAATTTCAAGATCTTCGGTTGGAAATTGACCAGTGAGTACTTTATTTGTAGACCTACCTTCACAAAACAAGTCTATTGCAACATCGAAATTCACAAGAAACATAGACACCCAAACCAACAACTAGAAGGAGCGTAATTCTAATTAAAAAAATAAGCAAGTAATCAACAAAACACAAGGGTCTAGCTAAAACAAATTATCAGCTCCCACTCTGATATCAATTGTTAGTTTAAAGGGGTCCCAATTTGGTTGATTACCAACTATAAACATCCATTGAACAAATTAAAGTAATAAAAACCAGATTTGAACAAGAGCAAGCATGAAGGAGTAAAAATGAACACAAATTACACAAGATGGTCTTATGCATAAAAACTCTCTTTCTACTTAGATGCCACTATAAGCTAAATTGTGGTGATCTTATTTCCTCTCTTCATGTTTCTTCGAAGAAACTTAGCATAATATTTGGTAACAATAAAATCTTCTCTTCATCTAGAATTTCAAGATCTTCAGTTGGAAATTGACCAATAAGTACTCTATTTGTTGACCTACCTTCACAAAACAAGTCCATTGTAATACCTAAATTCACAAGAAACAGGAATACCCAAACCAACAACCAGAAGGAGCGTAATTCCAATAAAAACAACAAGCAAGTAATCAACAAAACACAAGGATCTAGCTAAAACAAATTATCAACTCCCGCTCTGATATCAATTGTTAGTTTTAAAGGGTTCTAATTTGGTTGATTACCAACTATAAACATCCATTAAACAAATTAAAGCAATAAAAACCAGATTTGAACGAGAGCAGGCATGAAGGAGTAAAAATGAACATAAAGAACTTTTACTTGGTTCAACTAAGATTTCTTTTAGTCTACATCTAAGAGACCAAGTCCAACCAGAAACAAATCCATTAAATCAATCAAAGGTCAAATTACACAAGATGGTCTTATGCATAAAACTCTCTTTCTACTTAGATGCCACCACAAGCTAATCCACCTTTGTCGAAGTAAATCTGTAATAGCCAAGTCTCTCACTCAGCTATAGATAAGTTAGGCTCCCCCTAACTCAATAGCCAAGACTCCCTCTCAGCCGTAGCTCGAAACCTCTCCAAGCAAATTAAGTTAAGAGAATCACTCTCAAAGAAACAATGAACTAATGAATACAGATGAGCAAGTTGCTCTCTAATGGAGTCACTGGTTTTTCAAATCTAGAATTTTGCTCATGAGACCTAAGAAAGAAAAAGAACAGTCCTTAATATTTAAACAAAGACTCTCTTAGCTGTACAAAATGACAAAAACGATTGTTAGCAATTATTCCAGGAATGCACACACTTTATTCAGTAATAGGGACACTCAAAAAAAATTAACCACGTAAAATATCTAAGATCTAATCCTTTAGAGGGCCCACTCATTAAGACAAAGTAAGCACGTTGCATGAAATTCGCCTAAATAACTAACACCTATGAATTCATGACAATGATCTATATGATGATCTTCCTATGAAGCTTTTAAAATCATGATATGTGTTATTGTTTACGTGAAATTAGAATTTATCAAAAATAAAAAATATTCAACTGAACTCAAGTACTCGACTGCCGAAAATTAGGAACAACAACTACTATTTGATCTTCATCCTCTAATCATATATATATGTACATTAATAGGTCATTCCGATAAACTCAAATTATCTCTCAAATCTTTGGTGTCTTAATTCATATTTAACCAATAAATAATTGATGACGCGTTACTTAAAATTGGAAACTACGTAGGGCCAGTTGATATATATATATATATTAATATACCATTCCTATGAACTCAAATTGTCTCTCAAAACTTTGGTATTCTAATTCATATTTAACCAATAAATAATTGATGACATGTTACTTAAAATTGGAAACTGTGCAAAGCCAGTTGATACTAATGTGTTTGTACTACAACTATACTATGAGCAAGAAGCAACTATGAGAAAAAAGATTTAAGCTTTTGTAAATTAATAAAACTAATGTATTGTTTCAAAACAACACTTAAGTAGTTAGTAGATTTTGTGTGCTGTTAAATGACAAATGCTAAAATAGACCTATTGTGTTTTTATCCAAAAGAAGATCTTTTAACATGCATTTATCAAGCATTTTTCCAAAATAATTAATAAAATAATAATGTATATATAATAATTACATTTAAAAACTAAAATTAAATTATAATTTCAAATATACTTAGAGAGAATATCCAAAAGTTTATCAATGATATTTTTAAACCAAACTCATTTTAACATAAAGTAATTGTAGACAAAATGGATATAAATGACTATATATGTCTTTTTGCTAAAATTATGACGTATGTTTACTTTTTTAAAATACATATATAAAAAGCAATATGAAAGGTTAGTTTGTTACTATTATGTTATGCAGCAACTTTGTTATGAGCAAGAAGTAACTGTGAGAGAAAAGTTTCTAAGCATTTGATAAGATAAATTTATTTACGGAATTAGTATACTGTTTAAAAACAACATCTAAATATTTGTTAGATTATAGATTATGTGTGTTGTAGAACGAAATTTCAAAAAATTTGTGTAATGACAACAGAATCAATTTTATAAAAGTAACCATTATCCTAATTCTTAAATTATGCTTAAAATAGTGGTTACACAGCAGTTTGTCAAATCTGCTGACCAAAAATAGAGACTTACCAAATGTTTCTCCCTCCTTTTTTTTTTTCTAACCACTTTTAAAAGTTAAAAGCATCATCCATAATCAGTTCCAAACGAACAGGACTAAATTCCTTCAAATATATGTATATTTGAGATATATATATTCATTGGCACCAATCTAGTATGTTTTTTTAATCTATATATAGGTATTATTTTAGCCAATTAAAATTCATCATACACATTTTTTCATAGTAAAAAAGTAGAGAGAGAAAAAGTATTAATGGTGCACATCTTATTATGCATGTACATCATTATAGTCATTAGATTATAATCCTACAGCAAAAAAAAAAAAAAAAAAAACTATAGATAGGGAGAAAAAAGCCTATTGGACTGGTGACCTATATACATATATATATGGGGCAGCACTCTAGTAAGATTTTTTCTTTTTTTACCTATCTATAGAGATTGTTTTGCCCAATTAAAATTTATCACGCATGTCTTTTCATATTAAAAGATATAGAGAGAAAGAAAGAGCATTAAATAATGTGTATTTATTGTTATTTTTTTTTTCAACTGCTCAAATTATAGTAACCGTTAGATATGATCTATAAAGGTTAAATACAAGAGAGAATATATATTGATAGATTAGATAGCTCAATAGTATACAAAAAGGCATCAGCTTATATACAGAAGCTAATCAAGGAATCAAAAGGAAATATTACAAAGGTATATTATAACTGTAGAATTGAAGGACACTTAGATAAGGATGATGACACTTATTCCTTAGTGAATACTTGATATTGACATCTGTCTTTGGACAGCTCATAAAAGAGCCGTTATTCACTGGTTTGGAGGGTCTTTTGATCATGTGGATTGTCCTTTAGCATTCTGATTAGGATCTTCATTAGTGTTCTTAATATGCCCTCTCAAACTGATGGTAGTTGGAGAAACAACATTTAGTTTGTTCATGAAGTGCTAAAATCGTGTTGCTGAAAGAAGTTTTGTGAAAATATCGGCAGTTTGATTAATAGATGGTAGATGTTGAACTTTGGGACTGCCATTATGAACCCGTTCACAAACAAAATAAAGGTCCAACTCCAAGTGCTTTGTCCGAGAATGAAGAATTAGGTTGGCTGAGAGCATGACAATGGATAAATTGTCGCACCAGATGATGGGAGTCGAAGATTGTTCAACATGGAGTTCTTGTAGGAGCAATTGGAGCCAAATGACTTCAGTAGAGGCATTTGGCCAAACTTTTATGCTCAGCTTTAGTGATGGATCTAGAGACATTGTATTGTTTCTTAGCACACCAGGTATCTAGATTGGAGCCAAGGAAGACACAAAACCCAGAAGTAGAGCAATGATCATCAATGTCAGTTTCCTAATCCGCATTTGAGAACCTAGTAAGGGATAAACGAGTTGATTTCTGGAATAACTGACCGTGGTGTAATGTCCTTTTAAGATATCAAAGAATTCGTTTGACTGCTTTCCAATGAGTGTCAAGTGGCTTATGCATGTATTGGCAGACTTTATTCATGGCATAGACAATTTCTGGTCTTGTAATGGTAGCATATTGCAAGGCCCTGATGACACTTCGATATAGTTATGAGTTCTCAAAAGTTTCTCTTTTGGCTACTAACAGTGGGGAATTGGTAATCATAGGTGTGGCAATGTTTTTTGCTTCAAGCATTTTGGATTTTTCAAATAGGTATAAAATGTATTTAGATTGAGATAATAGAATTACATTCTGGGAATTAGGTTTGGCCTCGATACCAAGAAAATAGTGTAAGGGTCCAAGGTCTTTGAGAGAGAGACATGATGAAGATGTATGATAAGAGCTTGAATATATGTAGGATGGCTCCCTGTGAGAAGAATATCATCAATATAGAGCGTCATACCCTTATGGAATTTAGTAAAGAGGGATGGATCAAACTTGGAAGTTGTAAATCCAAAAGCAAGTATACACAGTCACAGTTTATTGAACTAAGTACAGGGGGTTTGTTTCAAGCCATACAGTGCTTTATTAAGTTTGCAAGCCATAGAATGTTGGTTGTTTTGTTTAAATTCGAGTGGCTACATCACATAGACTACCTCATGTAGAATGCCATTCAAGAAGGTATTATTCACATTAAGCTGTCTTATAATCCATCCACGAGTCAATTGTTAAAACAACTCGAATAGTAACTGGCTTCACTACTAGACTGAAGGTCTCAGCATAATCGAAGCCTGCCACCTGACCATATCCACTAAATGAGCCTTATATCTTGAAATTGTCCCATCGGTATGCCTTTTAATCTTGAATATCCGTTTACAGCTAATAATCTTTCTGTTTGCTAGGGCTAGTATTAGTGTTTAGGTCTTATTTTGCAGTAATACTTAAAATTCAGCCAACATAGCTGTCTTTCAATGAGTGTTTTGAAGGGCTTCTTTGACATTGGTAGGTTCCTTATGATCAAGAGTAATAGTTACAAAGACTCTTAACTTGTAAATTCCCTGTTTGGCTCAAGTGATCATTGAATGAACATTACTTATTTGATGCCTTTGTGAGGTACCTGCAAGTTGGTTAGAAGATGGTGCATTTTGAATATTATCAATTGAAACTTCAGCTTCATAGAGAGGTGAGTGAGTTAGAGTGAGTACGGACGACTAATTTGGGTCATTTGGCTCTAGAAGAGGTTGGTTAGATTGATCAAGAGTGTGAGAATTGTAGGAGCTCTAGTATGATCAAGGTTATTTACAGGTATAGACAAGAAAATAAACCATTGGTGGAGTAGAGGAATGAGTGAGATTGGGATCAGGTGGTTGGACTTAAGCAGTTTGTGTTGCAAAAAGAAAAATATTTTCATTGAATACTACATGACGAAATATGTAAATTCGTCTATTTGGTACCAATCATTTATCCCTTACATATGTTGCTATAACATAGGAAGGTACAAGGAATGGATCTGAACTATATTTTGTGATTATTATAAGTTTTTAGATGTGGAAAACATAGGCAACCAAAGACTTTCAGAGTATTATATGAGGGTTTTTGTTTGAAGAGTCTTTCAAGAGGATTTTCATAATTGAGGATCGGAATATGAAGTTTATTGATAAGATAAACAACAGCCACAAAAGCATTATCCCAGAATTTGATAAATAATGAGGACTATGCTAAAAGTGTGAGTCCTGATTCTATAATATATCCATGTTTTTATTCTGCCATGCCATTTTGTTCAGAGGTTTTTAGATAGGAAAGTATATGAATGATACCGTGTGTTTGTAAGAATGAGGTGAGCATGTTAGAAATTCTAATAAAAGATTTTGAAAAAGAAAAATAATAATTTTACCGAAAACGATTTCTGCAGTTTTGTAAATAAATCAAGAATGCAGCGGAATTGGTATTTTAAAATTTTTCTCGAAACTTTACAAAATAAAATGTAAGGTCGTTGATCTAACATAAATCAATCCATGGATCTTAGTCTAGACAAAATCTGGAAATGCTTCACAGCCATTGAGCCTTTTTGTCTATTCTATGGAACCCGTTGAATGATCCGGTGTGTAGGCACCTTCTTGATTCCCAACGAGAGATGAGCTGATTATCTGAAAGTTGCTCTTCCTTCCCCTTGATTGCACAATTATGACTATAGGTATCTCTCCCTCAACGGCCATGAATGACTCGGGATTTCTCCTGCAGTAGCTCGGCTCTCTCACTTTCTCTTTTTTTCTTTGTATCTCGTTAAGCACAGTTACTGTGTATATAGTAGGCGTGTGGCTACTATAGAGACTTAGGAGAATTTTTTCTTAAGTATTAGAGAGGTATAAATTCTATTGGGCCTATTGGGCTCAACTGACCATTCAATTAATTATTAGGCTATGTATGAGCTAGACATGGGACCTTATAGATCCAAATAGTCTAAGTTCCAATTGGCCAACTACCCATATTCATAATTAACTCTTAATTATGATTCTTAATTATGATTGGAATTTGTCTATTAATATTGGGGCACTCCATTATAGGCCTAATATTGCACTTTTAGACTAAACGTCATATATTTTCTGTGAAGCTAATTAACACTTTAATTAACTTGACCCATTTAGCTTATACTATACTTATAGATATATCCCTGATGCAATGCTATAATAGTGAGGTGAAATTATCGTATTACCCCTCTAGTACATATTTACTTTTTAGTTGCTATTTTTTTTCTAATGGATAATAATTAACTATGGTGTTTGTAACTGCCTATACAAACACAGTCAAATTCACAAAGTGAATACATGGTGCCTGGTTTTTATTATCCAAGTCCTTGAAAAAACTCAAAGTGATATTATATGTATGGTGTCTAAATCATGAAGGGCGTTCTTGTCAATTCACAAATCTCATCTTCTAAGATACCGGAGTTCGAACCATAGACCGGAACTAGTCCTTTAGTAAGTCAAAAAGATAAAACTCGTGAAAGCAAGTTCGACAATCACTAAGATTAAAGTAATCTTACAATAGTACTATATTTGTGAAAGATGGTATATGGAGTTACATTACTTAACCTCAAATTCTACTTTCACTTAGTCTATATCAATATACTTATAACTTTCTTATAACGCATTAGTGTTTCTATTCGAAGTCAGACATTTCGATGATTGGAGACTTCATCAATTCCGTTGAAATAGACAACACTATATTCTATAATAAAATAAATTATTCCATCTTTATTTGCAAAATGTGAACTCTTTATTTAAACATAATGAAATAAAGAATTTAGTCTCCCACATATGAACACTTCACACGAACAATTCTTTATTGCTCATTATTAGTCATGGAAACTTTTAAACGTTTGCATAATAGAAAATATAAACATCACATGTATATAATTGGGACATAATATAAAATTTATTGACAACAAATAGATAACATTTAAATCTAATAAACATTGTTTAAAATGCCAAACAAAGAAACTGCTTTCTAGGGCATGTTCCCAACAGAGCCCCCTATACTCACCTTCCCAATCTGTTTGGAGTGTTTTTAATTTATGATTAAGATGTAGTTCTGCTATATTTTTTGAATTCTTGGGAGATTCTGTAAACTTCTAATTTTTCTTTGAGAAAATATATCCAAGTATATTAAGAATAGACATCTACAAATGAGACGTAATATTTAAATCTATTTATAAATATGATGTAAGATGGTCCCCAAAGATCTGAGTGTACTAACTGTAAAGGTGCAATGTCTTCAGTATCTGAATTAGGAAAGGATTGTTTGTTACTTTTACCAGGTTGACAAGTTGTGCAAAAAAAGGAATCTTCATTAATTGTAGTTTTGACATTGCAAAGATTCATGACATTCTTTACAATTGGGGACCCTGGATGGTATAATTTTCTATGCCAAAGTTCTAAAGGTGTCACTTTTGATTGAATATTGAAAATAGAAACAGAATTGACTCTAGGACTGCTAAGACTAGTGCGACGACTACAATCTTGTTGTTGATTGTTTGAACTTGAAAACAAAAGGCGGATGGATTCAGGAGGTGTCTTGATGGATGAAGGTGAAGAATGTTAAACAATATAAACCCTTGTCAAGCTTCTTTTGAAGAAGTAGCTCCCTCGTTTCTAAGTCCTTAATAAAACAAAAGTTAGGATCGAATTCAAAGAATATTTTATTATCCGTTGAAATTCTGATACACTAATCAAGTTATTTGATATTTCAGGCACATGTAGTAATCTTTTTAAAAGAAAATGTCTACTTGTACATGAGGAAGATAAAGTTGAATTCTCAATATGTTTTATGGTCATACCTGCACCATCTCCTACTAGCAGTTTGGTGTTGCCCGAGCAATCCACAACTCCAAGATTGAGGTTGGCTAAGTCATTGGTAACATGACTAGAGGCCTCAGAGTTAGGAAACTAGCCTCCATCTATCATCGAGTCAGGTATTGTCATGAATGCTACTGGGTTGTTGTTGGAGGCATTGGTGGAGGAGTTTCTAGAGTTGTTAAAACTAGTGAAGTTGCTGTCAAAATGATAGTAACATTTCTAGACTGTGTCCCTATTTTCCACAGAACTGGCCCTGAGGCCTATTTCCATAGTTTTTTCTATTATATCCTCCACCAAGTCTTCTTTGCCGAGAGGGTTGGTATTGTTCTATACCTTTGTTGGTTCTGAAATTGTTGGTATTGTTATTAGTGGGTGGCCTGCGCTATGTAGTTAGATTTGCAATAAATGAAGAGCTATCAGTGTTGACTAAGTAGTACTCAAAGCGATTCTCATACGCCATCAAGAGAGCTGCTACATCTTGCAGCTTGTAGGGTTGGACCCTTAAGGTCACTAGTACAACTACAGAGTCATACTCTGTACCAATCTAGCCAGAATATACAAGATCCGATCTTCTTCAGAAATCGGATAACCTGCAGATGCTAGAATATCTGAAAAAGCTTTCATCTTGACAAGGTACTCCCTCATGTTGAGCCTCCTTTCTTCAAGATCTGAATTTGAAGCTTGTATTGCATAATTTTGGCATTGGTTTGAGAAGAGAACATCCTAATAATGGTGTCCCAAATGTCTTATGCAGTGTTGTACCCCACCATTTGGGTGAGTACTCCTTCAGTTATAAAGCCACAGAGCCATGACACCAGCAGTTGGTCTTATATCTGCCAGGCCTCGTATTCCAGGTTCTGCAAAAAAAGCCTTCCCCTTCGACAGGAAGAGTAGCGACCGGACATGATGTCATCCCATGTATGAAGCTGTCCAGCCCATATCTATGATTCATAGCCATCATCTATTGTCGCCAGAGAAAAAAGTTGGTATCATCAAGCCGAATAGTGATGGCTTGGTTGGAGGGGTTAATGACTTGGATATGTTGGATGTCTGGTATTTTGACATTTTCATTCTCTTCTGCCATTTTGGATTTTAGGGGAGGTAAAGGTTGTCAGACCGAGCTCTAATACCATATAAAGTTAAATATAAGAGATAATATATATTGATATATTAGATAACTCAATAGTATACAAAAAAGCATCAGCTTATATACATGATCTGATCAAGGAATCAAAGGGAATATTACAAAGGTATATTACAGTTATAGAATTGAAGGACACTTGGATGAGGATGATAACGCCTATTCTTTAGTGAGTGCTTGATATTGGCAGCTGCCTTTGGACAGCTCACATCATTAGTCACTAGTTTTGGAGAGTCTCTTGATTATGTGGATTGTCCTCTTTAGCATTCTGATTAGGATCTTCGTTAGCTTCCTTAATATGATCCAATGGCTAAAAAAAATATTTATAAATAGGTTAAAAAAAATACCTAATGGATAATGATCCATCTAAATATAATTATGGGTAATATTAGATTACAACTTATTATTTATGAAATTTTTTTGATGTCAGCATCGACTTTATTATCTTAGTAGAAACAATTTTTACTCAAAACTTGCTTAAAATAGCGATTATACAATAAACAAAAAAAATAGAAATTTATCAAATATCCAAACCTCTTTCTCTCTTTTCTTAACTGCTTTTAAAAGGTAAAAGTACCCTCTAAAAGCAATCTCAAACCATCTCAATATAGTTTTTAACTTTATCATTTTCGTCTATGATTTAAACATGATGTGTCGTCCAATTCATTGGGCAGACACAAATTAAGACATTGGAATTGGATTGAGGATTTGGATTCCATTCCTATCGCTTAGACCTTTTTCCTCTAAGTTAGTGTGGCTTACCCACTTGCCATATTAGCATATATGAATCAGCAATCAACGCCCATAATCAATTTGTGCACCAAGTTTCATGAACGTCACCTTCTGAACCTCGACCACCTCTAGCTTAGCCAAGCTAAAATATCCAAATAGAGTTTGAACTTGAAAAAAATAAAATAAAAATAAAAATAAACGTATGTACGTACGTATGTTATGGGCTTGAATCATTTCCGAGAACTAGATTATATAGCATATAGAGGGGCATGGGATGAAGTTATTGATCACATTGCTATTCTATCTATGAAAGTAACGTCTTCAATAAGCACAGCCCAAAATTGTTTCAAACCGTGTTCTTTCAAAGCATCGATGGGAGACAAGTAACAAAGGAATCTTTTTGGTTTTACCGTTTCTCTTTTTCTTTGTGGACTATTGGGAGGTTAAGAAAACCAACAAACCACTAAATTGACCCTTCAAAGTCAAATCGTTCGGTTTTTTCAGAAAATTGGTTGGTTATTTGATTGTTTAGGGAAGCAATTTTGTTGGTCGATTTTAAAAGTGTGAAAACAATTAAACTGATAAGTAGGGGTGAAAGTCGGTCAGCTCGGTCGGTTTTCACTGAAAATCCCACCGAACCGACTATATCGGTTTTTTTAATGCAAAAGCCGAAACCAGCCGGTTGAAATGGAAAAACCAACCGAAACCGACCGGTCGGTTTTCGGTCGGTTTTCTCGGTTTGGACCCAAACTGGGCTGGATTGGCCATTGTTGGGCTTAGGGAGAATTTTCAATTCTGGGCCTCATTTTTGGACTTTTAATTACAAAAATACTAACTTTTTAAGATTTATTTGTATATTCATTGTTTTATTATAAAAAATTTAGTTTTAAAGCAAACTTTTTTTTCTTTCTTTTTTTAATAACATAGAGTTTAAACTTCTAAGAAATAAAAAAACATAATATTGTAAAACAAATTTAAATCACAATGAGTAAATACAAATATAGAAATTTTCAAAAATGGAAACCAAATAATCTAAAATGCAATATCAAAATAAAAAAAGTCCAAATAGTTCAACAGTTCAATTAAATACAATTACAACAATCCAAGTTCCATAGTCTAAATGTCCAATGGTCCAAATAGAAATAGCAGTACATCACTCAATTGTCCAAGAGTAAGAGGACTAAATGTCTAATTCCAAGTCCACCAATCCAAATGGAAATAATACAATAGAAATAGTCCAAGTTCTTAACATTACAACACAAATAAAAAAAGACAGAAAT
>JXTC01000081.1:177057-280983 GCA_002914845.1 Trema orientale | reverse complement strand
ATCTTAATCCGTTGTATAATACGAATTGATGTATACTTTACCAAATAACTCTGCTAAAATTAGTGTTTCTTATTTGGCTTATTTGCGTCATTAGTCCCTAATCTTTGGGTCTTTTGGCATATTGGTCCCTAAACTTTAGTTTTTAGCATATTAGTCCCCAAACTTATAATTTATGTGCAGCAATAGTCCTCCAACCAAACTTTGTTAGTTTGTCTGTTAAAATATCACGTGATAAGTACATGACTCATTTTAGAACATTAATTTATTTTTTCCTCAAATTTCAATTCAAGATAAAAAATAGAAAGGAAAAAAGAATATCTTTCCTTTCTCCCTCTACAACTATCCCTCTCCATTTCTTCTATTTTCATAAAGATAATAAAGAAACCTAACACATAACTAATGCAGACAAACCTATGACCCATATCAATAAAATTGAAAGTATATCCAGTACTTTCAAATCAATGAAAATAAAACACATATTAAACTCAAATCAAGGAACTCGTAGAAGTTATAGATCTTGCTACGGGGAGGGAAGCTGTTGGATGAGATGAAGTCCTTGACCTTGTCGATCGAACGGCTGGTGACGACATAGAGCTCGACGTTTTTAACTGTAATGAAGCCGAGTTTCTTGGCTCTCTCGGCATAACCCAAGATTTCAAATCAAATGGGGCATGGCTGTCATTTTGGGGACTGAAGATAATAAAGCATGAGAAGAGACGAAGTGCAAGATTGAAAAGGAAAAGTGAATTCTTTTTCTCATTTAATTATTTATTTTTTAATGATTTTTATTTTTTATTTTATTTTAAATTAAAAATATTAATTTTTTTAATGTTCTAAAATGGGTCATGTGCTTATCACGTGATATTTTAACAGAGAAATTAATAGAGTTTGGTTGGAGGACTATTACTGCACATAAATTATAAGTTTGGGGACTAATATGCCAAAAACTAAAGTTTGGGGACCAATATGCCAAAAGACCCAAAAATTATGGACTAATGACGCAAATAAGCCTTCTTATTTCAAGTATTAAGCAATTATTGCATTGTGATTGTTTATTTAGATTTCAATGATAGAAGGTTTGTTTAAACTTTGAATTTAATATGATATTTTACTTTTAGTATAGTTTAATCTATGAGTGTTTTAAGTAAGTTTTTTCTTTTTTTTTTCCTCAACAAAAAAAATAGACGATTATTAACTATAATGAAATCCAATTTTTTCAACATCCGAAATTATTAGATCTATACCCATAAACCAACCAAATAGGTTATATTTAATTTGATTAGGTTTTCTTCCAACTTTTATAACGATTAAACCGATCAAATTTATTGCATTTGGTCATATTAACGATTTTGTCCCGTAACTGATCAAATCGACCATGAACACTCATAGTGGACTATTCCATTTGTAAAGAAATGGAAGGTTTCAAGTCACTGTTAGAGCTAACAACATAGAACTCAACAAATAGATAAATAACATTTAAAAAACTAAACGAACTGTAGATACTGTTAACACTAGGTGAAGCATATCGTCATGTTATAAATACAGTAGTTCATTGGTAGGCACAAGAATTCACATATAATTTTCCAGAATTGCATTAACCATAGATGCATAAACCCTCTTCTTTTTCTTTAAATTACTGCCCCTCTCAGTGGAAAAACATTGTAAACGAAAATCAATACGGCTATAATTCAATACTAATTTCAATTTGAACATTTTAGGAGTAGCGTCATAGGGATACACATAGACCTCCAGAAAGACTAAAACAAATAATAATAATAACGAAGATTACATCCAAATGGGAAAAAGAGGCAGCGCCTCCAGTTAAAATTTGGTCAATGAACCGGGGAAAAAAAAAAGAGTTAACTACGAAAATTAAGCATGATGTATTATTACTATTATTTAGTAACAAAAAGGAATAAAACTAGCAAAAAGATGTCAACTTTCCAGTTCACTCTGAATCCAGTCCTGTGCACACATCAAAGCTTGGAGGGTGGTTGGGTTGAGTGAACTCCAATCACGACCAAGCACTCTTCCTCCGGTAATGAAAGCAGAATCGGATGCCACTTTCGACATGGGAATCCCCAAAACATTGCGTGCCATCATAGATAGGATAGGATACCTTGGAGTGTGAACTTTCCACCAATTCAATATGCTGAACTCTGCATTGCGAGGAAACAGAGGTTCCTCCAAGTACTTGTCCAAATCAGATTTTGTGCCTTCACTCTGAGAAGTTTCATGGAGGAATTTGTCAAAACCCATCAACCGATCTCTGGAATCCCTTCCAGAACTAGGTAAGCAACCAGAACTGCCACCCTCTTGCCAAGCCATATCTTGATCAAGAGAAGCTAAGCAAATGGAGTGTTCATTGTAAAGTGTCTTGACGGAATCAAAAATATCGTCAATGCGGTTTGGAGCGCCACTACCATAAATCTGTGCGTAGTAATATTCGACCAGCTTCATCTTGAATCGAGGATCCAGCATGGCTGCAACTGCTAAACTCAAGCTACATCTCTCCCAGTATTCTTCAAATTTGCTTCTCATCCTTGCTGCCAATGAACCAATGTAATCGTCGGAATTCTTGCACCATTCGTTCAACTGCAAATATACATCACAGAGGTCCGAAAAATATAGATTTGCAGTTGGTGATTTGTTCCTCATGAAAGCATTAGTAATTTCAACACAGAACTTCAAGTAGCTAGTAATGACATTCGCTCTGTCCCACTCTACATCAGATGGGCACAATGTGTAGGCCGGATCTTTTTCTTGCCAAAGACAAAATGCCTCCCGATGCTCTAAGGCAGCTTCAAGCATAGTATAAGTTGAGTTCCATCTCAACGGATTATCAACGCACAGGCACTTCTGACATTGAAGTCCAGCTTCTTGAACTATCTCATTAAACTTGGCTTGCACTGTTTGTGTACTTTTCACATAGCGAATGCTTTCCCGAATCTTATCGGCCACCCCGTCTACAGCCGCCAATGCATCCTGAACCATCATAAAAATAAGATTAGCTGCACAACGTACATCAAATAACCGTCCATTGCAATATAGGAATCTGTTCTGGGAGAGCCGGTCACTGATCCTAATGGCAATGTTGTCATTAGTAGAACTACTATCAAATGTCACTGAGAGAAGCTTACGGTCAATATCCCAATCCATCAAACATGTCATGACAAATTCTGAATGCATGTCTTCCGTCTGAGAAGGATCAATCACAACAAAATTCAAAATCTTTTTATGCAACTGCCAGGATTCATCAATATAGTGCGCAGTCAAGCACAAGTACTCCACATCGTCCAAAGAAGCCCACTTTTCAGCACTCAGGCTTATTTTACCAGGCAACTTGTCTAAAACTTCGTTCACTTTTTGTTTCTCTTTCGTGTAAATCTCCATACAGTCAGCCTCAACTCTATCGGAATTGACAAGCTCAAACAAAGGCTGTAGATTCTTAACAAAAACCTTAAATCCAACATGCTCCACCATAGCCAATGAATAACCATGCAAGATGATCATGCGGGCAAGGTCAAATCTACTTCTCCTTTGATCAAAGTTATTATGTACATAAGTAACGCCATCCTCTTTCATATGATCTTGCTCTAATCTAAAATTGACGAGGCTAAGAACCTCATCTTTTTTCTGCTCTTGATCATAATTGAAATTCGCAATAGCAAGCGTTGCTTCCTTCTTCTTTTCTCTTGCAGCATATAATTGAGGTAGGCCATTAGCAATTCTTTTTTGACACCTTATTAAGTGATTCCTCAAGTGGGATGTCCCACTAGTACTTGATCCACTGAGTCTCTTCTTGCAGTGCCTACAAACAGCCACGCAGGTATCGCCTTTTTTGATCCTGTCGAAATCATTCCAAACAACAGACTTTAACCGGCTCGATTTGACAATCACCGCATCCGATATGTCCATTGGATTTAACTACTACAGCATAATCCCTGCGTGCGAAAAAACAAACGCAAGTGGGATTACAACTAAACCTTCATCTTGTTTAGACAAATAAACAGAGTAAATGCAACAAGCAGAAGATGGGGTCGTCCCAATATAAAACTCATAACCGTAAGTTGATCTGAACAAAAGCAAAAAGAATTAGACAAGTTAAAATGATAATGGGCACTGTATAGCCTATATTCATCTGGTCAATATACACAGACAGCTAACTACACAGCTTTTCCAACAATCTCTTGTGACAACAACAGTAACCCAAAATAACACTAAGCTTTATATTACAAAAAGTAACAGGCATATATATACATTACACACAGATTACATGAATCTAAGGCAAGAAACTCCATTCCAAATGAAAAGGAGAAGTACAATATAAGCCAAGATGGTTTTTTTAACAGTGCTATCACTTGGGCAATACATAACCATGAATTGGGTCTGAAATTTCAAACCGGATTTTTCAACCCAAATCCATCCCTTGACAAAAAGGGATCGGGTCAAACTGAAAAAAATAATAAAAAAATCCGGGAATTCGGTTCAGAAAGACGAACCAGATAATCGCCGGATCGGAACCGATTAAGACTATCCGGGGACCCGACTGACCCAACCGACCGAAATCGGGTCGGATCGAACAGACCCTAATAATACCCTGCGGGTCTTGGATCGGAAAACTAAACACGAAAAAGGATATATTCTCTCATTTAATTATTACAAAATATTAGTATACAGTCCGTACCAGAGCACCGACCCCAAGTACCACTCGGGGTAGGGGTCGGAGTCGGAGTCGGACCAAATTATTCGAATCGAATTGTAATTTTAAACCAGAAAAGGGGGAAAAAAAAAAATTATAAGGGGAAGGAGAGAAGGGCGATTAGGGTTTAAGAGCTTACAGTGTTTGGAGAACACAGGGAAGGGACTCCTCGCCGTGGATTAGGGTTTCAGAGAGGAGGAGAGAGTGTGTGCGTGTGTTAGTGTGTGTGTGTGTGTGTGTTTGGCTGTGGCTGAAGCTTTTAAGCATTATTGGAAAAATAGGAAGAGATTAGGTAAAAAGAAGCGAGGGCGCGCCAACGGAGATGAAGCTGAACTGAAGCCTGATTTTTTGTTAAATTACTAGAACGCCCTTCTGCCAAACACACTTACAAGTTTCTTCACTTCTTTCTCTCTTGCCTCCTGCCTCCTGTCGTTTCTTTTGCCCGTTTCATCATCCCGACACTTTTTTCTTTTTCTTTTTCTTTTTTTTTTTTGACTATTTACTATTCTTTCCTTTTCTATTTTTTTATTTTTCATTTATTGCTAGTCTAAAAATTTATAAAAAAAAATTCGATTATACAATTTCTTTAATTTAGTGGTAACTAGTAGTAATAATATTAACTTAATTATCCCTCTTGAGTTACTCAGATAAAATTGTGGATAATAATACATTATACTCCATTTCCATTTCCATTTCCATTTCCAACCAACAAAGTTGACTTCGGAAATATAATATATACACATTGATTTCATTCGTAGTGTCATCCTTCACATTTTTTATTTTCTGTTCTCTGTACTTCTTAGTTCTTTCCACTCAATTCTGTACTTTGTGTGATTCTTGCTACCGAAAATAAAGAATAAAAAATAAAACTCCTATTCTTGCTTATGTTATTAGCTCATTACACTTTGTTGGGCTTTTGACACACTGGGCCTCTTATGGCACTATAACCCATAATAGCAACATTGGGCCGAGAAAAGAGAATTTTAAAAATGCGGTGAGCGTGGATCGAACACGCGACCTTCAGATCTTCAGTCTGACGCTCTCCCAACTGAGCTATCCCCGCTTTGCTTGGTTGTGAGTTGTGTTTTACAGATTATATAGCTTATAATTTCTTAAAACAACACAGATTATATAGCTTATAATTTCTTAAAACATGTTTCTCCTCTAATTTTGGTATGGTGGACCACATTAAATAATTGAGAAGCGATAATGTATGAGGAGTAATCAAACTAATAAATACAGTAATCACTTACACTTCTTTCTCAACTGAAAAGTTGGAAAAATGGAAAATTTTTCCTCTCTCCCAAAATAAAATAAAAATGCAAACTCACACCCCCAAAAGAAAGTGGAAAAAAAGTAGTAGTGTACTGTTGTGAATTCGTCATCTTAAATTTCTCTCTCTAAAAAGTGGCTTCTGTCAGCTTTGTACACACCACTCAATTATGTCTGTCCGTGTCATATAAGAATACATAATTTACATTTATTATATTACTTGTCCATGCATTGCTAGATTATATCTATGCATAGATGCATGGTATATATGGTATGCACGAACCATTTAGTCATCCATGCATACAAATACATATGTATGATCCCGCATGGATTTTGTTTTTCTTTTTTTTTTAAAAAAAAAGAAAGATGTCTAGTGCTTTTGTCAATGGATAATATCGAATATTTAAAAAAAAAAAAAAATTAACAGATAAGAAACATTTTGAAACAGTTTTTCACTCTTAAAAAGGAAAACCTTTTTTTTAGATCAGATAAAGGTATTGGCCATTGTTCGATCCTTGAGAACAATTTTTAAAAATAGGATTAAAGAAAACGAAAGTTTCAAAAAACATTTAAGTATTTTCTGTGGAAAAAAAATCACTCTGTCTTCTCTATTTTTGTGCTCTTTCATCTATTTCTCTCTTATCTTTCTCTCTTTTATCTTCTATCTTTTCCTCTTTGTTTATTTTCTTCTATCACTTTTTTTTTTCCCTATCACTTTCTTTCCCCTTATTGAGTCTCATCATTTTCTATCATATTATTTTCTTTAATCACATTTACTCTCCTCATCCTCTATTGCCACTTTATCTCTCATTACTTTCTTTAGTTTTGTTCTCTCTTCCCCATGCATTCTTATCACTTTATTTTTCTTCATGCATTCTCATTAATTTTTTTCTCTTTATTTTCTCTTATGACTCATTTCCTTTCAGCATTTCGTATCTTTTCATTTTTTTTATTGCTTTTTTTCTTTCTCCTTATTCTCTATTATTATTTTTTTTCTTATGATTTCTCTCTCCTTATTCTCTCACTTAAATTTTTCTCTTCTCATTTCTCTTAACTTTTTCTTTCTAATTTTTTTTCTATTCAAATATAATTGTTTAATGTTTATTTTTTCTAAAAATTATTTTGATAAAATACTTACCAAATACCTCTTGTCTTTTGAAAACAACAAAAAACAATTTAGTTCTCATATTTGAAAATATGACTTTGAAAACAAAAAACAGAAAATAATGCTAAACAATCCGTCCGTCACAGGTAAATATAGAACATATAAAACACATGTTTTCTTCTCCTTAATTTGGCTTTTCTTATTGTCTTTCTATATATATAAACAAAGTATATCTTGGAACCCTAAAAAAGTATGAAAAAGTGTAGTCTCTGGCTAAGTAAAAAAGTACATACGAAATCCTAACTAGATTGGCACTTAAGTGTTAAAGAAACTAAACAAAATACAATAGAAGGTACTTGGAATTGTGCCTCGTAAAAACATGTGACTAGGCAAATATAATGAAAAACAATATAGTCAAGAAAAAGAGTTCATATGCTAAAATATATACATACTGTATTGACTATATCAATAAAGTCATATTTGGTGCACTGTATAAAAACTATGTATTGTATTAATTAAATACGATACTATGTTTAATTATGTTTTTGTATTGTATTATTCAATACAATATCTAAATTTAATACAATACAGAAAATATTATTTAATATAGAGAAAAAATGTCTATACTATCTTATATTTATGTATCCAAAATAGTATTATACAATATTCACTTTATTTCCTTTGCTTTTTTCACTTAAGTTTCTCTTTCTTTATTTTTCTCTTACCTCACTTTCTCTCATCATGTTCTCTCACTTCACTATTATCTTTCCTCACTTTTTCATTCATCATCTTCTCTTATCACTTTCTCTGCCTTTACTTTCTTACTCTTGATCTTCTCTCATCACTTTCTCTCACTTCACTTTCTATGTCATTATTTTTTCACTTTACTTTCTATCTCTTTATTTTTTTTTCTCATTTTTCTTCACTTAAATTTCTCTCTTATTATTTTCTTTCTCATCATTTTCTCGTTTCACTTTTCCTCTCATCATTTTTTCTTTTCACTTTTTCTCTTCTTACTTATTAGGATTATACCCAGAAAGTGATTATTATTTATAGATATTTATTGAATATATTGGATATTTAATAAAGTGATATTTCATGCATAGCAGTATTTATGATAATATTTTGATTATTGATACAATAATAAATTTCAAATGGTTCCATGATTTATTCATTAGAGAAATATTCTAATAAAATTAAGACATATTTTCTCTAATTAAATCAACTAAAAATATTCACAACTAATAAAAGAAGCTGGACACTTATTTTGGATTGTATTATAAGACTTTATGCATTTATAGTGTGTCTTAATCTATATTGGTATAACCATGTACAAAAAATTTTAGTGTGTAAACATTGAACAAGAACCATATGAAATATGTCCTTGTAATAAGTGTCGTTGCCAAGAACATATTCTCACAAATTTGATAATTAGTATATGTCTTTCTTAATCTTGAAATAAGTGACGAATCCGTATTTATAACTTGTATTATTTGAGATGTTAAAAGACACAGATTAAGAAATTAATGATCTAGACTTTGGCATTTTGGTAATGCATTATTATAGACATTAGGAACATATGCTTGTCACTCTATTATATAGAGAAGTGAATACTGCATTCAGGAGCTACAGGTTAGCTAAGTCATTAATAAAATTAGATATTTTACTAATTGAAGACTTTTAGTAAGTATGGTCATCCATTAGATATAATCTTGTATCAAGGAATTGAAAGATATAATTGGACGGGTAAAACAGAAATTTTTTCTTGCTCCAATTATGGGTATTCATGTAGCGATACACATGCAAATTTTAATTATCTAATGGACATAATTTTAATTATAAAGTATCTTGTGATATTTATTTAATTCAAGAGTACAACTTGGACCTTTAATGGAATAAGTCTATAACTAATAGTATAAGCCTACTTGTATTAAGAGTTAATTATAACTGGGCCTTTGTCTATTAGAGCTTGAATTAAAAAGGTCCATTTGGATTTCCAACCTACACCAATATCTTGAGCTGCATGAGATCAATTGGGCTTAAATAATTTAATATACAAATACACAAAAAAAAAAAAAGAGAGAAAAGGCTGGATAGAAAGGTGGGTCATTAGGGCCCACCACACTGCTCCTTAGAGCAATGATTTTGGCCAACCCCAAGGCCAACTAAGGCTGGCCGAAATTCCTCCTTAAGAACCCACGATACTGCTCCTTAGAGAGTTATTTTCGGCCAGCCCCGAGGCCCACTTGGACTGGCCGAAATTCCGCCTTAAGAAAGGAGTCTATAAAAGACTCCTCCCTCCTTATTGTATGGTGATTCAGTTTTGAATAAAACATTAGTTTGGTGGCTACACAGAAAATTGAGAGAAAAGTAAGAGAGAGAGAGAGAGAGAGAGAGAGAAATTCTTGGAGCCACTATTTGAGTTCTTAGATTCATATTTTGGAGTTAATCAAGATCGAGGTACCCACACACCTCTGTAGTTACAAACTTGGTGCATAGGAAGGAAGACTCACTGGGTGAGGTATACAATCTATTGTATATATTTATACCATAACAAAGATCCTAAAATATTTTTATGAAAAACTATAATCTGAAAAAATTTTTGTTTTCCATGCTTCCACTCAACTTTGATTATGTCATGTTATTCATAAATTATAACCAACATTACTATCTATCTTATTATTTTCTCTCATTTTACCTTCTCTCTCCTAGAATCTCTCACTTTATTTACTCTCTTATTACTTTCTCTCTCCTCACTGGCTCTCTAATAATTTTCTTTTACTTCATTTATTTCTCATTAACTTTCTCTTTCATCAATTTCTATCACTTTATTTTCTCTCTCATTACATTAATTTTCTTATACAAATGAAAGTGAGGAAAGAAAATGATAAGAAAAAGTGAAGAGATAAGTAGGAAGAGTAAATAAAGTGACAAAATAATGAGAGAGAAAAGGAGAAGAGTGAAAATGATGAAAAATAAAAGTTATGATAAAGAAAATGATGAAAGAGAAGTAGAGTGAGAGAATGATGGGAGAGAAAATGTGAAGTGAGATAAATTAAAGAGAGAGAAAGAGAAAGAGAATGAGGACAAAAGAAGCGCAATGAGAGAGAAAATAGAGTGAAATATTTTGTTAAATAATAACTATTTTTTTAAAAAAAATAGTTAATAAAATCTAATACGACTACTTACCAAACATAATATAAGTTCATACTATATCTTAATCTAAATCAAAACTAAATATAATAATGTAATAGAATAATACAATATAATACAACTCAATACAATACAGTATGGAGCACCAAATATAACCTAAAGTATTATTCAAGGGTAAAGCTGAAAAAAAAAAAAAAAACAAAGAAGAAAAGTTAATTGATTAGAGTAGTAATCTTTCCACAAAAAAAATAGATGAGAGTACTAATTAGATTCATCTTGCCCATATACATTTTAAAGACACGAAACTATTGTGTTTTTTTTTGGATATTATTATTTTTATACTTTGTATTTTGGCTATTATCGACATTGACCCTTAGATTGGAAATCTGTTATAAAATTTTACACTAATACTAATTTAGAGTAGTTAATTTACTAATATGTCGTTTAAACAATTAAAAATAGACTGTATAAAAATTGATCTGAGAATAAGTTTATTAAATCATCTTGGTGAATTAACTACTCTAAATTGGTGTAAAGATATAAATTTGTAACAGATTTTAAATCTAAGAGTCAATGTTAATAATAACCAAAATAAAAGTTATAGATTAAACAAAATATCAAAATACAAAATATAAAAGTAATATCATCCCTTTTTTTCCCCTTTTTCCTCTTTTTTTTTTTTTTTTTCTAATCTTTGGTATGATTATACTGGAGTATATACCTTAATTTACTAGCTAGGTAACTAATTAGTTAATGGGATATAAATGAGTTTGATTATACTTTGCGTTGTGCACTCCTCTTATTTTGTTTTTTCTTAACGGTTTTAAGGCTATATATATATCATTCAACGATGAATCTATTCCCACTTCTTCTTCTTCTTCTTCTTCTTCTTCTTCTTTTTTTAATGTAGTTTTTTCCCTAGTATATCCCCATACGCCCACTCAACTTTTTTGTCCCTGTACATTTACCTACTTTTTGTTTTTTTTTTTTGAAATGAATTTACCTACTTTTATTAATATGCGTGCTTTGATTTGTTGAGCTACCCTCTTATTTTATATCTTTATACTTTTGTTTCATTGATTGAATTAATAAATTGGTGTGCGCCCGAGATTTATTGGCTTCAATAAACAACAAATTTATTGGATTCATTAAACAATAATTGAATGACGTACTTATATCAATATTTATCAAACGTACTTAGAATTTGTTAAAACTGAGTGTAATTTTGAAGAATTATAATTTATGAGCTAGGATCCCCTCCAGCAACAAAAAAGATCTGATCACTCTTAATCATATTGTATCAGTAAGTGAATTCTAGTTCTTTTCTTGCAAGGTTGTTTTTAATGTTTATATCATAACTTCTTTGATAGTTTGGTTGTATATATTGAGAAAAATATTTTTTTTAATGAAATTTACAATGAAGATATAATATAATAGCTCTTTCAAAACATAAAACTCGTAGGCTATGACTTTTGTTGTATAGTCAATATTAAACGTAATATAACACTAATAAGTTAGAGTTTTATCATTTTCTTCATGGCTTTAATATTTTATTTTGTTCATGTTATGCACACACTGCAATAAAATCTTGGATTCGTCACTATTATCATCATAATTCAATTCCAATATTAATTAATATTGTAACCAAAAAAAAAAAAAAAAAGAACACTTACTCTTTCATATGACTAATGCTACACATCATGATGACAAATCATTTAGAAAAAGTAACTACAGTGATGTGGCCTCGATATCCATTTATTATAGAACTGAATTTTTTTTTAAAAAAATGGTTTTTTCTTCAACTCATTTATAACCGCATATTCAAGTTAAAAATCTAAATAAAAATACTAAAATATTTAGCATTTTCCTTTTCATATATGCAAGTACACTTATTCCTTTTTTTTTAACAAATACATTATATATTATATTTTATATGTATATTTTTTCTAGATGGCATACAATATATTATAAAAAAGTGATTCAATAGTATTATATGCTCCATAAAATGCAAAAAGTACATAGAACGACGAAAAGTTTTTGGAATAATTAAGGAAGGCTACTGCTCAATTTTGGGCTATTGGACCACATGAAATTTAAAGCTGTGGAACCAACCTGTCTCCTATGGGGTTTCACGAGTATTGAATGACTACTATACCCATTATAAATATGTGCCAATATGTCATTGTACCGGCCCTTTCCTTTTATGTTTTGTCTTTGAATTGTCCCCTACTTGCTTTTTCTTTATTTCATCTGACCTCGGTAATCTTTCTTTTTTCGAACAACTTTTATTATGAAATTTCCTTCCATGCATTTTGCCTCCAAACATATGCCATTTTTTTTAAGGGAAACAATATATATGTCAATTTCACCTTATACATAATGGTCTATCCATTTGACAAAATTACTTATGTTAAGCTTCTATTAGCCTCATTCTTATCTCATTTCTATCTATTATTCCTTTTTTTTTTATAACTAAAAACGAAAGAAGGGGCGACCAGCGTGACTACCCTCCCTAAGCGTGACCATAGAAACTCTAACCCTGTTTAAGAATTTTCTCCAAGACCCTACAGGCGAGTCACCACCACTACCGGATGGTGGAGTGAGTCACCTGAACTCCATCCGAACAGCTAGCGAGAACAGTACCCTAGGGCGGAGAGTGAAGCACTGGGCTAGCAGGTAGGTACCCTCACATTTAAGACTCCCGAATGAGCCACCTAGGTTCGAACTCACGATCTCCAGCTTCTAGGATAATAATGTTGCCATTAGGCCACCTGTTCGGTAGTTCTATCTATTATCCCTTAGACCCTAAACGAAACTTAGTACAAATATATTCTGAATAATGGTATATATATAAATATTATTTACCTATATAAATATAGTGCATATTATCAAATTATGTAGTTAATATATGAGTATCATTTGCTAGACAGAAGTGCAAGAAGATGAGCTCATAAGAAAGCACTCAATTATTACAGAGTTCTAATATAGATTGGCATATGTGCAAGAAGTAGACCGCGTCTGGAATAACTTCTTTGTTCATTGTAGCTACCAAGCTGCACTTGTATAGTTTAATTATGCTTACAACTTACCTTTTATATAATTTAATATATGGTTTTTTTTTTTTTTTTCATATTTGCCTCCTGATATATATAACTTGTCTCGCGTTGCCCATGTGATATGAAAAGTAACATAATTAGTTGCCCCTTAAAGTTTCAAATTATTTTAAAAACTCCCCCTTTCCGTTAGTTTTAGGGATAGAAATCGGCATTTTACTCTTTTAGGAGGCAAAGTTATACATGCTAAAAATTTAGGGGCAAAAATGAAAAGAAAAATACTAAATATCGAATTTAATTAAAATCCCAAATTAATAAAATAAAATAATCTATCTAAAATAAAATTTAAAACAAAGCACAAATGCGCATTTAACTATTTGGCTAGAATGTCAAATCATAACAAAGAAAAATAAATAAAAATAAATAAATAATAGTAACATAAAGAATAAGCAAAAACAGTGGAAATAAATACATTTTCTACAAAAATACAAAATAAAAATAATCTTTTTCTAACTCTCCAAATTAAGAAGAAAAATTAGTGAAACCATATCTTTTACAATTTTTTTTTTACTATATCATATTAAAATAAAGAGAACAAAATCAAGAAATATTAAAAATAAATAAGTGTATGATTATAGAAATAAAGATTGAGCAATGTATGTTAAAAGTTTTTCTTTTTTGTGCTTATTTAAATTAAATTTGAGATTTCAGTTCTTTTTTTCCTCAAAATATGTAGCTCATATTATTTTGCCCAATGAGTAAAATATCAATTGCCATCTACAAACTAACGAAATAAGGTAATTATTAAAACAATTTGAAACTTCAGTCCGGCATTTATGTTACTTTTTGTACTTCAAGAGGTAAAGTGGGACAATCTATATAAATCATGCATGGGACAAAAAGGAAAAAAATATTTGTTTAGTTTTTATTTTAGATAGATTTTTAATTTTATTAATTTTGGGTTTTAATTATATTTGGTATTTAGCATTTTTTTTTTCATCTTTGCCCCTTGAAATATGTAGCATATGTAGCACTTTGCCTCCTAAAAGAGTAGACTAAGGGTTTCCACATCTATAAAACTAACGGAATGGGGAATTTTTAAAACAATTCAAAACTTTGAGTGGTATTTACGTTACTTTAAATTATATTATAGGGAGCAAAGTTAAACAAGTTATACATCAGGGGGAAAAAATTAAAAAAAAAAAAAAACCCATTTAATATGTTTTTCTTATTGTCCATATTAAGAATCAATCCTAAGATCATATCACACAACTCCACCTCATTGAGTTTATAATATATATATATATATATATATATATATATATATATATATATATATATATATATTAATTATTAGCTTAAATTTTGTTTTTTCATGTTGATCATCATGCTTTGAGATGATCCAGCTCTAGCTGCTTTATGCCAATGATCAAATAGCTTAAACTACTTTTAAGTTAAAGTAGTTCTTTTTAACAATATTATATATTTAGTTTATATATAATTATATATTCATTTCTTCGACGCCAACCTCGATCCTTATTTGAGACAAGACTTGTGATTAATTAAAAACTCTTCAAATAATTTTTCCTCGGGAAAAAAGATCTTTGGGAGAGTAATACTTCATCATAAATCCTTAAAGTAACCACAATACTCCTAATTGATGAGATAATATTAATACTCCTAATTGCATGTGTACAGCAATATTTTATATAAGATGGAAAAGTACGTAGTTTTTCTAGTGCATATATACATTTACATATATCCCGTGATCATTCATATGTTATAAGGTTTTGTGTCAAAAAGATTTTCAAAAGGGTGAACAATAACATATACACGTTACAAGAGAAATAGTTTAAAAAGGAAGGTATATTTGCCTAATATGTATTACATGTGGGGCCGGCAAGGTTGTTAAAGGTAAGACAGGGCAGATGTACGTACCTGTATGAGTAATATTCCTTCCTTACTTTTCTCATATATACATGTGTTGCTTTATCTTGTTGCAAGAGAAAAGAAGAATTTATTAACAAATATTCTTTACTTGGTTATAATCACAAACCCCAAAACCCTTCAAATACCTTGCCGAATCTCATTCAAAGCTAGTTCTCATCATCGATCTAAACATTAGAAATCTTAGGCAACCCAAAAGATCATCCATTAAAACTACAAAAAGTATTATACAACTATATATCATTTGAGATATATATATTTGCAGTTAGCCATGGGTGTTCTTGGGGCAATAGCTAAACATTTGGATACAATAATCGGGTACTTCATTTACATTTTGCAGTCCACATTATTATAATTAATAGAAAAAGAGAGATGAGTTTATATATAAACATATATATTAATTTAATTACACCCTGTGGATACTAATTTGGTCAGTCTTACTTGATTTTCCGTTTCTGACAACTTTCTTTTTTCTTGTTTTGAACTTGCAGGCCGGGAACAATGCTTGTCTATCCGTTGTAAGTGGAATATTATATATACTTCTCATACATAATAGTTAATTAAAAAAAAAAACGAAATATTACCCAATTTTGAGAATAATGAGTACACATTAAACTAATTATTAATCATATCATTCTGCTCATTTCATATGTATGGACAAACAGATATGCGTCAATGCGAGCTATAGAGAGTCCTTCATCCCTAGATGATCAGCAGTGGCTAACATACTGGGTTTTATACTCTTTCATTACACTATTTGAGCTTTCATGTTGGAAAGTCCTTGCTTGGTAATCTTCAAATCATACTAATTATAATAATATGCTTGGTTTTATTCTCTTTCATTACACTATTTGAGCTTTCATGAATATGTTTATATGATATATTGTAGTTACAATTAATCATATTTCAATTATATATGATCATTTTTTAATTAAGTACCAATTTTAAAGCTAGAAATTGTACTAAATAACATGACTTGCAGGGTTCCAATCTGGCCGTACATGAAAATGTTGTTTTGCATGTGGTTGGTGTTACCAATTTTCAATGGGGCAGCGTATATTTATGAGAATATTGTGAGAAAATATGTTAAGATTGGGGGTTATTTGGTCAACTCGCATTATCCAGAGAGTCAAAGAAAAGTCCTAGAGATGATGAGCCTTGACGCAAGAAAGTCCGTTGAACGTTATATCGATAGATATGGACCGGATGCATTTGATAGAGTCATCAAAGCGGTAATTAATAATTATTTATCAATTTGTTTTCATATATTAATTATGATCAAATTTAGAGAAATTAGAAGAATTGTTATTTCTTTAATTTATTAGAGGTTTATAGTAAGCTATTAATTTGTTTCATGTAAATAATAATAATAATAATAATAATAATAATATGTTCCGGTTTGATTTTTGCAGGCCGAAAAAGAAGCAAGGAAACACTGACGAAAATAATTAATTTGTTGAGCAAATCTCTACAAGCTGCATATAAGTTAATCAAAGCAAGTCTACATTCATGATACACCTACTAATGAATTTCTTGTAAAGATGATTACAACGAAAAGAGAATACATGTATTGCTTTTCTATATGGATTATGACGATATACGACAAAATAGCAATTTCTTTCCCTCCTTTTAATTCATATTTGTTTATATATACAAGGAAATTTAACAAATATTTACAAGAGATCACAAATTTTGAATATAATTCAAGCAGTCAATAATATCTGAGCTTTCATTGATTTTGCGTATGATCATAAAATATAGTGTTAATTATAAACCCAAAGTCAGGTCATATTTAATAACCTAAAAGAGAATGATTGAGTAAAAAGAGAATAAAGAGGAATAAAAAATAACAAGTGGAAAAGATTTAAAACAATATTTTATTTCATGTGTTTCTAGTTGGTATATAATACATAAAAGGAAAATACTTCTTTTTTATCTCATTCATTTGTTCTTTTTTAGGGATATTAGTTAGTGGTTTTTTATAGTGAATTTCGCCCCATTATTTATCTTTTACTAAAAGTTAGTGTAGGATAAGCCGATTAATTAGGACTCAAAAACACAGAGAAATTTATGGGTCATAATTGTCTACGCCAGCAACAAGTGCTTCCACTATGAAACAAAATTGGTAATTATATTAAAATCAGATCTGACTATACACATTATAAAAACTTTTCTAAAAGCTTCACAATGATCAAGTCTTCATCACAAAATACTTTTGAACAAAAATAAGAAGAGACCATAAATTTTAAACACTTTTTTTTTTGAGGGGCCAGATCTGTACCCTTGACAACTTTCCTGTTTAGAAACAGAAAAACCATAACCACAAACAGAAAAAAGAGAGAGAGAGAGAAAAGTTCCCTGCCTTTATAATATTTGGAGCCTCACTGCTTTGATTAGGTTTGAAAGATCATGTCCGAGATGAACTAATTAATTGTTCGGATGAGCTGTGCTTCTTTCGGGCCTTGATAATCTTTTCTGAATATCATTGATTCTTCTTCTTCTTTGTCGTTCTTTCGGGGTGTCGAAGATCTTGTCCCACATCAATTGGAGCTCCTTATCCAATCTATCATTAGCGGCTAACTGCTTATAATCCTTTTTGGGCTTAATATTATTCTTCTCTTCTTCTAATTGGTTCTTCGTCTTCGTCGTCTTCTTCTTCTTCTTGCCCTTTTTAATAGTAGTACCGCTGCCATCTCTTCTAGGGCGCCAGTGTGACTTGGATTTGTAATCGATATTTATGTCAATAAAATCCGTAAGCTTGTTTTTTGCGTATCTTCGCTCCAGCTTAGTCAGTGGTTCCAGCAGTAATTTGGAGGGACCATTCAGTCTGTGTAGTGCGCAACGAATAACGTGTGTCCAATCGAAATAGTCCGGCAGTCCCATATCCGAATTAGACCTATTGTATAGCTTTTCTCTTTTCTTTTCTTTTCTTTTCTTTTCTTTTTTTTTTTCTTTCTTTGCTAGGTTTTAATACTATAATTCTCTGGATCGCTCGCTTTCTCTATAGACTAGACTATATATAGGAGACTCTCAAATAGTGAAATCCGAATGAGAGTACATATTCTAATAACTTAGCGCTCAAGAAAAAAAAAAAAAAAGATTGGAAAATAATTCTAGCTAATTAATGACTTTCCTAATTTGAAAAATATAAAAAGATAATAAAAAATTTTCCTTGGTTAAGCATTATAACGAATTTTCCTTGGTTAAGCATTATAATCACAATTCAAAAAGTCGCTTTTTTCACTTTCCTTTTTGTATCACCGTCGCTGTATTGTGTATATTCGCTTTTAATATTTTTGGAAGTATAAAATAAAAGTATAAATATAGAGAATAATTATAATTCAACAGTTTATCAGCATAAAACTTGAACAAAATTATTTAAGATCACAAGAATTTCAAAAAAATATTTATAATAATGATTCATTATTCATTAGTCATTATTAAATACGAGAACTACTTCAGCCAAAAAAAAAAAAAGAAATGAGAACTAAATTCAAATAATTCATCTTGCTATTTTATTATTGACATCATTATTTTTTTTCTTTTGACATCTTTGCCATCTCCAACCCTACTTTAAAATAAAGTTTTATACCAAATTGAAGTTAAAAATGTGCTCCAATCAAACTTTAAAATATGACTTCATTTTAGAGTTTGCAAAGTATTGCACCAAATTCGAAGTTTCATTGTAGCTTTATTAATCCCAATTCTACCCCTTAAATATAATAGGCAATGATTTTTATTCCCTTTTTGTCTTTTTTTTTTAATTATTTGTCTAATAATTTTGTGATTTTATTTAAATTCTTTTAATTATTAAAAAAAATTCTTTAATTCAATTATCTTAATAAATTAAAGTAACATTAATATTCAGGCATTAAAATATCAAATTCCAAATAAATTACAACTAGAAAAAAGCATAAATTAAAGCACTGATTTTAATGGCAAATTATAACTTACTAGTTAAAAAATATTAAACCACTAAAATTTATTTGAGATGTTAAATGTATTTCTTTTAAGTTGTAGTATTAAATGTAATGTTTTCTTTTAAATAATTTTTTTTAACAAATGCATTTAATGTTGTTTTCTTTTAAATAAATTTGTTTAAGAAATGCAATTAATGTTAGTTATATACCTTAGATTAATTATTGTAGTTTTAGTTTACATGAAAATATAATAAAATAATTACTAGAAATATATTAATTGTTTATAAATAAAAAAAAATTGAGAAAAAGAAAGGGAATATTCTTTTTGATGTAAGATTTAAAATTTTAGGTTGGATATGATTTTTGAATATAGTGTCAAAAAAACTGTAAATTTGTGCAAAAGTTTCACTAATTTTAAGTTTTAGGTTAGAGATAGCATTATAATTGGAAAACTTCCCCTATGCCCTAATAAAATACAATAAAATAAGTGAAATAAGAATATTTTTCGGAGCACAATCCAAGGAGGAGTATGATGAGAGTATATTTTAGAAAGTGCCAAATATCATGACATTTTTCTTTCTAAATTTATATTGAATTGCCTTCCTAAGTGTCACTCATAATTATTGCTTTAAAAAAATGAAGCAAAAATTGTAAATATATGTAGAAGGTATAAATTAAGTGGGTCACGCCTATTTTGAGTATAGAAAAATGCTAGGTATCTCAATAACTTACACTAAATGAGGTGGCATCCAGGGTGGTGTCCCACTTTAAAAAATCTTAAAATAATAGTAAAAATGGATGTCACCTCATTGATATAAGTTGGTGGTGCAAATTTGTAATGTCCTAATCATTATTCTTGAAATATGAGGTGAAGCATAGCCATTAATGCACAACCATGATGTGATGAGAGAATTAGAGCAAAAATGACTTTTTCTTTCTTTTCTTTACGAGAAATAGTCGTTTGGATTTATGAGGTAACTGGACTATTTGACCCGAGTGCACCACTTCCCCCCCCCCCCCCCCCCCTCTCTTTCTTATTAGATACATTGCTTATGCTAATTCAAAGGATTTGAGATATATTTATCCATAAAGTACTATTCAACTTTAAACTATAGTGTTCTTTTTTCTTTTTTCTTTTTTTTTTTTTGAGAGAGAGAACGAATCTATTATTATATGGAAACTACATCTTTTACAATAACATATTCTATTAGAAGAGAAGATTCTCTCAACCAAATTAGATCATTGTCCAATCCTAAAACGAACTTAGTTAAGGCATGTACTACTGTGTTAGTTTTACGGTACATATATTTAACTAAAATACCTGGAAAGTAGGACAACAAATTAAATGTATCCAACAAAAGTTCATCAAACTCTGAATAGCAAATAATGCCATCATTAAGAGCTTTGATTACTGTCAATGCATCTGACTCTAAAATTTAGAGATTTATACCAATAAACCCGGCTTAAAAGAGAGCAACCCCTATTGCTTTGGCTTCTGCTATTTTTGGACTAACTGCACTAACTATCTTCTTTGACAGAATTAGTATGATTTCTCTCTTCGAATTTCGTATGATACCACCAAAACCTATCGTGCGTATGTCCTTATTGATTACCGTATTATCGTTTAGTTTGAAACTGCCATCTGAAAGGGGAGTCTAACGAGCCTCCCTCTTCCAAATAAGAAATGTCACTATTGGACCCAATCTTCACTTCTTTTATTTCAGTAATATAATTTTTAGTCCAACTAACGACTTCCTCCGACAGTTTGATTTTGGAGCCTTGCACCCTTTTATTTTTTTCATTCCAAATTCTTCATAGTAACCATAAAAATAACTCAAATTCATCTTTAGTCAATACATAATTATAATGGTAAATGATATTTGCGATATACAAAGGGAAAAGGAATTTAAAATTCAAATAAAAACGAGATTATCGCCAAATTGCTTTAGCATATTTACAACTTATTAAGGCATGTGTGACAGATTTCCATGTAGAATTGCACCTTTGATAACTTGGAGATTGAAGTATTTTCTTTTAAAATAGACCTAAAGCTGTTGGTAGAACTTCGTGATAGGCCTGCCAAATACAAATTGCTTACACAATATTCATTGATAGGAATTGATCATCTCTAAAGCATTTTCCATCAACACCTGTGTCTGAACTGCCTGCTTATTCCATCATGAAATCTACCAACCAATACCTAGATCGAACTGAATATGATCCTCATGTATTATAATGCCAAATCAATCGATCCAAGATTGAATAATAGCTCAGAATTATAGTAAGTATATAAAAAAACATCAAAGAGAAAAAAAATATATTATTGCTGGATTTGATATGGAAAACTAAACACTTTGAAGATCGTACTGGAAAACTTTTAAAACTCAAATTTTCAATTATATGCAAATTCATAAAACTCATATCTAAGACTAAAATTGGGGAAAAATCATTTTTTTTTAATTACATTAAACATCATACTTCTAAATATTTTATTCTCTGTAATCTTATATTTAATGTCAAAATATTAGATTGGTTAATACTTAACACCCATGTATTCTACATCTAATGATCCAGGAAATACAAAGAAATTAGCAGTAAGACAATACTTTTTCTTGTTTTTTTAATATATATTATCGTATATAGAGACAGTTGAAAATTATGTACTTCTAAATGATTGGCTAAGTTAATTAGTTCAGCAAATTGAGTATAATATATTTGTCTTAATGATTGGCTAAGTTAAGGACTATTTATATATACTTGTGTAATTTTTTAGTCTTAAAAAGTTTAAGTTATTACTAAATCCTTCACATGAGATAGTTGTAGCGAGTAAAAAGCACAAGAACTTTCATCTAGATAACAATAAGATTTGTCACAGCAATAAATAATAAAACAACAAAAGAAGTAAACAAGTAACATAAGTTCCATTAATACAAACCATACCTTATCTATATCCGCAGCGTTAAGATATTGCATTAGTCTGTGGATATCCCAAGTCCGATTTCGTTGTATGAAAGAGAAAACTAACAAGGTTTCATCATAGAATAATGGGGTCACTAGTTTAAAAGGAATACATCTCGGGATCTATGGATCCAGTAAACAACGAATTGAGTTTCCATCACCTACTTTCCATCTTAGATCTTTCCAAAGTAACTCTCTTCCCCGTAAAATATTTCGCCAGGTTAGATATGGAGAATGACCCATCTTTGTAACAAGAAAATCACAATGAAAAAAATAACGAACTTTTAAGACTCTACCAATTAAAAAATCACGTTGTTCTACTAGACACCAAGCTTGTTTTGCTAATTCATTTATAAGAGTACTTGATTGACATTAGCAAAAGATTGAAAGCCCATACCTCTCTCTATTGAAATTAACTATCGTGTTCTTTTATATGCAAAACTTTGTTGAATGAATTCCGATAAATAAATATAAAACTGAAACTGAAAAATCATAAATAAAAAGCACACACGCACGCACTGTCAAACAAAAAAGATTGATCATTTATTTGGAAATATAATCAAAGAATGATTATTACATGATCTGAGGTTTTTCCAAAAGTGTTGCCCAATCATATCCATTACTTGGAAGAGGTTAAATTCCTCGATCGGTTCGCCCTTCCTCTAGTTCCCCTTATTATCTTTTTTACTACTGCGCGCGGCTGCCTCTTGGCCACGGTCGTCGTTTGTGGTTTATCGTCCACCTCTATCGAAACCTAATCGCCCGTTATGCCCTCTGTGGTTTATGGGCATTTATACAATACTACTTACTTAATATTCATAGTTCATGGCAAAGTGAGACATTAATGTAGATATTTCCAAAAATAAAAAATAAAAAAATATAAATAAAAAACCTTTCACATATATAATATATCAATTCCACTACTATAATGAATTATTTTCGGACTTTAGATATACTAAGTTTATAAATTGATCTACTACATTAAAAGGATTTCTATCAAATTTGAAGAATCAATTTAAAACATATATTTTTTTTAATGAAAAGCTTACTAGATATATAAATACCATGACTGAAAAGATATCTACTAAAGTTAGAATCACAATATAGTATATATGAAAATAAACAAGTAACAACTTGATATGTGAAGAGAAAAATTAAACAAATATAATAGTCAATGGTGATTTCTCATTAATAGCCGTAAAGACAATAAAAAAAAAAAGCACAAAAAGACAAAACTAAAACATATTTACTAAAAAAAGTCTTAAGCTATAAATTATAAATTAGTAAATTGGGGTCATTTATTAAAACTAATTTATAAAAAAAAAAATTGACATAAATCATAAATTCTCAATGTTATATGTTATCAGAAAATAGAAATTACTTTACAAAAAGAAAAGCATCAAACAGATCAAACCAAACTAAATCAAACCAAACTGCATTCAGGTGGTTTAAGCGGAATTTGGTTGACCTGAAACTAATTATAGCTATGCTCGATAATTTTCTATCATTGTAACATTCTACTAAGTTCAAACATATATATAATCATCATTGTCTTAAAAAGTATATAATTATAATTTAATTTAAAGTCATAATTCAATATCTATTTCGTATAAATTCTTATAGAATTAAAAGTTAAGACTTTATACTCCAAATTTAAATAAGTTACCAACAAAAACTTTAAAAGTTAAATCAACAAATAAACTTGTCTTATAAACAAGATAAACAATAAATTGTAATATAATAAATACATAAGTGATTTTATAAGTTACGAGAGTGGAAGATATTGAGGAAAAAAAATTAAATCCATAAAATTTTTGTCGATTTGGTGGTTGGAAAACAACCAACAATCTAGAAATAAAATGATTTGGTTTTGGATTGTACTTTCCCATCAAGGTCAACAGTATGTTCTTTAAGATTATTACCATCTGAAAACATGGAAATACTTATAACTTGTCCTGACTTATACAAACTGCATGAGTAAACACTTGGGATACTCAAAGTCTATCTTTCTTTGCATTTGAACAACACAAAAACTCCAACGTTTTTTTTTCTCTCTCTTTTTTTAATAACAAGTTGGGGAATTTAAAGCACAATTTGCCTATTATATATGAGTACAAGGCTATACGCATAAGCGTATTAAAAATATTTAACTATAGAGACCATAGTATCTTTTATAAAAGACGAAAACTATTTTTCACATAGTGCGCCATGCTATTTTCTTCTTTAAATCATAACAGGTAAATCTTTTTCAGAAAATATAGTAATTATCAAAATATTCACATTCTAATCTTACTAAGGAGTAGAAATTATGACAATGAGTTTGAATAAGCTTTGAAATCCGAGGTAAAATCACGGGTCTTTAACAAAAATACTAAAGTTTTGAACTCTTGGAATGTGCCTAGGCGTCATATTTAAGTACTCTGTCATTCGGTCGGTTACATAACATTAATTAACATTGCTTTAGCTATAAAAGATACCTGGAGAAGGTTAATTAGGGGAAGCATATAAAAGCCAAGACTAGAAATTAATGGCCAAATATTATCATATATCACAAAAGCCAAACAAAGCGGAGTACAAGAAAACTACATAGCGTTCTCACGTTGTCTTTCAGTTTGGTTCTCTGTACATCTGCACATATGTACAAACTTTTGTGAGTTGAGAGCTTTACTAAATCAATCGATTTGGTAGTAATTAACACAAGTCAGTCCCTCGGTTGGTTGGTTTTTTTTTTTTTTGTAAGGATAAAGGTCGAGTTTGGACCCCAAAGATTCAGATGCAGGCCTTTCTCTCTTGATCATGACTGGACCAATTGGAGGCCCGCGAACATCAACAACATTGGTGGTGGGGGCTGAATTAAGCGATGAGCTCTTCGCTAGCAAACGTGAGTTAGTACCTCCTGGATTATTATAAGAGGCTGAATGGTATGCAGATGGGGTGTTATAAGCAAAATTTGTTCTGGATGAAATCTGCTTACGCTGATGATGATGATGATGACGATGATGATGATGCTGATTGTGGCCTTTAATTAGTACCGCATTTCGATTCGGTATTATTTGTTTAGAAGAAGTACTCAATGGTAGTACTGTTTTCCCCAATTGTTTTTGTTGCTGCTGCTGCTGCTGTTGTTCCTTTGCGTATTGTGAGCGCAAGGCGAGACCCTGGACCATTGCTTTTCGGATGATGTCCTGATCCGGCCAGTTTGACTTTTTGGGCAGCTGATGATTCTTGATTAAACTCCCTGTAGCGGGCGATGAGTGCTGCTTCTCTCTGGCCTTCTGTTCCAGCAGCTTGTTGGCCTCATTATTCTGTTTTTCTGTCACCTTATTAGGCGGAGTATTCATTGTAATTCGCTTCTTCTCTCCGGCCGTTTGTGCTGTACCACTCAACTTATTAGGCGGAGTATTCGTTGTAATTCGCTTATTCTCTCCGGCCGTTTGTGCTGTACTACTCAACTTATTAGGCGGAGTATTCATTGTTCGCTTCTCCTCTCCGGCCTTTTGCGCTGCACCACTCAACTTATTGGGCGGATTCATTGTTCCTTTAGGGGATGAGTACTGCTGCTTCTTTCCGGCCCTCTTTTCTGTGACCTCATCCGGCCGTTTCATTCTTTGATCAGTCGCCAATAATGAGTACTGCTGCTTCTTTTCTACCAACTTATTATCGGGCTGATTCGCTAGTACTCTTCCCGCATCGGATGAGCAGCACTGCTTGATCACAATTCCATTATGCTGCTGATTCAATAATCTTATTGCGGTAGCGAATGAGCACTGCTTGTCATTATTCTCCCCGGCCTTTTGCCCAAGATCATTCATTATTCTTCTCCTGGCCTCATTCAGCCTTTCGGTAACCGAGTACTGCTTCTCTTCGGCCTTCTTTCCCACCAACTCCTCATCATTGGGAAGATTCACACTCCTACTATTATTATTATTATTCTTCTCCTTCTTCCGATCTCTCAATCTATTACTGATCTGACTAGTACTATTCTTCATTCTTCTCGTAGCATTACTATTCGGCGCTGCTGAGGACTCATTACCGGGCTGATCATCATTCGTTTCTCTTAATGTTTCAGCGGCGGACACCAAGCACTGCTTCTTTCTGGCCTTCTTCTCTTTCGGGCCTTCCCGATCCGCTTTCTTCCTCTTGAGGCTCATCCCTTGATCCGCTCCTCCCTTTTCTTGGGGCTTCTCCTCAAAGATGTTGTCCCAGATAGCCTGGAGCCTCCGGTCCATCCTTTGAGAAGCCGTTAATTTCGTTCTTGCTTTCTTCTCTTTCTTCTCCTTCTCCTGCTTCTTCTTCTTCTCCCGCTTAGTAGTAGTACTAGCGCCCGCGCCTCCGCCGTCTCGCTTCCACTGGCGCTGCGGCTTGTCGTCGATCTCGATCGGAGTGACGTACCTCTCAATGTGGGCAGCGAGGTTCTGCTCCAGCCAAGTCAGAGGCTTGAACAGCCGAGATTGGGACGGACCGTTGAGTCTGTGGAGCGTGCTTCGGATCACGTCCGGCCAATCGAAATAGGAGGGGAGTCCCTTAGGGATGCCAATCGGAATGCTTATCGGTTCTTCCGACGCATTAATGGATGCAACAGTCTCGTTTCGGTGTGGGTTTTCAATACCCTCGTCATCATCGTCGATCAGGCTACAATATACGGTTTTGGCCTCGTTCACAACCCCCATATTTCCTCGTCTTTTCATGGCGATTCTTCTTTCGAGATTTCAAGAGACTTCTCTCTCGATCGATCGATCGATCTGTGCTAGTTCGCTCTCGGCTTTCTTTCTTTCTTTCTGTCTTTCTTTGCTAGATTTAACTGCTTCTTTATCGTCTCTCCTCTCTATTCGATCTACATAGATATAGCCTAGCTACGACGCCTAGGGCTTGTCGAGGGTTGAACCCTAACTGGGATATGTGCTCAGTACTCTCCCTTTTTTTTTTTTTTTTTTTTTTTGGTAATACTAATATGTTCTGACAGAAAACTTGACGCTCAAGTCTTAATAGCAAAAATTCTATATTATTATAAAAAAAAAATTAACAATAATTAAAGGAGGGTACTCGTGACTTTCCCAATATTGAAAAAGGAAGCACAAATAAAGTAAGTTTCCCTAATTAAGGATGCCCATCCTAATTGAAAAAGGGCGAGAATCGTTTACATTATGTATGTGTTTATTTTCATTTTTTCTTAAAGCGAGACAAAGGAAAAAAATTATAAATTAGGACAGGTTTCTAATATGCTATATAATTTATAATTCCTGAAATAATTTAAAATAAAAATCCTTTCAAAGTATAACTTAAATAACGTGAAATGTGAATATTTTCACAAGAATAATTATCAAAATAATTTTCATTTTAAAATTGAGGTAACAAAATTACTGTTTAATTATAGGACTATCTATTTAAGTTCCATCTTTGTCTTTAATTAGGTAATATTTGGATAATAATATAATGCTTGAGCTAGATATAGTAAATTTTTAATACTAATACATGTGGCATGTGGCATGTAACTTGTTACCACTTAATTAGTGATAATGTATAATATATTTGTGATAAGTTTTAATTCACTAATTAAAATATGACAATAAACATGCAACATATGTTGGTACAAAAAAATTTAGTACAATATAGACCCTAGCATTTTCCAAAATTCTCTATCCAGGCTCCACATTATTGTCCTCTTATTATTATGTATTATTGCCACAATTATATTCACATAAATCTTTTCCATAATTTTATTATCTCCTAGACTTATACTCCATGAATTTTTACAAATCTTGTCCTATATGAACTTACCATATGTTAGAGGTAATTTCCCCAAACGACACCCAAAACAACACCCCTTACCTTACGAGCCAACCAACCCCACCAAAGTGGAAGACCAGGTACTGACTTCGCCCTACGACAGACAAGACCAAGCAGGACGAGGCTCGAGGGACAAAAACGCCTAGCATAAATACCAAGGAAGCCAAATTCACTAATAGGAGGACCAGCCCTGGTCGGCATTACATTACGTGCCAAGCAGGTGAGCACCCGTAATAAAATACCGACAAGGGACTGAGAAAAAGTAGCCGATCACCAAGCAACGACATAGTTCTGAATAAGAAACAGGATAAGGATAGCGTGAATTATAGGGGCCGAAACCTAGCCCAATCACACACCCTTGTCCGTACAAACGGGTAGGTAAAATTCTTTTATATCTTTCTAGGGACACGTGGACATCAACTCTAGCCTTTAGGGGACTATAAAGCTACTATAAATAGTCTCATAATCGCTTGGAAGAGGTAAGTTGTTACATATCCCCAAAACCCTATTTGTCTCTTTGTCTTTTCTCCTCCTACAGTTTCTTTACTATTCATTCAAATACTTTATTGAATACATCACTAACTACATTTTTATGGAGGAGATTTGGCAGATACCACACTAATACCACCATTATCAGTTAGTAAAAAGTCCACCTATAACCTTTTCAATGTTGTACGGACCATACCTATATCAAATCTGGGTTTTGACTTCCTTTAATAAAGAACTCTATTTGTCTCTTTGTCTTTTCTCCTCCTACAGTTCCTTTATTATTCATTCGAATACTTTATTGAATACATCACTAACTACATTTTTATGGAGGAGATTTGGCAGATACCACACTAATACCACCATTATCAGTTAGTAAAAAGTCCATCTATAACCTTTTTCAATGTTGGACGGACCACACCTACATCAAATCTGGATTTTGGCTTCCTTTAATAAAGAACCACTCGAAGACGTGTGGCACGCATTGGTTAACGGGCCAAAATTCACACCAACATCATGTATTTGCCTTATGACAACTACTCCAGTGTGATCAAGTAGTCGTAGGACCATCTATGTCAACCTATACAAGTTTGAAGGTGAATTTTTTTACATCTACAACTATTTATGACATAACTTTTCCGATCCCACTTTTAAATCAAGAAAGAAAGAAATTGCTTTTTGGACCACAAACAAGCAGCCGTGGAAAATGGTAACTTCATCTTGGATTTGAAAAGAGATCAGTTGTGACTCTTTCTTTTAATCAATAGACAATATCATTTATACTGTCCTATGTTGGCACTTATACCAACTACATGCAAGTCCAACAGCGAATAGGCGTAAATTGTAAATGATGCGTACTTAAGATCTTTCAACTGTTGGCACACTGCTCATATTAAGATCTTTCGCTTAATATTAATTAAAATCATCTCTGCTCAAAAAAATAAAATAAAATTAAAATCATCTATGCTGTCCTATGTTGGCACTCAAATTTTGACATATATGTTGGCACTCAAATTTTGACATATCATTAATAATCTTAAATATGAGTAGTATGCCTAATTTTTTCATTCGACTGTCTGTTTTTCAATTCTTTTTCAAATGATGAGTTAAACTTGGAGTGGTTAGATAATTATTTGACGTTGATCTTCCACAACTCTAGTCTTCTAGTTATGGAATCCAGATTCCACATATGACACGCATATAAGCTTTCCGTAGGAGAGGATCTACATTTATCACCAATATTTCAACTCAAGACCAATCTAAAACAGCCCAAATTCTACACGGAAAATGAGTTGAGTAGGCTCAGAAACTGAGAAACCCAATGTAAATCGACAGGGTCTTCTCCAAAAATACTATTATGAAAAATATATACCTTCTGAGTTCCAATGCTTAAATTTAACTACTACCGAGCTGCGCATAGCCGGGTGGCCAAAACAAACAAAGTAGAAGGTTAAAAGAAGAAAACTAAAGTTAACGCAAGCATGAAAACCACCATTACAATATCATATTACAAATACACACATTGACATATATTAGCTGACTAGAGACACTAAGAGAAACTGGGCAACAAGCATTTGGCAATTAAATAGATTCTGACCATGGTCGTATATTAACTCATGCTGAACTGTTGTCACTGCTGAGGCACTAGGACCTGGATTTCTTCGAAGTCAGTGACCCACGTAGTCCTGTACCATAGGAAGTAACCATGCATGCGACGTTAATAACCTATGAAAATCAAGTAGTATTGAAACAAATAAGTAGATATTGGTTGACAAGACTTACTTCTAAAACCTGTAGATCTTCGTTGCTTTCTTCTGAGACTCAGGCACCTTACTTGCATTAGGTACTGCAGCGAAAGGAATAGTAGAGTGGATAGGCATGAAGTTTACCGGATCCAACGTTTGGTTTGGTTTCAGAATGTGTTTTGCTCCAGCGCTTAGTTTCATAGGACCTGGTCTTCCCATACAATCCACTCTTGAAGACTCATTGCCAGAGATTCTGATTCCATTGCTTTGTGTTTCACTTGAATAAAACATGTGTGAATGAGGGCCTTCTTCTGCCATATGATCACAATGCATTTCGCTGTTTGTTTTCTCTGTGCACCTTGCCATATCACTCAACTTTGCTTGCTTTTCTGAGTCCAGAATTCTTGAGGGCTTTACTAAATCAACTGATTTAGTTACATGTCTCTTGTTGGTTTTCTTGTAAGGATAAAGGTCTTTGACTCCCAAAGCCTTTGATTTAAGTCTTTCCTTGACCTTCAATCTATTTCTATGGCCCGCCATGTTGATGGCAGATGCTGGTTTTACACTGGTGATTACTGGAACAACGGGAGGTAGAACAATAGCGGCTGCTGAATCAAGTGAACTCTTTACCTGAAAATTTGAATTGCCTCCTGGATTGCAAGGATAAGATGTGGCTTCTGCTGAATGGTATACAGATGGAGTGTTAAGAAAATTCGTTCTGGATGAAATGTGCTGATGCTGCTTGCTAACAGCATTTGGAATTGGTTGAGAAGAAATCATTGGTGTTTTTCCCTGTTGCTTTGCATGCAACAACCAAGAGGGCAGGCTTGTGGAGTTCTGGAACCATGATGATTGGGCATTTGCTCTAGAATCCGGAGTTAAGAAGGGAAACTCAAACCGTTGTTTTGCAAAATGTGGTAAATTCTGCTGGGGAGTGAGCTCAGCTGGTCTCCAATCCACATGCTCCCAGGAATTCTGTGGAGTAGATAGCAATGAAAGTTGAGAATTAAGTCGTAGAGATTCAGCTTCAGATATGAAGAAATCCTGGAAATTGGGTGCCCGATTGAATACGGTAGATGAAGTAGGTAAACAAGCAAAAGGGAGTGAATTAGCACTAGAATTTCTGTTGGCAGCAAGGCTGCTACTTTGAACTAAGGAATTAGCATCCCAGTCAACGTAAAGATGCGGAAAACCAGACTCTGGAGCTTTGAATGCTAAATTGTTTTGAGTAGACTTCTCACATTGAATTTCCAGAGATTGCCCCATAGTTTCTTTACACTTTTGTGGAATCCACTCCTGAAAATTTCTGTTCAATGAGGAACCATCCAGGCCAGCTCCTGATGGACAGTGCTCTACTATGATTTCCTTGTCAGTCCAAAACTTTCCATCCTCAAATCCTTGCAATTCTTTGCTACTTTTACCAATTGCAACATCTTTCCCCATCAATCGCATTGTTGGCTGGCCGGTATTAAGTGGCATCTTACCTGAACTTTCCTTCAGATGGATCATTTCATTTATATTTTTGTTCTGCACATGCTCATGTTCTCTTCTTCCATCGAAAGAAATATTCATCAGCCTAAGGTCTGCATCAAGTGGTCGAAAAGAACGGTTACTACTTCTTTCAAAATCAAGCTGGTGAATATCTGCTCTGCCAGTACTTTCCCAGTAAGTGACACCTAACCTAGCTGGTACTTGTAAACTGGAGTTCTCTTTAACATAATTCTGCGCAAGGAACAGATTTATTTGATCATTTGGAAATTCTCTCTCTAAAGAATGCTTGTTAGCCATACTCAAGTAGTCCCCAGTAATTCTGGGCTGGGTAAAATTACGTTCAGGAAAAAAGCTACTTGATGGCCCAGTTATATTTGTCTCCCTGGGCTGACAATACGTACCTTTACCCTTTGAACTTGACTGGATTAACTCACCATGTGAATTGAGAGGCAAACCAAAAAAATCCTCTCCCATGGTCCTTTCTCTTGAGGCCACAGCTTTATGTTTCCACTCTGGAAAGGAACATAAGCCTCCAATCAAGTTCATTGGAGGCACACGACAGAATTGTTGGTAGCACAGCATACGACTACCGACCTTTTCCTCAGCAGGTTGCGACTGAAAGTGAAGCCTGTGGTTTGCATTTTCGTCTGCAGTGAAAACAGACAACGGTTCTGAAAATGGTCTCATGGTTACCATTGGCCTAATTTCAGCAACTTTATGGGTAGGATCTAGAACATGATCCATTAGCTTTCCACTAGAACTGAAAGTTCTCCGAACATTACCACCAACTTGAGTATTTTCACAGGATCCCCCAAATGTAGAAAAGAGTCTAGGAACGCCAGTAAATCCATGTTTAAGGGGGGCAGTTGGGTAGCCTTGATCCAACATATGCACATTATCATCATGAATTGCACGTGGACTTAGCGGTACAGTACTTTTCCCAGGCAAAAGCTTCATTGTGTCTTGAATAGATACTGGTAGCCTCATAGAACTTGGTATCTCTACATGAGGAATTTCAGGCAACTGTTTCCGTTCTAAAATAGTCTGAACCTCAGTTCCACAATCAGTGGCAACAGAAGTATCAACTTCATTTCTCTTAACCTCTGCCGCTACTGTATTATTGTCAGCTAATAGGACCATTTCTGACGAAGCAGCAAGAGCATCTGAAAGTAAGTTTCTAAAATTCTGTTCAGAGGAACAAAAATCTGTTCTCTTCGGTCCAAGTATGTCATCTTTGCCTGAAAACCTGACATGCCTTTCTGATAGTTGAATACCACACGGATTGGCTTCACTTCCACATTGCATGTTTTGAACTACAGATTTCTGCTCGCCACTTGTATGATTCTTAAGAATGCTGCGAATGGGAAAGGCAGGCTCTTCAGTCCTTACTTTTTGCTTTTGCTTGTCATGCGTACATAAGCATTTCAGACTTGTTTTCTTTCCGTAGACAGAATCAGAATTCAGGATATCCATCGGAAATCGCCTCTTAAGCCTTTTAGCAAAGTTCATATGGTTTTGCAGTTTGAATTTCTGAGCACTTCCCTGGTACAGACAAGAAACCCATAATGATATATCTAATTTAAAAGCAACTTACTAATTGTGATTTCAGGCCTAGAAGTAGAAACAAATTATAAGATTGATAGTAAGATGCATCTATATACAGGTAAGCGAAGGACATGAAGTTAGAATGATTATTGCTAGGAAGTAAGAATGATTAATGCTTCAAACGAAGTTTGTAATAACTGCTGAAGCTAGTTTTCAGCCTATAAACAGAGAGTGAATACACCAATCAGCAATTGTTAAAGTTGATGAGGGGAAAAAAAAGTCTAAAATGTTTACTGCAGTCAGCTCAAGGCAAATCTGACGGTAATGAAACTACAGGCTGATCGCCAATCGCTTTTGAAAATCTTACAGAAACACCAGAAGATAATGGATCCCCTCTTGATGTTAATTTAGAGGCAATTCTATCAGACTTATTAATGTTGGCTTTTACATTCAAAGGGAGGATTTAGGAGAGAGCTGATTAGCGATTAATGCATGCTGGTTTTTCATTCAGAGGAATATTCTTTTTCTTTTAATAGAACTCAATTTTTTCACATCTTATGTTATTCGTCAAAACTTTTACTTACAAGTACATGTTCTTTTAAGTCTTTATTTATTTTATCCTTTATTTTTCATTAGCTTATTTGCAAGAAACACTAGATCAAGAATTTAAGGATTGATCTTAATGAGCAGAAATAATTAAAAGCTCAATTAAAATATATAATTCACTGAAAATAAATTAAAATATTATCTTAAAAGAAAAAAGAAAAAAATCAAAGGGAGGATTTAGGAGAGAGCTGATTAAAAAAAAAAATATTTTTTAATTGAGCTATCTCAATTAAAAAAAATATTATTAATATCGGCTTTTACATTCAAAGGGGGGATTTAGGAGAGAGCTGATAGGTGATTAATGCATCCTGGTTTTTCATTCAGAGGAATATTCTTTTTGTTTTAATGGAACTCAATTTTTTCACATCTTCTGTTATTCGTCAAAACTTTTACTTACAAGTACATGATTTTTAAGTCCATTTATTTTATCCTTTATTTTTCATTAGCTTATTCGCAAGAAACACTAGATCAAGAATTTAAGGATTGATCTTAATGAGCAAAAGTAATTAAAAGCTCAATTAAAATATAATTCACCGAAAATAAATTAAAATATTATCTTAAAAGAAAAAAGAAAAAAATTAAAATTAAAATAAAAATAAAAACTCAGTGAGCAAATTAACTTGAATAAGAAATTTCCAGAAAAAGAACCTAACAGCACAATGTACAAAGGAGTTTGAGAAACTCTTTGAACAAATTTACTTGAGGGTTAAACCCCCAATCGTATAAAGAACAGCACGGAAAAGATTCAGTTACAGTTAGTGCATTCTTATCTTTTATATCATCTCCCTCAAGTCATGGAGACTGCTTAAAAAGAACATAATCACACACATTCAATTGAAGCCGCTATGAACCTAAAAAATCCCCTAATATTTCTGAATATTACTACTTTAGCCTTAGTTGCAAGAGGGTCTTTGCAAGAAACTATGATATCGGAGGTCATAATTACTATAGCTTCCTCATTTTTCTAAGAGATAATCTCAAAACTTAAAGCTATAAGCAAATTAGGAGATTTGTCTGCCTGTAAGCTCCAGAATTTTCTCATCATAATTTGTCTAATACGAGAAATAATTAAAACAGTACTCAAAGTGATGAAGCTTAAATTAGAACAGTATTTCTACCTTAGTTTCAAGAAAAAAAGGATATGTATTTCAATAAAGATAAAGAATGGAGGATTATAATTTATCCTAGCTAGCCGATGTCTCTCAAATAAAATGGTTTAAGTGATTACTTCCAGCATTACAAATCTACTAAAAACCTAACAGTGTATCCTATATCATTTATTAAACAAATCTAAAAGACCAATTTTCTATTCGTTATAACACAATATTAACATCCTACTAACCTTGAGGATCTAGGCACAAACACTAATGTCCCCTAAGATATTATTAATAAACAAAACAGAAAATTAAGAAACAAGTGTATTATTAATGTAGACAGCATCCCAGTCATCACAGTCATACCCGGAAAATTTTCTCTTATACATAGAAACAATATTCTTTCAATTGAGAAGAAGCCAAATGGTGGCCCCATGAGATAGCACAACAATCAGATTAACAATGCTACTACAAACTTGGACAATTAGATTAACAATATTACTACTACCACGTTCTAAATTAATGAAGTTTAGAATCTTCTAAGGATTAGTACACCCCCATAATAAATATATAAGCAAAGGATGCATGTAATAACAAAACGCCACAAGGAAAAGAGGAAGAACACTATCTCACACATGCACAAAATGCAAAAAGTTTAACATCAGATTTTCACTTGATGAAAAAAATAAGGTGAAATAAACTCGATATCACACAAAAACTTCCATGTGATAATGAGTTCAGTAGTAGCTGGCGTGTTGATAATTCAATATTGCATGTCCAGAAGATTAAAAAATAAATAAAAAATCTCCCACAGCCCATGAAAACTTCCAATGCTGCCCATGTACGTCATATTAGTCCTTTGATCAAATGGTTAATTTTTTTGAAGAAGTAGATTCCACAAATGATATAACAGAAAAAGAAAAAAAAAATGCAGATGATCAAGATACTATCAAGTGATCTTTCATCAACATTTCCAACCCAGACATGATCTAATACTAGCCATCTGATAATAAAAAAAAAAAAAAATTAGAGCGACCCAAATGCAGAAAGGATTAATATTTTCCACAAAGTATATAACTCAAACAGTAGAAAAAGACAGCATCATTAGCCTAGGATATATTTCCTAAACCAAGGACAAAAAACTCTCCCACGTTATAAAAGCCCTTTCTGCCCAACCCGTACGGTACAGCTGGAGCACCACACCCCCACAACCCCCTCTCTCCATAACCTGCTGAAATCCTCTCAGTCCCGGATATGAAAAACCCATATAATCTCTTTACTGTTTTAACCTTTTTTTTTAGTTTTTCACCCCCTTTTATATAATACTGAAACCCCATTGATGCGTTGTTCATCACAACAAAGAAAAGTACAATCTCAACGCCACAATATATATAGTGCCTGAACTCGTCTCATCCATTACCATATATATATATATATATTTCACTCAGCTTTTTAAGCACTAAATAATCAACCATTCAAACATCACAATTCACAAAAGTACAGTACTAATCAAAGAAGCGTTTATATATACATGAAATGCTATAAAAATCAACCATCCAAAATAATTAAAAGAGAAAACAACCAATATTTTATGGTATAAATCACATACCTTAGTCACAACAGAATTAGACCCATCAAGGTTCTTCATTTTCTTCATCACTTTCATCTTCAACTTCTTACTTTCCTTAAGCTTCTTCAAAACACCCACACTTGTAATATCCTCCTTTTCCATTAATACCCCCCTCTTCTTCTCCTTCTTTTCCTTCTTCCTCTTCTTACTAATACTATTCTTCTTCTTGGTCTTCAGTACTGAACTACCACTACCACTAACACTACCACAATTACTTCTACTCACACTCAACATGACCTTGAAATCGTCAACGACTACTTCCTCTCCTTCCTCATCTTCGTCTTCCTCTTCATCTTCATCTTCCTCTTCTTGCTCACTCACTTCACTACTCTCAATCGTCTCAATCTGAGGCGCCACAGCGAAAATCTCCGTAATCGACCGCTTCTTCGGCGGCTTCGATTTCGGCTTCACGCCCTTACTACTACTAATACTCCTCCTCACCACCTGTCGACGCTCCTCCTTCAGCGGTCGTTGCCGCTGCGACGGGGACGACGCCCGACCGGAAAGGCACTCGTCGATGTGGGCGTTCACCGCGTTGACCGTCGACGCCGCGAAAACTCGGCAGACCGGGCAGACCATCTCCGATTTCTCGTCCCCCGCCGATTTCTCGTCTGGCGACTTCTCGCGCGTGGATCGGAGACGGCGGAGCTCGTGGGACCACCACCTGAACTTGGCGACGGTGATGGGCGGAAGCAACGCCTCCACCTCCTCTGGACTCTTCATCGTCGTCGCCGCCGCCGAGTTGTCCGAGAACGGCCAGCATTTCGCCACGTCGACGCTCCTCATCTTCGCCGCGTACTCCCTGTAACGAAATGAAATTTTTCAAAAATTGAACACAAAATTATTATTATTATTATTATTCCAATAGTCCAAGATTAATAAGAAGAGAAGATAAATAAATAAATAAAAAAAATTGAACTCACCGAATCGAGAATCCCTCAAAAGCAACCGCCATAGTTGTTTCCGGGTTCGAAATCAACAAACAAACAACCAACTAACCAACCAAACCAAGTAAGAGCAGCAAACAAACAAGGTCAAATTAGCCCAGTGCCGTTGAGAAAAACAAAACCGTTGAGAGAGACTCCATAATCGGGAGGGTAAGGGTAAGAAAGAAAGAAGGGCGAGAGTGAACTGGAATATTTAAATGAGAGGAGACGAACGAGGTTCTTCTCCTTCCAATTAACCTCCTTTTTCTTCTTCTTCCGTGGCTGAAGAAGAAAAATTAGCTTTAGAGAGAGAGAATAGAGAGAGAGAGAGAGAAAAAAAAGGGAGTAACAAGTAAGAAACAACTTTACGAGACGAGATGAGCTATATTTTTTATTTTTTATTGTTTATCTTTTAATAATAATAATAATATATTATTTTCTTATTGTTTATTATTTATTTTTTTCCCGCTCTGGGGAGAGCGAGGGAAGGGAAAGGAAAGGAAAGGAAAGGAGATAAAGAGTAAAATTAGTTTCTCTCTCTAACTTTGGCAGCACTTTGGTGCTTTCCCCTAATTTATGACTGACAGGGACGTATGAGAGCCCAACCCAACCCAAAACGCTAAAGTGACCTCACACTCCCACTATATATGTATGACCATCAACCCCCTCAGCCAAAAAAGGTTTTTAATAATTTTTACATTTTACTTTTCGCTTTTTTTTCGTTTTTTTTTTTTTTTTGATAGCTTATTTCATATTATTGTCTGTTGAGATTTGAGACCAAGGGGTTTTCATTTCAAGTGTATTGAAAAGAAGAGTGGTACAGGATAATATTCTCTTATCTCTTACGTTTATTCAACAAATGTTTTATTTTTAACCATGCAAAATACAATATCCGCGTTCGATGTGATCTTCTCCTTGGACAAAAACTAAATGAAGACTAATCTATCTTGCTTCACAGTTTCACATCAAATTATTAACAAATACTGGTGTGTATGTAAATTCTACACAAAACAAAATGAATACTAGACAAATTGATTAGTGTTACTTTATTATGTTGCAATATTAAGTAGGTTGTGTATGAGCTTATATATGTATGTGATTTTTTTTTTCGTTAATTATTCTAGTTCATGCTTAATTATGTTGATTTTGTACAAAATTATGTTTCACATAATTATCGTGTGTTACTAATTTTACATTAGACAATTTAAGAAACTACTTTAAATGCTATACAGTGACTCAGTTTGAAAAAATATTTTATCTAAAATATGCCAAAATTTGTGGTTTCTTGCTCTTTTGAACAGCAAGCAAATGGTAGTAACCAAGAGCTCTTGATTGGAGTCATTTCACGCAACCCTTTAATTTTAGGGGGAAAAAAATGTGCTTCTTTAACACAGTCTGCTCTTTTCTTTCTTTCTTTCTTTTTTTTTTATTTTTATTTTTATTGTAAAGGGAGGGTATCAAATTCTAACAGGCACATTGCACACAGAATCTGTTTATATATATATATATATATATATAGTACTTATAAGGCATCAAATAGTGTCAATTCGCATGATGGATACTTCTGCAACAAATGAATATTGAGAGTCATATATCTTAGTACTATGTATGGTAGGTTTCACTATCATGGACATCTATTTCATTGCGCACATTGTCGTAAATTTTTTTTACTTTTTACGCATGATCTATTTGGAATAAATACTTGATTATTTGAATAATTGAATTAGAAAATTAGTTACATCAAAGATTTCTTTTGTTTCTTCCTCATAATTATTTATGAACACAATTAATTTGAGTATATATGATCTAATCTAAAGAGGAGGCCGTTGTGTTAGGTTTCTTTTCTTATTTTCAACTACACTATTAGTATTTGTCTCGAAATTAAATTATGGGGGTTGGAATACCAACCGAGTTGTCTATTAGTTCATGTGATAAGTATATGGACCACAAAGAAATAACTATGAGTTTAACTTACAGTTACAATTAGACAAGTAGCTAGCTACTAGACTATAGTGCCACTGAGAAATTTACTCTTTTTTTTGTTCACTTAAGGTGGATTTCAATATAAATTTAATATATATCTATATATAGAAATGAATTTAATATATATATATATACATGGACCACACATTCTCATAAATTTACTATTATATCAAGTTTAACTTACGTTAAGAGTACATATATACACATATAAAATAAATCTGGTAAGATTACTATTTAAACTAATTAAAAAAGAGAATTTACATTGCATTATTAGCATTATTTATGGATAAGATAGTAGACTATTTTTTTTTTATATAGACTATTTTTTGTTTTTAGAGGTCATATAACATAGTAGTTATACCAACAAAAAGTTTTCGAACCGTTCTCATTTACTTTAAAAAAAACAAAAAAGTTAAAAAATAAAAAATCTAGGGAAATTTTGACTTTCATTTCTCTTGTACGAAATACAATAATGAAAAAAAAAAAAAACTTTTATCTCTTCTTCCATTTTCTCACTTAAATTTATTTCTCCCACTTATACCAGTGTTACAGTCAATTGTTAAGTACTATCGTATCTCCCTAATTTGATTTTTTATTGAATATTGGATTGTTATATGTATTGGAATAAAATTTCTTTTATTCAAAAAAAAAGTATATGTACGATCTAATTATTAAATAAATAATATTTGTATATAGATATATGGTCTTACTACATACTTTCAAAAAAAGAAGCATATATCGTCTTACTACATTCTTGCTTTTTGTGTTCATTTGCGCGGTTAATTGCCTCATCATGCAGAGTACTATTTATAAGGATGCATTGCCTCATCATGCAGAGTACTATTTATAAGGATGCATATACGTATACACCATGTTGGAGTCAATATTTATTTGTTAAAGAAACATAGGGTACTCGATGTACTCCACTATGCTTTTCCTTCTTTTTCTATTCAAAGATTAAAGCAACATATAAAAGTTACATACTCTATAGAGTAGCTTAATAAGCGTTTAATATATAATAACACCATTTCATCAGCTGATCTAGTCATATTGAATGTGGGAATAAATTTGAGCCAAAATTCTATTTGCGACTGTTACTACTCTCTAACTAGCTCAACTTAGTTCATACTTTGCTTACGAGAAAAGAGTGCACTTATTACACTAATTATAATTGTGTAGCCTATAAATAAAAATAAGCAAAAAAATACTTTTGGAAAAAAAAATGAAACAGAATAAACTAATTAAACGGATTACTTAACTCAGATAATACTTAACTACTAAAAAAGTAACATTCCACGTCACTTATATCACGTCGTTTATACCAAAAAATGACGTAGTATTAAGAGCACGTTACGTCATACAGAAGCGACATGACATTAGAGTATACCACGTCGCTTTTAAATTATGCGACGTGGTAGCATTAGATACCACGTCACTTCTGGAGTAAGCGACGTGATGACATACCACGTCGCTCGCCCCATAAGCGACGTGGTATATTATTTATTTAATATCACATCACTTTCTGTAAAAGCGACGTGGTAGGGGGCTTCAACAAGCCACTTCATCGATCTGCACCCACAAAAAATACTCTATCATGACCGTCCATTCAAAACCATCAACCTCACCAATTCGTCCCCCAACTCCAATTAAAACAAACTCAAAATTTTCAATACGTTCTCATTTAAACTCTATCCATTTCGAATTTCAAGTCCTTCTCTCTCTTATATCAGTTTCTTCCATTTTTAGGTCTTTAAAAATTTATATAATAGTCTTTTTTTATCTTTCAGATGCAGATTTTTGAGGTTTTCGACCATCGTCGATAATGCTGGAGCACGAAAAGGGAGGCAAGGGAGGAGTGAAGCGACACCGTAAGGATTTGGACAATGGATCACGAAGGGGATGATTCCAGGTTTGGCTCGTAGAGGTGATACAAAGCATGCGTAGAGGTGCTTAAGATTTTTTAGAATGCTATAACATAACACCAAAGATTTTTTAGAATGCTGTCACCTAACACCGGCTGAGTACGCAGGGAAGAAGATGACACTTACCACGTCGCTTCCTAGGAAAGTGACCTGGTATATGCTATATACCACGTCACTTTCTATACAAGCGACGTGGTATCTCCCCAAAAGTGACTTGGTAGGTCATATATTTTGGCCTACCACGTCACTTTCTATACAAGCGACGTAGTAAGCCAGTATACCACGTCACTTTTTATATAAGCAATGTCATAGGCCAGTATACCACGTCACTTTAAAAACAACGTGGTATGAGTGGAGCTACCACGTCACCCGTTTCCACATCGCTTATAGAGCGACATGGTTTTTCTACTACGTTGCCCTATAAATGACATGAAAAACGTTTTCTGTAGTAATGCTTGTACATACACATGTAATTAAGGAGTTCCAAAACTTCCAAACAATCGACAATATTGAGGATTAGCACAAGTTTATTGTCTACTTATGTCTTCTTTTCCCAAATCACACGGAGCACTCATAATTCTCTTTTATTACTTATACCCGACAGAATGTGAGCGAAAGTTATGGTTGGTGATGAAAAGTGTGAAGGACGAAAATCTAGTATTGTATGAATGACACCTAATCAAGTTTTCCATTAATAAAAGAGCAATGCTATAAAATTAAAAGTACAACGAAAATTGTCTGTGATAATGTTCACGAATTTTTTACCAATAATACATTATACATGCTAAACCATAACTTATCACGACTACATTTACTACTAGTTTTCCTTAAAAAAGAAAGAAATTATGTTAATTAATTAGATTCCGCAGTACAATAATCCGTTTGATATATAAAATTCGAATTATAAAAAATTTTGATTAGTCAAAGACAAATAATCAGCACAAGTACAGTTGTACTTACTAATAAGAAAGGAGGAACATAGATCATTGGGCTTGTTTGAATACATTTTTATTTTATGGTTTTTGTTTTGTTTTTAAATGAAATAGAAGGTGAAGATCTTTCCAAGCAAATTCTTGAGAAAATCTAACTATCTTTTTCATTTTAAAAAACAAAAAATCCAAAAATGAAAATATATCCAAACAAACCATATAATTAGATATTTATATTAAAGTTTTTTGAGAGGGAACAAAACTACTAAGACACAGAAAAAAATATTTTTGAACTCTTTTCTTCTTAATTTGGTCTAAATTTTTATCTTTGTAAGTTTTTTTCCTCTTTATGAATGAGTTTAGTTGAATTTAATTGAGTTTTAAAAATTAATTTATGTCCAATAAAATTTGAAGCGTTAAAAAATGAAGCATTTTTTTTCGCTCAATATTAATTACTTAGCTGGTTAGACATTTTAAGTATAAAAATATAAGGGTGTGATTAAAACTTTAACTATCAAGTGGAGTATAACTTGAATTTTTTTAAAAAATACACGTAAAACTTATGGAATTAAAATAATTCAACGGAGACAAATAAGAGCATAATTGAATTTTTCATAAAAGCATCATATATAAAATAAATAAATAAATTCTGGGACAAGCTAGTAAATAGCTAGTAAATGCTACTAGAGTTGGCTCTTCCAACCGATATTATCTATGGCAAATTTATTTATTTATTTACTTATTATTTTTGCAGAATTCATTAAATTTTATAGATTTAGATTTAGAAAACAACTAAAAGATTCTGTTCAAAAATAATATTAATGATCAAAAGCAAAATCCTACTCGTATGGATATAAATAATTTGCTATTTTCATTTCAACAATAATTTTCAACCGTAGAGACTAGAGACTAGAATTTCACCGGAGATAACGTGGTGAAACCGCACTTAATACTAATAGATGTCCGCTCAAAACCAGCGAGTAAAAGCTTTTGAGTTTTGACTTGAAAAGAAGTGGGCCATAAGAGTTCTTCAAAGTACGTGAATTAATAACACACTCTAGGGGTTTGCGAACCCATGATGGCGACCATTGATTTTTATACCTATTTTTAGAGGGCACATCCTCTACCATCATGCATCCACCTTTTAGAATCTCCTTCTCGTCATGCATCATTATGTATATTATACATACAGGACATTGTAAATTATATATGGATCGCTTGCATCATTCATTCATGCATGTATGGAATATGTATACATGCATGATCATGATATGATAACAAACCACAAGCTAGCGGGAGCCACACCGAGTAAGCTGACATATATATCTACCCCACGTCCTGATACACCTGTCCTTTTGATAACGACATGAATTTACCAAAATTCCAGTACATATATAATTAACACTGTTGCCTCTTGAGATACACAATACCAGTTCTCTCTTTTTCTTTTTCTTTTTCTTTTTCTTTTTTTGTTTTTGTTTTTGTTTTTGTTCCTTTTTTTTTTATAATTAGTTAATAACAGTACCAGTTCTCTTTGATTTGCCTCTTTCAAGTCATTTTTTGTTATGCAAATAGTAATAGTAGTAGCATTCTTATTATTTAATGTAAGCATATGTGTTTAGTTGTGATAGTTAAAATCGTCATGTGATAAGTACTAGTAGCTGTTTATCAAAAAAAAAAGTACTAGTAGCTAGCTNTTAATTTCTCACCATATCTGTGTGTATATACATATACAGAAACTAAGTTGGTTATACTTTTATTTTGGAACTTTAAACTTATTGTATTATGTAAGATGTAACATGAAATCAGAAAAACACAAAACTGACCTCACTACAAAAATATATAATACAGACATATCGTGACAACGTTTTAATCATAACTATACTTTTTATGACTAACAGCAACATTTAATTACATCATAACTATACTTTTTATGACTAACAGCAACATTTAATTACAATTAATCCTGTAACTAATTTGTTTTTGTTTAGTAGTACTCTTTTAAACATATTAATGAAATAATTAGTTGCAACTAAATGTTTTTTTACAAATTTATTGATAAATAATGTTTTTTGTGATTAGTACTTTTAGTCATGAATGTATTGATAACACAGTACAGTCATGACATATATATTACTTATGAAAAAAAAATGAAAGCATATAGTCATGATACTATTTGGTGACTAAGGGCATCTCCAACCTTGCACCAATTTGGTGCAAAACACCATTTTGGTGTTAAAAATCTTCTCCAATGTAACACCATTTTCTACACCAAATTTAGTGTAATGAATAGTATTCATTACACCAAATTTAGTGTAATACTATTCAAATTTTTTTATTTACCCAATAGTCCCCACTTTTATAACTTCCTACAAATTTATTCCCAATATATCTTTTTTTTTATTAACCTTTATTATCTATAATGATTTAATTTATTTTATAATTAATTTAATTTGACTAAATGATACAAATATTAATAAATATTAAAATATAATTACTCATTAAAATTCATGTTCTAAAAACTTCATAATATGTGAAAAATTAACACTAAATGCCAATATAAACTAAAATTCCAACAATATTTTAGCAAATACAATATAAACTAAAACAATAACAGCATAATTAAGTTTCCAACAACATTTTAGCAAATAAGGCATAAACTAAAATAATAAAAATAAGAACTACAGCAAGAAACTAAAACAACATCAACATAAACAAAGACAATAACTTAGTACTCTGGAAGATCGGTGCCGGATCCTCCTAAATCATTAAAAAACTGGCCAAAAGAACCAAAGCTGCTTTGAGATCCTTGGCTTGATTATTGAGCTCTTTTTTCTAAAATTCTTGATTGTTCACTTCGAAAATGCTCACGTAAATTTGGATTGGTTATAGAATTTAAATCTTTGAGTAATATTTTATTTTCTTTTCGAAATTTAAATGTCAACCAATGTGGAACTAGGATTTTTTTTTGCTTATGTAATCTTTTTTTGTTTATTTGTGGTATTAAACGTTGTATTTTTTTCCTAATATTTTATTAAATGCAATATTTAGTTAATTAAAAGTAATTTATTAATTTTTACTATTGTTAATTTATTAGAATATTTTTTCCAATAATTTGCAATACTGTGTCAAGTAATATATAGATGTAGTAGTTTGTAAAATAAATTAATTATTGAAGTACTAAAAAGATAGAGAATAGAAAGAGAATATTCTTTTTAGTGTAACATTTGGTGTAATGGGTTGGAGTTCAATCTACGAAATGGTGTGAAAGTTACACTAATTTGATGTAAAAATTACACTATTTTAGCGTTATGGATTGGAGATGGCCTAATCTTGTAAAAATATAGTTACGGAAATTTGGAGTTACAAATTTTGTTTGATTTGACTAATTATAAAGGTCTTTTTGTTACCCTTTGAATCTAGCTAGGGTTTTTAGGCTTGGCGCATATGATCTGTGTTTAGTACCGAACCTTCAACCGTTCATTTTATTTACTTCTTAAATTTGTGTGATAAGTATTTTGTTTACGCGTGTCAATCGATCTTTATCTTGAATTAATGCAAAGTACAAAAAGGGCGTTCTATTTTGATGTGCTAGTAGTGACGAAATTATTGAAACATGTAGGCTTAAAACTATAGGACAGACATGGGTGATGGGTGCGCACTACCCAACATTATTCGAAAAGAACAAAACCTTTTTTCTTTCCCTCAATCGTGTAAAAGAGTTTTTTTTTTTTTTTTCTCTTTCTTTCTTTTTTTCTTTCTTGGCTGGAAATAGTGTAAAAGTACTAATTAGTAACTGGATTTGAACTAACAAAATTGGGTGCTTTTAACCCAGGAACAATATTATTTTAGAACAAGCATATGTAAAACTTGGTTCCTTTCAAAAAAAAAAAAAAAGGGTTAAAAAGAGAGTTTTTAACGTCCTAGTGTAATTCAACGAACGTGAAAATTGTAGGATCGATCTAATTTATGTCACTTAACAATCTTTAAGCCAAAGTTAAAAAGAAAAAAAATGTGACATTCATAATGAATCTCAAAACTGATAATCAAATAAACAAATTAATACTACGTCTAACGCTAAAGATATATATATTTATTTAGTTGCATTTAAAAACTGGTAGAACTATATGTAGCATGATTTTCAACGACACCTTATTTCAAACTAGGTCTAATACTTATGCTATTCAAAATCGTGTGTTAAACATTATTTATATAATTTGATAAAAAAAATTCATGAGAACATTTCTCAACAAGAAAATATAAAGTAGAAATATAATGTTAGAACATGTTTTACAGAGAACACCAACTTGAACCCATGAATTCTAGGGAGTGAAATGATTTAATGACTTTTAAACGAACTCGCCTAGATTATTTAATAATGTCGCCGCTTAATAGTTAAAAGCAGTAGTTTTAGCTAGGGTTAATAGCACAAATGGTCCCTGAAGTATCCAATTATAGCAATTTGGTCCTCAAAGTTTCAATTGTAATAATTAAGCCTCTGAATTTTTTAATTTATAGCAACTTAGTCTCTGGACTATCTAAAATATCACTTATTGTTAAATTTTTGACCAAAAATATACGTCGTGGTATTTGAAAGTGTATTTAAAAAATAATTTTAGGAATTCCAAACATAAAATTGAACAATCACAGAAATTTTTTTTATTCTAAATTTGCAATTCTAAGAACGCTAAAAAATGTAAAGACTAAAACTGTCATTCTCTTCAAATTTTTTTGTTCAGTTTATTTCCTTTAAACATTCTTTTTAAATACTACAACAAGCTCCGCATATGTGTTTTTTGTTAGAAATTTAATAATAGGTTGCAATTCAGACAGTCCAGGGACTAAATTACTATAAATCGGAAAGTTTAGAGGCTTAATTGCCACAAGCTACAAATTAGATAATTCAGAAACCATTTTAGCTATCTAGTTAAGATTTTCAAATTGGATGCATGTTGGAGGTGATATGTTGATGGTTCTACTTTTTATTTTCCCTTATTCTCCTAGTGAATGTATGATGTAAACGGAAATTTTTGTAGAAATTTTTTTTTTTGAAAAAAATGGTATTTCACCAGTATAAATGCATATAGTTTTTTAACTGTCAAATTTTGTAAATTCATCTAAGTATGCAATTTTTTTTAGTGATAGTAGGGATACTAAAATTTTACACCAAAAATTTATACTAAATGACGTGACATATATTTTAACTATTTTTTAAAAAAATAGGATCATACTATTTAAATAGTTATGTGGCTAAAAATAATACCACATCATTAGTGTCAGTTTATTTTGTAATATTTTGGTGTCTCAATCTTTACTCATTTTTTTTATCCCGGTATTGAGGAAAATATTTACTAGATCACATTGTAGTTAGACGACTGAGTTTTTCCATTAATTGGATAAGCGGTCACAAAACGCAAAACTTTAGCTTTACCAAACTTTTCATTTACTCTATGATTCTCTTTTTCATTCTTAGTCCACTAACCTAGACATCAAAGAACATTTGGCGGTTACATACCAATGCCCACCAGTTTTCGATCACACATTAGATCTTCCTGGATTGCTCTCATGTATGGTCCGAATCGTACTTCTAATAAAGGGTGTCCTAATCGTACTTCTGATAAAGGGTCTAAGATTTCAGTTATATATGCTATTAGAGTGTATGACACACATTAATGTGCGAACGAATCATACATCAACAATGCATTCAAAACTTTTGATCCCAAAAACAAAAGTTTGCATAAAATGATATGTATGCTAGCTCTTTAACTACTCCTTTAACTTATTATTAGCTAACATTGCTTGCATTTCTTTTTTGGCAGAAATCAAGCGTTTCAATCACAATAGACTTAACACATTTCATTAATGATTTTAGAACTATCCAAATAGGAAAACGAAATATAGAAGAGTGCTAGTAGGCGCCACACTAATTTTTTAACAGTACTCTTTTTTTCATATTATTTTATATGTAAATTCTATTATTCTTTCTAATATTGTTAAAATTTGAGATATTCCAATGAAGTCTACGAATCAAATAGAGATTAAAAAAAGTGAAAAAGAAACGAAAAGAAAAATGTAGCTAGCAAGCTTAAAAAAATTAATATCTTAATTTGCATAACAGTATATAATGGGTGCGGAATATTGATAGTCTATTATGTTATTTGCAGTCTCATCATTTACTTAAAAGTGGATAATTCAATCTCAAAATAGAAATCTAATTTAAATCTTTTTTTTAATTAGCTGGAAAAAAATATCTAACTTAATTTATTTGATTGATTTGTTTAGGGATATTGTCACTTTTATACTTTATATTTTGACACTTTGTTCAAATTGTACATTGTGTTTTAGCTATTATCAATATTGACTTTTAAATTTAAAATCTATTACAAATTTACTAATTTAGAGCAGTTAATTTATCAAGATATCGTTTAAAAAATTAAAAATAAACCATATGAAAACTGATCCAAAAATAAATTTATTAAATTATTTTGATAAATTAATTATTCTTAATTAGTGTCACGGCATAAACTTTTAATAAATATTAAATCTGAGGATTAAATTTGATATTAACTAAAATACAAGGTATAATTACAACAACAAAGTCAAAAATATAAAATATAAGAGTGATATCAAATATAAAAGTGATATTATCCTTCTTATAAAATAGATAAGTAAATGACACAACATGGATGGCAAACCTCAATCCACCTATAATGTATTTGAATATATTTAAGCAATGTCCGATTGTCCGTCAGACGAAGGCAGTTTTCCCGCCTTTTGAGTCCAGAGGTTCAGGTTTATTAACTGTGGAAGCAGCTTTTTCATTTTTGTATTTTGTTTTAAAAAACAAATTAGTTTCCTCTTTCCATTTATGTCCTCATTAGTCACTTTATAGGACACAACTTATCCTATGGTCTCTACGACGCACGTGCTACGTCGTGGGAAGCGACCGCGCCTTTGATCACTCAGTACTCCTTTCAACTGTCCCTTATTGAAGATGCCTACCAAACCTGCACTCTGACGCGCGTCGCTAGCACTCCCTTTCATCTTTTGAATTTATTGTTTTTTTTTTTTTCTATTTTGAAACAATAATCAGTAATACCAAATACCAATGTGACAGTTAGCACATTTTCATATTTTCGTATCATACTACTACTGTTGAGTGTTGAATATATAACACTGTTTCACTAATTTCAACTTTGCTTGACATGTACACCAAACTGGGTGACTCTTTCGGGAGTCTTAAATGTGAGGGTACCTACCTGTCAGCCTATGTCTTCGGCCTCTGCCTCATAGTGCCGTTCTCGCTAGTTGTTCAGATGGGGTTCAGGTGACTCACTCCACCGCCCGGTGGTGGCAACCTGATCGAAAGGGTCTTGAGAAACATTCCTGAACGGGGTTGGAGCTCCCATGGTCATGCCCAAAGAGAGTTGCCACACTGGTCGACCCTCCTCCCTTTTTAGTTATCAAAAAAAAGTAACAAGTAGTATTACTTTTCATCAAAAAGAAAAAAGAAATAGTAGTACTTTTTTTCCCCTTCATGTGAAACGATATGTACTATAATTACGTACACTATTTTATAAAGTGTTTAATGTTATTAGTAGTACACCGAGTAGGCCTAGACATGAATATATTAACCACTTTGAATTTGTGCTTAACTTGTGTTCTTCTCGCACTTGCTTATTAATTTTGTGCATAATAATTTTGATTCACAATTGTTTATAATATTATATATGCTACATACATACTTATTATGTTCATTTTAAACTCATATCAAAAATCGTGTTTGTCTTTGAACTTTCGTGCCTAATCATATTAATTTTCGAGCTTTTATTAATTCTTCTTATACTATTATTGTACTTGTCGATTTTCATTCTGAACCATTGACATTTCCAAATTTTTCATCCAAATTAAATTGTTTAATCTTTTTGTCTAAATTTTGTTTTAGGTTATTGTGAAATAATTTTGTCATTGAATTTAATAAAAAGAAATTATATATGGAAATAAAACTAACTTTTATATTTACTAAATAAGTGTAGATTGAAACATTATTATGAAAAGAAAATAAACTTCAAATCAAAGTATTATTAGCAGAGTTGAGAATAAATTAATATTATGTACTTAAAAACATTTTATATAAATGCACTTTAAATATATTTTTTGTATACTAGATATGGTTGATATACTATTTTTGTATATTAGATAAATGCACTTTTAATATATTTTTTGTCTCGTGATGAGCTTTAGTTCTCATTCTCATGTTATTAGGCTAGTTTTCTTGATATTGATCCAGGCATAATTAATTATTATGCCTAAATACGATTATTAATTGTCTGTCGTGCCATTCTGAGTTATTGAAACATATATTTTTTTTTTTCCCTGATCTCTAGAATAAAATTCTGACATATATTCCTTCACTACTATGTATATGGTTTCTAGATCTTCACTACTATGTATATGGTTTCTAGATCTCCTGTATGGTTACTCTTGCAATTATTATCTGATCATCATCAATTGATAAACTGGGGTGAACTGATCATGGTAAAGCTCATGTTTTCTACCACCAAAAAAAAAAAAAAAGCTCATGTAATAGCTAGCTAAGGAGACTAATTTGCAAGCTAAAATACAACTCACAGTTAGTAACACGAAGAATCTTGAGGCATATCATCAAAATGTTATTGAAAAGATCAACGAGTTTAAAGAACGAAAGATTCCTTATTTAGGCAAAAAAAAAAAAAAAAAGTTGTTTCCCTTCAAGAAGGTTGATAATAATTTAGCTCATCATTACAATATATATATATATATATATATATTAAAAGTCTCCTAAATTTTTTTCCTCTGTAAGAATTATCTGTGTAAATAAAGGCGAGTTAAAAGCCCTAAATACTATACTTGCGTAGTGCGCTGTGTGTGTACACCCTTTGGATTCAGCTGATAATTACTAATTGCTGGCCAAAATCTCTCAGCAAAAAAAAGAAGATAAAAAATGCTGGCCAAAATCCAGCGGCTATTGGAGTCACGCGCGTGCACTAGGCGTGTAAAGAAACGTGAAGGCAAAGTGAAATTATACAGTGCCATTGTGCGTACGAGTCTGGTAATTTATTTAGGTTAGATTACACCAGGAGTGAAAATTTTCACGAAAAAGAATAGAAAAAAAAATATTTTTTTTATGCTTGGAAAAGAAAAAAGGAATAAAAAGTTGATAATTCCAAGGAAAAAGAAAGTATCTCCCAGCTTTGGCACGAAACTGGAAATGATCCACAAGAGGCTACAGACAACGAGACCCTTGTCCCTAATTTGTCTCTCATTTTTCTAGTTCTTTTATCTTCTTTAGCATCCAACACTTGGATATATCGGACACGCACATATGTATACATATGTGTATATATACGCTATGTATATTCTAGTACCGTTTCTCTCACTATCCATGCATGAAGTTGATATTTACTATAAAAACTACGATTACAAAGTTTCCAAGCAAATAAAAGGAAATATCTTATTATTATATATATAGTCATATAGTCAATGTGGTTTTTCTTTCTACATTGGTTGAATATAATGTCTTCTTTTGATATTCGTGTCAGTTATATATACATATATACATATCTGTATACAGGGTTAATATATATATATATACATTTATGTGTATAAAATGATTGTCTGCTCTCTATAACATATTCATACTGTATGGATTTAGTCGTAAACTAAGAAAAGTAGGCTTATATATACACATCATGTTCATGATATTGATCCTGCGAATTATGGTTCTTTCTTTTTTCTTTATGTAATATATAGTGTGTGTACTATTTAGACACTAACTGATCACCTGTTTCCAAGTGGGTTTTCTGTTTGATTCTGATCAGTAATACTACATGCATGATGGGGGGAAGAAAAGGAAAAAAAAAAACAGTACGTACTGTATATATATATATATATAACATATGTACTTGCAGATGGACTAGTTCCCCCACCCAGGCAGTCTATAATCGATTTCACGTCTTTCGTTTCTGTTTGGTCAATTCCGGTTCTCACTTTTGTTTATTCACGTGTAGATATCGCGATCTTTTTTCTTGTTTTCTACTAGTTGTTTCTTTTCGCTCTCTCTCTCTCTCTCTCTCTCTCTCTCTCTATCTATCTATATATATATATATATGTATTATATGTGTAAGATCTACTCTGATAAATATATACAAGAAGAAAATAAAAGTACGTAGAATTGTTTCGGTGACTTTTAAAAGTTTATGGCCGAGGCAACACGTACAAAACATGGAAATCCATATCCTCTAGCTCGTTTAAGATTTATGCTAAACTCATTCGGTGCGGGAAATTTTCTTCCAAACATATAAGTACTAAGTAGGAAGCTTTTCTACGTGTCAAAAGATTAATGCATGCATGTCTTAATATGCTTTAGTGAGTATATATATGTATATTTTAATATAGTATATATGGAGCATATATTGTATTTTAGTATGGTTTTCCTTTCCCCTTGTATGTTTACCGTATCTTTTTTAAAGGATCATTTATCATGCATATATTATAAGTTAAAAGTAAGGAAAATCACTTGTGATAACGAAGGAACTAGTTACTAAAATGAATCTAAATAATTGACGAAATCAACCCACACTAACAAAGTTTGTGAACATTAGTTAAACCGACTCCAATTCTTGTATTCTTTATTTTGTTGTCATATATATTATATGTGTATATACACATATAACATGTGTATAAATCGAGGGTAGAAAACAGCAACATCGGCAGTTTATATAATTAGTTGGTCCAATTGTCGTTCCATGTCTACTTGATTTTTAATTAAAAAAGTGGTTTTAGGAAATTGGAAACTATATTTTGTCCCCTATTTTTCGTGTCTTGTATAGTTTTCCAATGACATTTGCTTAAATATTTTACTAAGAATAAGACATGCATTACTCATAATATATATATATATATATTTTGACATTTCTTTTAGTAATGTTTGCAAAAACAAGGGCTTATTTTATATAATCAAGGACGTTTGGTTCGTTAAGGTGTACGGCGGGTTTAATGAATTGTGAGTTTCAATAGACGAAAATAATACAATTATGCAAATGACGTCAAAAATATCACTCTTTTTTATGAGGTCAAAGAAACTAGTACTTCTCATGATAATTTATAATTATTATTCCTTTGATATGTTGGTATACACTTTAATATTTTTAATTATTAACTTTCTCATCAATAATGCAGTTCTTTTTTTTCTCTGAAAAAACGAGATATATAAAGAACCGATTAAAAGAGTTTGGTGGCCACATGGGGGCACCTCCCAAGATTAAAAAATACCAGAACGATGAGATGGGAACGCCCATTTTGCAGTAGAATGCGCAGGACAATTCCTCATCCTTGAGATCCAACTCAAATTACAATTACAAGACTTCAAAAAGGAAATAACACTAACAACAATATGTGATAGACACCAAGACGGGGATCTATGAGCTCGTAAGGCAGAGACCATCTCCTTATAATTAGAGAAAAAGTCAGCAATTTGCCAGTTCCTTTTTAAAGGAAGAGATAAGCCCAATTTGAGAGCTCGGAGTTCCGCTTCGAGAGGGGGAACTTGCCGTGAACAGAGACGATACCAGAAGGGAAATCCAGTCATCTTCTCCCTTGGCCATGACACCTGCTGCTCCCTCCCCATTTTTAAAGGCCCCATCAATAAAAATTCTGATCTTTCCAAGAGAAAAAGTCAAACATCTTGTCAGAGCATCGCACCTTATATCACAGCGGTCCATGTCAAAGGTAGACGTGGTTTGAATCTGTCGGTGCTCCTTCACAGCCGCATTTACTAGATTAAGAATATTGATTGGGTTTACCTGGGAACCTTCATGGAACTTAGCATTCCTCACATTCTAAATTTTTTTGCAAACTACAGCTGTAAAGATCGTGAATTCATCTCTAACTTATTTATCGCAATTGCCCAGGTAGTGAGGGTTGAAAATCTATTTCACCACTTCTAACCCACTCGATAGTATAGTTTGATCCATGCACAAGTTCCATTTACTTCCAAACCAAACGTACTAATTTGCAACTGGGCAATGAATGAATAAATATACAGTTGCATTCTCAGAGTTTGAGCACATAACACAATTATTATTGGGTACTCGAAGAACGCTTCCAAGTCTCTCGCAAGTAGGGAGGGCATTTTTACCAATTCTCCGAAGTAAAAGATTTAGTCATTCATGTAGGTGGCTTGACCAGATAATCTTCCATATAGGTTGTAGATCTTTGAATCTTCGTCAATTCAATCTCCAGTAGGCCTACTTTTAATTGTGAACTCTCCATTCTTTGTATACTTCCATGTTTGATTGTTTGGAAACAGGGAGATCTTCATATAGTTATCCACATTTGGTGGTTTGAACCAAGTTTCCAACTTATTTCTATCCCAATGGCCTCGTCCAATTGTTAGAAGTTCCTGAATCTTAATATTGTCCACTACCTGAGGTAGGTTAAAAGCGCTTCTGGTTTTATTAAAATTTCCAATGGGGCCCAAGGTGCATTCCAAATATCTGCAGAGTCTCCCTTACCAATGAGTAAGCAGCTTCTGTTTCGGACGAACTCTTTAGTGGCCCAAATACTTTTTGGCCACAATTGAAGTATTTTTAGGTAGTTCAGAATTCCAGAAGCTCTCACGTTTATAGTATTTTATTCTAAGAACTGTTGTCCAAAGTGAAGCTAAGCCAGATGCCATCATACACCCCAGTTTGGACATAATGCAGTTTAATTAAGCAGAGAGAGAGAGATAGAGAGAGAGAGAGAGAGAGAGGGAAAAGCATGCAAACAAATCACCTTTTACAATCCTAGTGCAGTACCTTCACGAAATTCAGTACTGCATGTAAAGCAAAATTTGAATAATTAAACGTACACCTGCAGTTAAATTTATCAATTAGTAATAAAGTAATAATTATTTACCGTTTCATTAATTTTTTCAAAAAAGGAAAAGGAAAAAAGGAAAGGATATGAACTATGTATAACTATGAAAACCAATATGTATATAAGTTCTCTGCACAGTGTTGTTAAACCAGCTGCTTGCTTATACATCTAGCTTGATGTTAACTGTTTTCTTTGGGGTGGTTCACAAGGGATGGATGTAGCTCTTCCCTATGTTCCTTCCCCAAGCTAAGGTATTAATGCTCCGGAAAAAAAAAAAACAAAAAAATAAAATAAAATAAACAAAAACAAAAACTTGCTTACTAGCTAGTTAGTTGCTGAGGTTGCTACGTATACTAAACGCAAATATATTACGTCTAAATTACATATGGTTTGATGAAGGTTAGTAATTAATGAGTATTAAATAAATTCTTTTGCTTTCAAAGAGGAGGATATTAACAAATTAGTTTGATTCTCAACTCTTTCTAAGATAGTACGTAGATGATCGTGTATGTAACTTTGGAGAAGAAGATTACAGCGGGTATGTATATTAATTGTGTGCGTATATAAAAGTGCGTATATATATTTACATATTTATATACTATTTTGGTCAAAGGCTACGGATTTGAATTGATTCAGATTTATAAATGATATGCTGTTCCTGTCCTTTCTGATAATCTATTACTCATCAGGCGCTATATATATATATTGGTTGAATATATAGAAGGTGGACAAGGGAAATATTGACTAGGCTGCTAATTTGGAGCTTTATTTTGGTGATCGATGTAGACCAAATTAGCTAATTGATTAAATAACCATTTAGTTAAAAGAGTATAACACAAGCATACAATATTACCTCACCAAAATAAAATTACAAAAGAATACAAATACATATACACGTCATATATCATACATTTAGTACGATGACGGGACATATATATAATTTTATATTGATTAATTAAAGCCAAAAAATTTGGCTCCTTATCGTTTATGGGGATGATTACGGTAAGGGCGTCCCTACGTAGGGTCATGCCTTAATTATCGTTGGATGGGAATCTGTGGGGAATAATGGGAATCTGTAGAGAATCTATTTATATACAGATTCCCATCCAACGGTGAATAGACAGGGCCCTACGTGCCCTTACTGTAGACGCGTCCATTCGTTAAAATTCATAGATAATATTTGATGTAAAATATAAATAATATAAACAAAAACAATATTCACTTAAAATATTCGTCATAGTACTAGTCGCTTTCTTGAACGCAAAGCCAAATTTTTCTCAAACAGTCCTCTTTTTCCTTGAAAAGGGATTTATTTTATTGACTTGAAGAAGGCGAATTGAACATGGTATCCTCATACTAACAGCACGATCCTGTTTAAACAACACTCCTTCAAAAATAGAAAAAAAAAATTATATATCATATATATATATATATACATATTGATCATATGTCAAACATAAAAAAACATTAAACTTTTTTTAATCTTTTAATAAACGAACATTAGTTCTGGCATGTACAAATACTGGGCTTTAAAATCAATTTCACCAGCGACTATATATATATATATATATATAGGGGATGGCTACGGTAGGGGTGTCCTTACGTAAGGTCATGCCTTAATTATCGTTGGATGGGAATCTATGGGGAATAACGGGAATCTGTGGAAAATCTATTTATATACAGATTCCCATCCAACGGTGAATAGACAGGACCCTACGTAGGGGCGCCTCTACTGTAGACGCGCCCATATATGCATGCCACATGCATGGTATTATATATATAAACCCAAATTAACTCTAGGATGGGATTCAAATCGTGCACCTTAGAGCGAAAGATGCTAACTACACAATATCATAAACCTAATAATCAATTTTGGGTTTTGGTACCGTATAATTGTCTTTGCTACTTAGTCATGATAATGTATTATTATAGCGTGAAAAGTTTTAATAGAACATCTCTAAGCGAAACCTTTCGATGAAGTGAATACTGAATGTCTTTCCCTAAAAATTAAAACATATATTATGCTTGAAATTAGTTGAAAGATTTTAATTAATATTTTTTTCTTAGACGTAGACGTATAGCTCTCTTAAAATATATACGTAATTACAAATATAAATTGACGAATTTTGTAATTCATCTAAATAATGATTAGGACTTTGTCCTTTTTCTTAAAAGTTTTCAAGTACAACTTAGCCGATCATTTTACAAAGTTCTCTGCTGCCTGCGCATCAAGCTTTAGAGATCTTTTAGAATAATGGACCGGACTGAGACTAGTCAGAGTTTCCCGAAGCCCAAAGAGAAATGCATAGATCTAGAATTTTTTATTTAGTTCAAATGATAATTTTAATACCACTTTTAAGGATAATTTTTTGGGACTAGGCATAAAAGTTTTTTATCTTTTTATCACCTTTTATGATTAGAAATTATAACTGTTATAAACTCTTATATATTTTCATAAATTTTATGACCATTCTAAAAAGTCATCCCGAAAAGTAATATTTTCCGTTTAGACCCAAAGACCCCTAGATTTGTCCAATTCCCTTAAACTTTGGCCTCTAAACTATTATTGAATCTCATTTTGGCACTGAACTTTGTATCTGTCTTATTATCCTTGTCACTATTCTGTTATTAATGGACGGTATTTTTCGCACGGCCTCTGAATTGTATCTAAACTCCCATATTGACCCTTTAACTTAAAAATGTCCTAATCTTGGCACAAAATTTATCGGCATGTCTCATTTTAAACCCTATCATATTTTTATTGTTAAAAATATGGAAACGAGCACGGCTGCACGAGACATTCTAAAGAAAAAAAAAATCATTTTGAGTATTTTTCCTATATTAAATATGTTCGTTATTTTATTAGTTGAAATAGAATGGTGTTCTTTTTTGAACTTTGGTGACAGCAAATTTGGTCTTTTTTACGTTATTGAAAAATTAAATTATATATATATTATATTTTATCTAAATGGGTTTGATATATGCTATTTAATAATTACGTAATATACAACTATAAAAAATGAGAAAGAAAAAGAAGTTAGCTAATTTAAAATTAATAAAAAAATAAATTAAAAAAACTCGAGTTATCTTATATAATTATTTTAAAAATAATTTAATTATTAAGAAAGTAGTGCATCCTACTTATATTTGAACTTATTATGACACTCACATAGTATGATGAGTATAAAATCCAAATAACTCACTATAACAAAAATCTTCATACGTGACATTTAAAAATATCACTGTTACTTATTTTTAGTGGCATTTATAAAGTTAGTGATATTTGTAGCAAATGTAAAAGATGCTCGTGCGACTGAAAGCCTAGTGACATTTAAAATGTCAATATACCATCCGTTTTAGTGACATTTTAAAATTGCTACTATATTATAGTAGTAACATTTCCGAATGTCTCTTAATTATTTAAGTTAATAAATAAAAAATATTTTAAAAGTATAAAAGAAAAGTTTTAGCAGCATTTTAAAAATGTTATTAAACTATATTAATAACATTTGAAAAAAATGTCACTAATCTAAATCATACCAAGAAAATTCATTGTTAGCTATTAAAATGCTTTTTTTTTATAAGAAAAAATTATATAATATGAATTTATTTATTTTTATTTAATAATCAATAAAAAAAATATGCTACCAACGATATTTGAATGCTAGCAAATTATTATACGTAAATGTGTGTATTGCTTGTAAATAATTAATCGACTTAATTTTTCTCAGTTTCCTTTTATTACTATTTTGTAATTGAAGTAATAATTTTAATATAATATTTATCACAATAAAAACTAGAAAAAACTATAAATTCAATAATATATAGATTATTGTCTAATAAAAATAATTAATTTTATATGAATTCAAAATTTACACAAAAATATATTTAAAGGCTACAAAAATAGATCATCTGCTAAAATAGTAAATTAAAAATCATGACTTTGCATAAGTAGCCCTTGTATCCTTCTCATCGATTGGCATGTTGCTCGTTAGATTTTAGAAAAATGAATTTAAAAAAATATCGACATTGCTTATATAATCCTTGTACCCATCTCTCATCGGCATGTCTCTCGTTGGATTCCTAAAAAACAAACAAATGAAAAATAAATAAATATTATTTTTTGATGGAAAAATAATATAGAGGTTTCCTATAGAAGCAAAAAGAAAGAAGAGAGAAGATTTGCTTTCTTTTTCTCTTGATTTTACTCAAATCACTTTCTTTTTCTCTATAAATAAGTTGTATTAGATGGACCCTTTTAGTTAATAAGTAAACCTAACAAATAACACTAAGAAAATGCTAAAATAATTTGATAAATTCAAAACAAAACTAGCTTGCAAATATATATATATATATATATTATATTTATATATATAAAATAAAAACCTAGAGATGACTTCTTACCCTTTGGATGGTTTATTTTTTTAAGGGATAATATCATTTTTATACTTTATATTTTGACATTTGTTCTAATTATACATTGTGTTTTAGCTATTATCAATATTAACCTTTAGATTTGAAATTTGTTATAAATTTATACGCTAACACTAAATTGGAGCAGTTTATTTACCAAGATATCGTTTACAAAATTAAAAATAAATTATATAAAAGCTGATCCGAGAATAAGTTTATTAAATCATCTTGGTAAATTAACCATTCTAAATTAGTATCATGGTATAAGTTTGTAACAAATATTAGATTTAATGGTCAATGTTAATAATAACCAAATGATAAGTATTAATTAATGAAGTGCATAAATACATAAAACTAGATAGATAAAAATATATATAAGTTAGTATTTTTGGTGAAGGATATACTAAATTTTAGGAATTCCAAAAGAAATTAAATTTAGATTTACTCGAAAATAGGAATCCACGAAGATTTTAAATTTAAATTCTTTTGATTTGACGTAATCTTGAATTAAATGATCATCCCTCCACATATGCACATCTTTCTTTTAAAATTTAGAAGATATTTATTATTGTAATTAGTTAGTTTAATAATTGAACTTCAACGTAAAATTGATTTTACATTTCTTTTTGTGTGTGTGTGTTTTTTTTTTTTTGGTATTTATCTTTTAGATAAGGGGTGAGACATTTTGATTTGAGGCCATTCTTAAATTCTGAAAAAAAAAACATAATGACGACTTCAATTTTTTTCTTCTTTTGTTTTTTTTTCTGGCGTTAAGAATATCGTACATATATCCTATATAAATTTATTTATATATCCTAGTACGTATTTATATATATATATATATATATATATATATATTTATATAATATATATATATATGAAATTTATCTATCTAATTCTTTTGGCCACACATTTACTGTAGTGTTTTTAAGAAAACTAAATTTTAATTAAATTGAATATGATGAGTACGTCAACTTGAATGTTAACCAATATGTATAAATAATTAAAAATAAAAATAAAATAGAGAAAAACGTAAAAACATATTTTTTTTTCTAATTTTATTTGATATTTTAAACGAGTAACTTTATGCATATAAATATTCTCAAATTATACTTTCAATTTACTATGATTCCTAAAATAATTAATTATTTAAAAATTAATAAGTGACATTTTAAAATGTCATTAAATCTAAAATTTAGTAGCATTTTAGAAATACCCACTAAATTTAGATTTACTAGTATTTTAGAAGTGACACCAAATAAAAATATTAATGACATTTAAAAAATGCCACAATTGAGCTTTGTTGGTTTTGTAGGGAGGATTTGAGGGGTATTTATAACTGGCCAGTGTGGGATATTTCCAAAAGGAGAGTTATGGAAACTTTGGCTAGCTTGCTTTTCTTACACTTGCGAAGCTTTAAACGTCACTTAACATAGCCAAAGATAGTAATGTTAGCATGAATATATGGGATTGCAAAACCAAACACAAACCTTAGAACATTCATGTAAAACTGAAAGGAACGGATTCATTGAGTATACCTGAGTCCATGATCAATACCGTAGTCTGGACAATGAACTGAAGGCAGAAGCGATAGTAATTGACTGTAATTGCTAGAGGGTTTGATCTTCTGTAGCCTAAAAGCCTAATCTCAGATGGAATTCTCTGTAATTGATGGTGGGTTACAGAGAATTGAGCGTACGTATATTTTGGCTACAGGGACCATAACCTTAATAGGTTCTTTAAATAGTCCCCTGTTGGGTATCCATCAAACCCTAACTGGGTGACTAATATGGTATCCACATTGGTATCCATACCCAATTAGATATCCTGATCCAGCCCTAATTAAATCACTTATTGGGTCTGTTTAAGAATAATATGGCCCAATACAATTGATAAAATATATAGCCCAACATAGGAAATAAAATTCCTAACAATATGTGGTCCAACATAGGAAATAAAATTCCTAATAATTTTCCACTTGGGTTACATATGAACCAAATACAATTGTATTGTAAAACTGAAATATGTCCGTTAATATACCATATTATTCCTGAATATCTCCGAATCCCGTCCATGAGACATATCAGTACGAAACCAAAGCGCTCGTCGTTGCACTTATTTGGATGGCAACTAGAACCCTTAATGATCACCGTACTAATACACCCGAATGACACAGATAAATTTTAGTGTCATTTTCATAAGTGTCACTAAATTAAAATATCAATGACATTTGAAAAATGCCAATGAATATAAATTTGATGACATTTTTAAGTACATGCTACTAAATACTATAACAGTAATATTTTTGTGTAAACATTACAAAATGAAATGCCACTAGTCCATATTTTTGTTGTAGTGACTTTTGAAATTAAATCTTGACTATAAGGGGATTACTAAAATTCGTACCAAATAATTTCTTTTTTCTATTTTTATTTGAAATGAAATGCAATTTTTATATTACTTCATTTTTTGTCTTGCAAACTAATTTAAAAATCTTTATTAAAAGTCTCATTTGAGTAACGTAAGCTTTTTTTTTTTTTGGTTGTGTTCTTAACAATAAAGTGATAGTGAGAATGAAAATAAGACAATTTGATAGATCAGATGCTAATATAAAGGCATTGTTAATTTCCTAATAAATTCAGGTGCCAAGATGAGATTTTTTCCATCCATTTTATAATATAATAGTGATGAGAGGGATTAAATAAGACAAATGAAAAGTTCAACAATAATTGGAACATTTTGAAGTTTAAAGGCCAAAATGGGATCCATGTAATAATTCGGAGGCTTAAATTTAACATTCAACCGGTTAAGTATTTTAAAATAGGTAAATCAAAATTAACAACAGTTTTTTTTGTTTTATGTTAATTACCATTTTCAGCAGCTAAACTTTCTTATCTGCAAGCGACAAAGATGCATGGGCCCATGGGGATAAAAAAAGTCAATCATAAAATTAAAAAAATAAGTAAGTGATGCTGATCTAATTTTTTGCAGCTTAACCCTTCAAGCCAACCCAAGAGCTATCATAGAAGCTGAAGGCTTCGTTTGGAACCTAATTTTGGAGGAAAAAAAATTATAAGGAAAAAGTCTATAGAAAAAAAAAAAGAAAATATTTTTTCTAAAAATTTATAGAATTTTATTTTGACATTTTGATTTTACTAATTAATGGATCAACATTCTATAAAATGAAAATTAATATTAAATTAAATTCTCATTTTTTTTGAAAAAATTTTCTATTATTTTTTATTTCAATCTAAAGAAGAGAAAATAAATCTTTTGAAATTTTTTTTGTTTCTCTCCAAAAATCCAATTTAAAAAAGAGCCCAAATATTTTCGCCATTGCAATGAATCGGGTCAGCCTTAACCCGGGAGGTACGGCCACGGGTTGAGGGAACCAGAGGAGTAAAACTAAAACTGACCAAGGAAAAATTCGGACGACTCAAAATTATTGTGATGATTTTCCTTCTTAAACCTCCCTGACGACGCAATTGCGCTGCGAATTTAGGGAACGCGATCCATATGGTAACTTCACGAGCTCTTTTCTCTATTTTTCTGTTCTTCTTGGTTTTGCTATGATTACTTATTTTGCTATAAAATCGAAAAACCCATTTCCCTTTCGGGGTTTCAGACTCGTTCAGTGTTGGATTCATCTGAAATCTGTAGAGGAAAATCTTGAAGACCCAGAAAAGAATTTCTAAAGAGAAATGCTGGGTACCAGGCTTTTTGCCACTGCGCTTTCTGTGTACAGAAGTTTCAGCACCAAAAGTGGTGACAAAGTCACATATGGGGTTCAAAAAATATACAAAAGGAAAAAGAATGCCAGAATTCAATGGACTGATCAACAGAAGCAGATTATATATGCCATTCGAGGGCGCAAGTCCGTGTTCGTTACGGGCTCTGCTGGGACTGGGAAAACATTCTTGCTTGAGCATATTATTAAGTTGTTGAGAAAGCAGTATAGGCCATCACAGGTTTTTGTCACAGCTTCTACTGGTGTTGCAGCCTGTGCTCTTAAGGGACAGACTCTTCATTCTTTTGCTGGTATTGGGTTTCAAATGGCTGATAGAGACACTTTGCTGAACAGGGTCTTTTCGGATAGGAAGGCTTGTTCAAGGTGGAAGAAAGCTAAGGCATTGGTTATAGATGAGACTAGCATGCTTGATGCACAAACGTTTGATAATCTTGAATTCATTGCTAGAAATATCCGCCAGGTGGATTCGCCTTGGGGAGGAATCCAGCTTGAGGTTAGTGGTGATTTCTTTCAGCTTCCACCAGTGAAAAGTAAAGGATGTTTTCAAAACTCATCCAAGGATGATAAAGAATTTGCTTTTGAAGCAGATTGCTGGAACTCAAGCTTTCATTTACAAGTTGAGCTTGAGGAGGTTCACCGGCAATCAGACCCTCAGTTCATCAAGTTACTTCAAAGCATAAGAAGAGGGAAGGTTGGTCCTGAAGAGTTGGAGTACCTAGAGCGATTTCGTTCTTTGACCACCACAGATTCCTCAATGGTGCCGGAGATTTATCCGAGGAATGCAGATGTGAAGAGGGTGAATGAAGACAGAATGAAAAGCTTGAATAATGAAGTTCTAGTTTATAGTGCTGTTGATAGTGGCATCGAAGCGCGAAGGAAACTTGAAGGGATAGTTCCTTATGAGCTTGCTTTGTGTTTGGGTGCAAGGGTTATGCTGACCAAGAATTTAAATCCTTGGCGTAAACTGGTGAATGGTGCAACTGGTACCATTGTGGGATTTTCCAATATAGATGGTGTGAATGAGGACATGTTTACTGATGACGAGGATGGGGAAGAAGACGTGTTAACTGATGATGATGTGGATGATGAGACTATAGATGTTGCTATGAGTCGGGACGGGCTGCTACCGATGGTGGAGTTTGATATGGGGACAACTATGGTGATTAAACCAGCAACATGGGTTGTGAAAGAGGGAGATAAAGTTGTTGCAGAGAGAAAGCAGATACCCCTCATGTTGGCGTGGGCTGTAAGCATTCATAAGTGCCAAGGGATGACTATTGACCGCCTTAAGACCGATCTGTCTAAAGTTTTCGAGTACGGAATGGCTTATGTAGCCATGTCCCGCGTGAGAAGCTTGGAAGGCCTTCACTTGTCCGGTTTGGATCCCTTCAAGATTAAGGCACACCCCAAGGTTGAGCGCTTCTACGAGAGTCTTGCTATTGAAAAGGATGAGAATTGTGAACCTGATTATATCAAACCAAAGGAAGATAGCAGAAGTATACCATTTGACATTCCAAATAAGAAGAGCTTTGGAAGACGAAAATTCCGTTTCTCGCTTACCAGGCTTGTATCTTCACGGTAGTAAAGAGTATAGTCTACAAATTTAGTTATAATGGTTATATGTTCGGCTTACCGTTTCCCCTTTCAAACTAGTAAATAAAAAATGTGTTTCTTTGTTTCTTAGAAACTTAAAATAGTTTTCAAGGGCGACTTCTGTACGAAGTTACTTTTCCTCTTCCATTTTTTGGTTAAATGAGAAGATATGTGGATTTCATGTTAATTAAATCCTGTTCACACTCACGTTCGTAGGACGTGCTTTTTAATTGTCGGGCAATTTTCGTCCACCGTGAGAACGTCAATGTGAAAATTCAAAGGCAAAAGATCCAAGTTTCCTTGCCCATAGCACAAAGATAGCTGCAATGCCGTAATTTTTGCCCATCTTTAGCTATAGAAGAGATTTGTGTGCGAAATGGTCCTTCAAAAGAAGGGTCCACTTAACTGTTCTTTAGGTTAGGCTACACGTGAACAAGCCCCTGTCTAGTAGGGAGCTTTCACATGATCAAGTGAAACCAATTTTTGCCTCTTTAACTTGATAAATGGAACAGGGTTCACTTTTTCAAATATCCTATTCACAGGCTTTCTAGCATACATAGCTTCACCTCCATACAAGGGGAATTGCCTAATTGGCAAAGACCACAAGTTACAGCTGAAGTGATGATAATGATGTCCAAAGTCATACATTTTTGTTTCCACATAAAAAAATCAACACAAATCTTGTTTCAAGCAAAAAGAAGCAGACTCCACACCCACTGACTGTAACAATCATCTGGTAGAATGAGAACGTGAGTGCGATCGACTACTTGGATTTGTACGATTCCTTTTCAGAAAAGCCTCCAGGTTCTGAAAACATTTAAGTGGCCTAACCTGTAGAAAATACAAGATCGGAAAAAGAAACACTTTTATGAATAACAGCCAAACTGCCCGGCATATAATATATTACAGATGATAAAAGATTATGAACACAGGATTCTGGAAGATTTAAGGCTAGGAAGTTATCCAGCCAAATAACTATCAATTAACAAGGCTGTGATGTGTGTGTGTGTGTATATATATATGGACAGAGAAAGAGAGAGAGAGAGAATAAACCTTCCACCGACTCTTCCGAGCAAATTGATTGTAGGTGTCCTCCAATCTCATAATTATTTGCCTGAATGTTGGTCTCTGGAATGGTTCTTCACTCCAACATTGCTCAATTAACCTGTGAAAACTGCATGAGTTTCTTAACAGGGCATTGGATTACGGTACTCTTAAGTTTAAACTGAGTACTTTCTCATAACATCTATTTTGTAGCCGAATTTAGGTCCCACGCATTAAAAAAATCATGTCCATTTGAGAATAAAACTTTAGTCAAAGTAACAAATGAGCCAAACCAGGGGAACTGACACTTCTTATCAAAAGAGGATGTTCAAACGTCTCAAAGAACCTATCAAAAGAAAATGACTGTATCCTCAAAGAACTTACTCCTTCAATCCATGAGCATAATGCTTCGGTGGAGCTCTAAATGGTGGGCGCTCATTTGCTGCATATGCTTTTGGAACTTCCTTTTCTGGCTTAGTGGAAAATGGTGGACAACCTTCAATCATCTAGGGTAGCATAAAAAATCAATATGATTTGCAAGCTTTAACCAAGTAAACTGCTTCTCAAATCATCAAGAGCAGACACAACTAACAGATTTTAAAGTAAAATAAACCTTTTTTTTTTTTTCCCCTTTTTTTCAGGCCTAAGCGTATCTTTCTAATTTGCTTAAACAATTGCAGCAAAATATTTACAATATATTTATAATATATTTGCATGTGCTTAGAATCTTTAACAAATACATACATGATCAATCAGAAACGGAACATACGTTGAAGAAGAAGATATGCGAACAAAGAATTGCAAATTACCTCCTGCAATATCAAAGCAAATGAAAAAACATCCACTTTGGTGTCGTATTCTTCATTTCTGAAAACCTCAGGAGCGACGTATCGACCTGCTCATGAGAATTTGGTCAAGTCAGTAATCATTTACGGACAGATAGAAAATGTTCAACCAAGAATAGGGAAACTAACATGTATTGCATAAAGATTTAAGGTCAATCAAATACAACATCAAGACCCAAGAAAATTTCATTTAAAAGCTTTAGCTATAGTATACTTCAGTGTACTAAGAGCCTGTTTGGAAATCTGATGCCTAAGGAGCCTTATGGGAAGAACTGAGATAAATCCTAAGCAGCTTATTTCACAAAGGCTTCAATCTCAACTAGTTTGGTCTCCTTTTGTAAACAAATGCAAAAATAGGTGAACTGAGTGCAAAACTTCTCAAGAAGAGATCAATGAGATAAACAATAATGTTTTAATAGAAAAGCTAACATACAAGACGTGTCTTGACAAGTCACCGGTCTCTCTTCTCTAACTGTCTTTGCAACTTTCAGTAGCTTGCTCACCCCGAAGTCTGCAACTTTTAGATGCCCAGAATCATCCCGCAATAAATTTCTGTTTTCTTACTCATGAACAATTAAGAAACTGTCAACAGTTTCAACCATTTAGATGTTGATATAAAACATGCTTTATACTGATGTACATACACAATCTAAAAGAAAACAATTCAACAGCAAGAGGGTGATAAAAGAGAGTACATGTGGCAAATTTTTATACAAGCTAACTCCAGTAATCTTTATGATTTAAATTCAGTTTAGAGAGAGAGAGAGAGAACATACGAAGGCTCAAGATCTCGATGAACAATCGCCTCAGGCTTATGTTCATGCAAATAATTCATTCCCCTGCAAAATACAGGAGGAGCACACAGAAAAGATAAAACATATATACAAATACTCATCAACAATAGAAGCTAATATATAACTAAGATCCATCACTATGTAGCCAAAAACGACAGAAGTCAACTGCTTTTAATATCTAAGAAATCAAAGGACACGTAATCTAACAACAGCTCAAAGACGAAGCAGTAACCAAGGAGATTAAGGGTTTTGTAGCTCAACTAAATGCTCTATGGCAGATTGGCCACTAGGACTAGCTCAGTGGGTGGGGTCAAGATTGGGTACTAGGTCAGGAGTTCGACTCCCAAGGTGCGTGAGTTATTTTTCTTTATTTTTAATAAGTGAATATCATTAGTTAAGCTCCACTTTATATTAAAAAAAAATACTCCATGGCAAATCATTTTAAAAATTTCCAAAATTGGCTAGTTCCACCAAAAATTCTGGGGAACTAATTTTCCTATTAAGAATAAAACTTTAAAATCATAGTATCAACTCCGAACCCTCCTTAGATAGCCATAATATTAGGTGCTAAGAATATTTCCATGTCATCAGGGAAAGAACAAAAAGAATGCACCTCAAACTCATTCATGGAAACAAAAAATTACAGCCAGATCAGCATTTCCTATTATAACTCACAATGAAAAAGACTTTCAAACAAATTAAGTGTGCAAGCCAGTTGACTGACCTAGCAATGTCTAGTGCAAACTTCAGTGCAGCTGTTGGCTTTAATGCACCTTTTTTCCTTAGATATGCACAAAAGTCTCCCTGCAGAAGTGAAAATCAAATGCCAAAGAAAAAAAATGCAGTTAAGTAAATTAAAATAAAACATGTAACAAATATGTTACACTTCTTTTCTTCGGTAAAACAAAAATTTTGAACATTTGAAAATAAGCATGAAGCCAAACAAAAGCAACAAAAGAATAGTTTTATTTGTTGCAAAATTCCAATCAGGGTGAAAAAGGCATTAAGAGTTGTGGTTTTTATTTTAAAACCTATGCTGTGACAACAAGCAATAGTAACATCCTTTGAAAACATTAAGTCATCTGAAATTTAGAAAGTCACAAAATAATATTAGCAATATAACATACGCATGAGTATATAGAGTTGGATAGTTGAGAAACTAATAACAGAGGAAAATAACAGAAAATCCAATCACTTCTGCAACACACAATGGGTGTAGCATAAGTGTGTATTGAGAAAAATTATATATTTTAGCATTTGAGAATTAATGTGAATATTTACATTGACATCTAAACCAATTTTTTACTTCACTGAGGCAAGGAGGAACCATTCAAAGGAGGGAATGAAAAACTTCTCACTAAATCTATCTGATAAAAAACAATAACATGATGAGACTTGTAAAAATCACCCTAGTGGGCATAGTCCCTAGAAAGCCATTGAAAGTGTCTAAGGCCCAAACCTGAAGTTGGCACACTCTAGAATGATCTTAGTTAAATCGGGGTTTAACATAGTTTAAAAGGGGCTGTCTTTTCCGTATTGCATAAAAAAAGCAGGTACTATTGTAATACTTATAGGCTGAGGTAAAGAAGTTATACTAGTGATCCATTTTGTATTAATTTCTTTTATACACAAATAAGAAGTTATAAATCCTACAGATACTACAGCATGGTATTTCATTTTGTTCATGAGTCCTACATCATGGCACAAAAAGGACCAAGCAACAGATGAAGACGTTGCAGAGGAAATCAATAAAAGAAATGCTCTTTTGGTTTGGGGCAATATAGGATAAAACCTTTGGTAGATATTCTGTGACAATCATCATTGGACTGCTTTGTGTTACAGCACCCAAAAATTGGACGACATTTGGATGACGCAACTTTTGAAGTAAAGCGAGCTCATCCCTAAAAGCCTTTCTGATATTCGAAGTCATCAATTCCAGTCAAGAAGAATATTCAAGACCCAGTTATTTGTGTTACACCAATAATTGTAAAGCAAATAAAGAAAGTATAGGGGAAAACAGAATAGAGCACAATTAACTCACACTTTATTCTCATCAGTGAATACTTCCTCCCCAAGTGTTTTAACAGCAACTTGAATTCCACGCCAAGATGCTATGCGGAAGGTTCCCTAACAATCAAATAGCAATATGATGACCAGTTATTGAGAAGGTTGGGAAATAAGTGCTAAGATGAGACTTTTTAATTATCAATACAAGCTGTTGACCACGTCAAGCCTCTTTAAGAAGTAATTTAAGAGTTCCTGCTGCTCCTTCCAATTTCATGTTTTGATCACTGTGGACCTGTGAACTTTTTGCCCCTTTTAAGGGTAATTTATATCTAGCACACAGTATTCAAAACCAAAATCAGGATACCTATTAATGCATGTAATTAAAGCACAACAATGGAGAGTTAAAAGCTCATCCACAAGATATTGCAAAATGTTTTAATCTATTCCTGAAGCTAACTGTGGGTTGTATAAAGCTGATCCTCCCAACTTCATAAAGAATTTCCTCTCAATTTGTAGGTTTAGGGTTTCAGGAAGTATGACGTTATCTGGGGATAAAACAGTGCTAGACCTAGACACCATCATCAAATCAATCACTAGCAGTCATTATAATTCAAGAAATACTAAATTGAGAAAAAATGATAAACTAAAGGTGGAAACAAAGCACTCTACTATGTGTTCACCAACATTCAAGCAACCAATAAGATACCAAAAGTAGACTACCAACCAAGGATGGTGAGTAAATTACCTTAGTTATGTTAACACTGTTAGAAAAATCAAGCTCCTTCGGATCAATCTCATACTCTGGGACTTCACGTGCATTTTCAACATGCATAGGAGCCATCTAATATAGAAAATTTAAAATAAATAAACAAATATAAACTTTGCATAAATTTTTATTTTTTCTAATGACATTCTAAGCCACTGACAGTACGGAGGAACCAAAATGTGACATCACATCAAGACATACCGGAGGCTTTGCACCATGTTTCTCTAGAAGTTTGATCACATCATAATTCTTGTAATACACAGCATCTGCAAGAGGCTATTGAACAACCCAAGTACCAACTATCAATCTATCAAGTCACAAAACAACTAAAAGATTTTTCAGGTTTGATAATGTTTCAGTTACAAATATAACACGCCAAAGATTGAACAGACACAAGAACACAAATGACCCAACTAAACCAATTGCAAAAATTCTCAATCTCTCAAATTTTCTTCTTTCTAAGTCTTTATTTGTCGTTTCTTACACTAAGGCCATGTTTACTAATTGGTAAAGAAAATGAGTGGAAAGGGAATGGAGGGGAATAAAAAAAAAAGGGTGAGAAAGGCCAGGATTTCCTTGCCTCATTCCCTTTCCTCGTTCCTTTAGCTCTCCATTACGGATTAGTAAACATGCCCTTAAGTATGTTACCAGAATTACCATCTTCATGAATTAAAGACCCAAGTCCAACCCATTTCTTACAAACCAGTTCTTACTAAAGAAATTCGACTTCGAGTGAAACAAACAAGACCACTCTCCCCCGAAAGTTCAACTGCTCGAGAAAATGTAGCTTTGGGTTTACTTTACATAATCCCACGAATAACATCTTCAGGTTCTAAAACAATTTCAAAAATTCTTAATGCTACTACTTTTTCTTCTTTCTTTGTCGTTCCTCACACCAAATACGGCACCATGATTACCATCTTCATATCTAACAGACCCAAGTCCAACCCATTTCCCAAAAAGCAGTTCTCAGCACAAAAAGTTCCAACTTCGAGAAAATTGTCCACACAAACCCAGTTCATATCATACAAAAATGTATGCCATAATCAAAAAAGAATCAGTCTCGACAGAGTATTACCGTGCTGCCCCATCGATCCTTGGGGTCGACCTCGGCTCCCCTCTGGAGCAGAACCTGGACGACGTCAGGTCGGCCCTGGCAAGCGGCGATGTGGAGAGCCGTACGGCCGTCGATATCCTGGAAGTTGACGTTGGTGCCGGAGTCCAAAAGCTCCTTAATCCCTTCCATGTCGCCCTCGTTGGCCAAGTACATGAGCCTGACCCTGGGGTCGATGGCCTCCTCGGCCGCCTCCTCCGCCGAGTCCTCCCCCCGGTCCGGCTTCAGCGAGGACTGCTTGCCGAGAGTGAACCTCGGCGGTTCTTGATGGGGCTGGGGCTGGGGCTTGACCTCCATTGATGGGTTATTATTCCTTTATTAGGGTCTCTTACTTACTCTTGATCGAGTTTGGAAAATAAACAAAGGGAAAGGAGGAGAATGGGAATGATTCCAATGATGAGGTTGGTGGATAAGAATAAAAGCGACTTCGATCTGAGGAGGAGACTCTTTATGGATTCCCGATTTTGATTCTGTTCAGACACCTTTTGACTCCGGCGAAGACAGCCGAGCAAGAATACAGCAGTGTGTCCCAAGTTTTCTTTTTTCCTTCTCCTCTCCACTCCCCCCTTTTATAATTCTTTTATTCTTAATTTTTTATTTTTTGGTTAAAAAAAAAGAAAAAGAGAAAAATTGGAATTCAGATTTGTAAAATATATAAATGTCTACTTTTAAATGTAAAAAAGGATAATATTGGACAGCTGAACAAAATTAATCAAATGGTGTGTGTTTTGTTCTTTTTAGACCATGTATGATTACTTTCGGATATAATACAAAATGCTTTAAAATACACATCTAAAAAGTGCGAACAAATTTGATTCTCAGGAGTCCCAAAATGTCTCTATAAGTTAATTAGTTTTTATCTTGATATAGACTTGTTAACATTAATGAAACAAGTTTTTGTTTTTGTTTTTATTTTGTTTTTTAGGTAATGAATAGGAGATATTACGTGATAACGCTTAAATGATATCATACTCATAGGGAATCTTACCATTAAGCTTTGACCAAAGTTCTTCAATTTTGTGAACATTTGATTCATTATTTTCTTTTAAAAAAATCCAAGATTTGATGAGATTGATCACATTTATATATTATTCAATACATAATAATAACTACTAACCTAACCTTTTTTTTTTGAGGTAACTACTACTAACATAACCTAACCTTTTAGTTAACTTAAAAAATACGCGTTGTTAATTAATATTCTGTATGTACTATCAAGTATAAAATGACATTTGCACTCAAAAAAAAAAAAAAAGTATAAAATGACATTTCATTTATTTTCCCTAACAATGATGTGATGAATATGCTTCAACAAAACCTAGATCAAATAAATGTGACAAGCTACTTACCACTTTATAATTAAAAATTAAAATAGAAAACTTTGATGATATGCTCTAACTTATTTTTAAATTATAATTACACACATATACGAAGATATTTGACTCAACATCCTTTGAATTTCAAAAGAAATTGCACAAATACTAGGACTACTTCCATTAGGCAAATTTGCCAAAAATTTTAAGCTTGACTGTATAAATCTCATATAATGATGAACTATTTATATTATAAAACCAATTAATTGTTTTCAGATGACAAAAACAATTAATTATTACATTAAAAGATTAGCATGAATTACATAATTCGTGAATTCTTTTTGGGGTTAATTTTTCGTTCTTTTTATATTGGCGGACCCTATAAATATCTTCATGCAGGTTACAGTATTGACATAATGAATTGTCAATCTAATATCCTAAAAAAAAATATATTTCACATAAATTATACTGATGGCATTTATCAACTAATTACACCATCAGACCATCTCGCTATACTGTCGCAACATTTAATAAATGTAAAAACAATTAACTAATTACTTTTTTAAAAAAAGAATTAAATAATTCTTCCTTATTATTTAAAAAATAAAGGAAAAAAAAAAGGCGCGTCTATAGTAGAGGCGTCCCTACGTAGAAGCCCTGTCTATTCACCGTTGGATGGAAATCTGTATATAAATAGATTCTCCACAGATTCTTGTTATTCCCCACAGATTCACATCCAACGATAATTAATGCATGACCCTACGTAAGGACGCCCCTATTGTAGCCATCCCAAAAAAAAAAATCTTTAGTATTAATTTAAACGATTCTAAATCGATCCCACGGTAGACATGGTGGCAGACACATGCGTGTCACCGTCTGTGGCAACTACGAACACGTGTCAGTCCCTGGAATCTCCACGACATCCCGGTGAATTGTCGAAAAGACCCCTCATCCCCTTCTTAAACCCCGAAGAATGAAGCTAAACCAAAGCTCTGAGCTATTCCCTCCTTCGTAGCTCATGACGGATCGTTCAACGTTCAAACTTCAAAGCTTTTGACAACCCGCCATAGACGAAGAGTCAATAGCTTCTTCGCAACAGTGAACTTGGAATGAAGATACAGTGCAATGGGTGCCATGCGGCGGAGGCCAACGTACTGTGCTGCGCGGACGAGGCGGCGCTCTGCTGGGCCTGCGACCAGAAGATCCACGCGGCCAACAAGCTCGCCGGAAAGCACCAGAGAGTCCCTCTCTCCACCTCCGCCTCTTCTTGTCCCATGCCCAAATGCGATATCTGCCAGGTTATCCTTCAACTCTCTCTTTGTCATTTTCTCGAACACTTTCTGGGCTTTAGGCTCGCTCTAGTATTAGACCACTTTTCAAGTTTTAGATTATTTAGTTAATGTTCTCCATAAGTTTTAGACTGACCCTTTTGTTTCAAACACAGCAAGAAGTTATATACAGTAACTATTGACCCACCGGGAAAAAAAAAAAAAAAAAAAAACTACAAACTTAGCCAACTACGTATACTCTACTAGTATGCTTCTACTTAAGCTCAATTTACCTCTTTCAAAGTATGGTATTGTTATAATAGACCAAAGTTGTTTTGAGATAAAGATATAGGATTCTTTCTGTTTCCAGGAGACTATTGGCTACTTCTTCTGTCTACAAGATCGAGCATTGCTCTGTCGAAAATGTGATGTCGCGATTCACACAGCGAACTCCTTTGTGTCCGCCCACCAGAGGTTCCTTCTTACTGGGGTGAAAGTTGGGCTCGAAGCAACGGAGCCCTCTGGTGCCTCCTCCACCAATGAGGATTCGGATTCTGTACGAAAAACTACCGCACCGGCAGTGTCACCGGCGGCCGTAACTCCATCCGTCAATGGGATGAAAGAAGCCGTTTCTGGACACCATGGTGGAGTTGGGTCTACTGCAGCAAACAGAGCATCATTAACTGGAGATGCAACCTCTGGGACAAATGTTCCAGTTTGGCTTTCGCAAGAGCATCTCGGATTTACAGAACTTAACCAGAGTTATGGGTTTTTGGACAGTCTGTCATCATCTAAGGTAATGCCCAAATCACCTTTTAGAACATTGCACCTTATGGAGGAGGCTTTGATTAATATATTAATGCACTCTTTCATGTTTTCTTGTGTTTGCTTTTTGTTTGTCTACAGTGTTATGACAGGTATTGTATGTAAAGCTCATTTGCATCTTAATATAGTTTTGGACACTCGGCATTGGGGCCGTTGAAGATTCTGAAAGTGTTCTGTAATTCTATTAGTTAAAAACTTTTCAGTTCTTTCCACTTGTGGTTGTGGGAATAACTTCGACGACCATGGGACTCTTTTTGAACACCATAACGACGTGTAATATAGAGACGTAGAAAGATAGAAGGTTATAGTTTTGGAAGTTGGGAGTTTTCGTGTACAAAGAATAGAAGCGTGTTGTTTGGATCTATATCTTTCTATTTTTAAGTAAGGTGGAAAAAAAGGTATATGCGTAGAAAGTGGCATATTTATAGAACTCAGCTTCGGAGATTTTGCAACCCTTGCTTTACGAAGGTATATAGATCTTTCAATGGGTGGATAGCTTGTGTACCTTGATCAATGTGGCTGTCCTGCCGGAGACTTTGAATCATCTAAGCGCTAGTTAGTGCGGGATCGATACTTTTAATTTGTAATAGTTTGTAAGAATGTACAAAACGTACTTTGGATGAAAAGGCCAAGGGGCAAGAAAGAAGTTGGATTCTAACCCTAATCAGTTGGCCAGCTTCTAAACACCTTAAACCCTATGTCTATCGTATCAATAATTATTTCCTCTCTCTCAACAAGGAATCAGAGATTATTTATCAAAAGAAAAGGCTAAAAGGTACCTATGATGTTATTATCACACACTGTTAGACATATGGCAATAATCGGTTTGCATATGAATTTCATATTTATTATTGTGCACACTGAAAGGTGAAAGATATATGGGTCTATCTATGAATTTCATATCTTATTATTGCGCACATATGAGATCTTTCAAAAAATAAAAATAAAACAAAGAAATATGGGATCACATATGAATCTCATTCTCTTGTTATGCGATAGGCATCTATGAAAAGAGAGTACAAAATGAACAAGTAAAGGTTTTTTTTCCCTCTCTTTTTCTTTTGTTGATTTTTAGAGCGTTTCATTTAAGCGTGGCAAAGCCAAAAAATGATCAAAACACCAGTGACATCTAATGTCTGCTGTCGTCTATGGGGGAACCATTACTTTAGGAGGAAATTTGATTTTTTATGGTAAAATTCTTAAAAAAATTGAAAAATCCAACAACTATTAGCTATTTAGAAAATGTCACTTTTAAAAATATTTATAAAAATATTATTTTTCATTAATTGTTAAGGTACTTGAAGTAATTGGTAAGTTACTTAAGATAATTGGACTAGTTATCTCCAAGTTAATCTTAATTACTCCTAGTGACTTGATATACCCATTAAAGGTACCAATTTTTTTTAAAAAAATAGTACTTTTCTAAATAATATTAAATTGGTATTTTTCTAAACAAATTCAGGATTTCTTAAAAATTTCAGTTCTTCCGGGATTTTTCAATTTTTTATACTATGGGTTGGAGTTATGTAAAAAGCTGTTTCCAATTGTTATGTGTAATATTTTTCTATAGGAAGTTGGAAAAAAAAAAAAAAAAGACAAAAAAAAAAAAGAAAGAAAGATAACGAACGACACCAATGACCTTTATCGTTTTGTGTATTTACTTTTCATCTCATAGACTCGTACTCTTGCTAGAGACCTGATGTTCCTATTCTTTGTTTGTCGTCGTTGGAGAAGAACATAGGTCACAAGTTTTTCGTGTTGTCAGCACAGGCCCCAACTGTTTTGTAAATGAAACTAATCAGAGACGGAGCCAAAATTTTCGTAATAATAATTTAAAAACTAATTAAAAATAATAATAAGTATTATAATTGTACTCGATACGTTTTTATTCTTTAAAACCGTTTTACAATGAGCTTATCATCAATATTATTAAAGATGTTTTTTTTTTAATATAAACAAGCAAATTATCATTCATCTATCGATCACACATTCTATTACGTAGCCGATTATTTAAAAAATTCATAGAATAGAATACCCTCTCCACATAACAGTAGTAACTACTAAAATTAATACCAATATCACGAGTCAATAAACAAGAGGCCAAACATTGTGTCTTATTGCCTCAACTATTTTTTGTGCAAGATCATCAATACTTTTCAATCTATTAAATTCCTCACCGGAACACATATCAATTATAAATGTTTCAAGCTGATCATCAAGTTCCATGAGTTCTATGGTAGAAAAATTCTTTAGATAATATTCAACAAAGTGAATTAATATTTTCTTGTCAAAAGCTAAAAATATATCATATGGACACAAACATGCCATACAAAGAAGCAAGTCTGAAAAACATATGTTTTCTTTATTGAATTTATTTAAAATCAATTAAAATGAAATAATGAGCTATATTAATTCTGAAATAGGTTTTAACATTTTTTTATTAACCAATGCAACAAACTTTTAATTGTGGGCTTATAAAGTTTTATTGTATTTTTAAAATCTTTTAGGGGACTTAATTATTTTTTTCACTTTTTAATAGTAATATTAAAAAAATTTACAAATTTAATGAATATATAAAAAAAAATTAGTGGAGGGGGAAGGGGGGACTGCTAGTGAGCCAGCTCCGTCCGTGAAACCAATTATAATATCGAGAACATAGTTATTCCTCTTGGCTCATATTGGCATGTTTTTGTCAGTCTTTCTGGATAATAGTCAAACTAAATAATTTGTTGTATGATATTTACGAGGATCTCAAGTGATCATATAAAGAATGTTGGTTAGTTTAAAACTCAATTTTAGCTGAGTAATGATAGGAACACTACAATTTTGCACAAAAAATTTACACCAGATAATGTAGCATGCATTTCAACCACTTTTTGTTTTAAAGTGAGACCATACTATTTAAAATTATGTGGCTAAAAATGACGGCACATCATTGGTGTAAGTTTTTTATATAAAATTTTGATGTCCCAATCTTTACTCATTTTAGTTATCTAGTACATAGTTATCATTCTTGCTCTTTATGGCCCGATTTGTCAATCTTTTTAGAGAACGGTCAAACGAAAAAATTTGTTATCCGATATTTATCTGTTGCTTATTATTCTTTTTTTTATTAAAAAAAAGACAAACAAATATTTTACCATGATAAGTGCTAAGACTATTCTCTTTTCCACTATGTTGTCTCTGCTTGACATTTGAACGTTACTATGCTTTATAATGTTATCAAAATAATATTCATATAGGACACCACTAGTGCTCGAAACACACATACGCGTCATATTGTTGTTGGGAGATTAGTTAATAAACTATTTCACACAGGTCCCATCTTAAGTGTCATTATAATCTCAAATAATAGATTGACACATCAAATTGTATTAGATAGTGAGGACCACATAGTATCTCAAAGCATTGCTCTTATCAAAATGTGAAACTTCAGTGGAATCCAGTTTATCTAGATGAGTCCATTAATAATGACTCTTAGCTGATTCGAACATTACAAATGGTCAAATAAGGCGGTTATTTGAAGAGGGAGGGAGGAGAGATATTAAAATGGTCTATAGAGAAAGTTTCGTGGAAAAAAAAAGTGAGATTTTTTATGCCGATCATCAGATGCACCAATTGACACCTGATTAGGCTCACCAATGATACCTTTTATTTTCAGCCCTGTACAATCAATTCTAGAAAACAGTTGCTGCTTGGAAATTATGGTAGGGTTATACGAGGGAATGAACCAGGTAATAATAAGAAACTTGCTATACTTTACCGTCCAAAGTGGCAATACCACTCATGTGAAAACGCTAGTGAACTCAAGAAATCTAGGTTGTCTTGGACTCAACTAAGAAATGGTTCATCGGGCCATCATAAATTTTAATATGGTTGAGCTAAAGATAGTCTATAAAATTATTCTAAAACGAAAGATAAATTTTGCCAAAAACAAATTACAATATGGAGAATTTCAAAAGAAACCAAAAGGCCTGATAGTTACTATTATACGACTCACACTCTGTTAGCATGCCGCTAGACTTTCTTATGAACCTTAATTAAATCTCTATTTTTCTTTGAATAATCACCTAAATTAGGTACATCAACTTTGAGTAAATCACATACCATGATACATCTTTTTGCTTTTTTGAAAAGATCACGTACTTGACAAACATTTTAACAAAATGAACTTGTACTGAGATGCCAATTTCTAACAAAATAGAATTTGTATTGAGATGCTTATTTTTATTGTGATTTTTTTATTTTATAGAAAAGAGCACTAACAATGTACTCTGAATGTATAATTGAGCTAAATGATTTATTTGTAAGTTTCATAGACAAGCGTATTCATATTTCATTGTTTCAAATAAAGAGAGTGAGAACTAATTGGATTGAAAAATACTAGGGGATGAGAGCTCTATTTGTAGATGGAGGTAAAGTCTTAGATAGAGTTCATTAAATAATGCGGGACTATTTACATGACAATGTAGAGGTGCCATATGCTACTTCTGTTGGTTATAATTTACAAAAAAAGTGACAAAATTAAAGATAAGCATAAGTATGAAAAATCAAATTTTTTTTCAGTTTATTTTTTTATAAAACATTTTAGAATCTTTGTTATGGTCTAAATACATACAAAAGATTGTACCTGAACCAGTGAGTCTTACTTCTTAAGCACCAAGCTTAAAACTATAGAGGTATATGGATACCTCGATCTTAATCAACTCTAAGTGAGAATCCAAGAACTCCAATAGCTTCCAATAGTGGCTCCAAGAATTTCTCTCTCTCACTTTTCTCTCAACTTTCTGTGCAGCCGCCAAACTAATATTTCAGTCCAAGCTGAAACAATACACACAGGAGGGGGGAGGAGCCTTTATAGGCTCCTCCATAGGGGAATTCGGCTAGCCCTACTAGGCCTAGGGGTTGGCCGAATTTCACTGCTTAATAAGTAGTGTGGTGGGCTCCCAAGGCCCACCTCTCAGTCCGCCCTTTTTCTCCTTTTTGTGTAATTGTCTAGATAACTATTTGAGCTCAAGATCTCATGCAGCCCAAGATGTTGGTGTAGGTTGGGGACCCAAATGGACTTATTTAATTCAAGCTGCAGTAGACAAAAACTCAGTTCTAATTAACTCTTGATATTAGTGCACTTGTACTATTAGTTAAGGACTTATTTCACTAAAGGTCCAAACTGCACTCTAGAATTAAATAAATATTATAATATATTTTATAATTAAAATTATGTCCATTAGATAATTAATATTTGCATGTGTATTCCCATATGAATACCGATAATTGGAGTTAAGTAAAATTATAATTTTGCCCCTCTAATTATATCTTTCAATTCCTTGATATAAGACTACATTTAATGGACGACCAAACTTATAAAAAGTCTTCAATTAATAAAATATCCAATTTTATTAATTACTTCGCTAAGGTTTAAATCATTCAAGCTTCTATAGTTCCTCAAGGTAGTATTCCCTTCTCTATATAATAGAGTTGTGGATTCTATATCTATAAGCATATGTTATCAATGCCTATAATAATGCATTGCCAAAATGCCAGGGTTTAGATTTGTTATTTTCTTGATTCGTACCTTTTAACATCTCAAATAATACAAGTTATAAACACGAGTTTATCACTTATTTTAGGATTAAGAAATACATGAGTTAATTATCAAGTTCGTGAGAATATGTTCTCGTCAACAGTATTTATTACAATAATATATTTCACATGCTCCTTGTTCAATATTTACACACCAAGACTTTTTGCACATGGTCATACCAATATAGGTTAAGACATACTATAAATGCACAAAGTCTTGCAATACGATCCAAGAAAAGTGTTTAGCTTCTCTTATTAGTTGTGAACAATTTCATTTGATTTAATTAGAGAAAATATATCTTAACTTTAATAAATAACTTTATTAAAATATTTCTCTAATAAATAAATCGTGGAACCTTTTGACATTTACTATTATATCAATAATCAAAACATCATCGCAAATACTATGTATGAAATATTACTTTATTAAATATCTAAAATATTCAATAAATATCTACAAATAATAAACACTTTTTGGGCATAATCCTAATACAAACTTCTTAAATTTTGGAACTTTTTTGCTTAATTAAAAAAAATTAGAAATTACCATAATATTTAGAATATATATTATTTTTACTTAAGAAACATTTTAATTTTATTTTTTCTAATTTTTCAAAAATTTATTGTTTTAAATTTATGCCTAAAAAAATTAAAATAAATTTGAAATAAGAATATTTTTACAAACTAATTATTTTTCTTAATCGTACTTATCGTGTCTATTATTTGTGCATATCGTGCCATGTGTTGTGTTTGTGCCCATGCCTGTGCAGTGCCGGCCTGAGCATATTTACTTATTGTGTCGTGTTGTGCCGACCTGGGTACAGAAATTAATTGTGTCGTGTCGTGCCGGACGCGATTACTAATTGTGCCGGCCTGAGTATATTTACTTATCGTGTCATGTTGTGCCAACCTGAGTACGGTTATTAATTGTGCTGTGTCATACCGGATTAGTAACACGGTTACTAATCATACCGTGTCGTGCTTGTAATCGTGCCATGTCCGTGCCAGTCCATTAGTGTCTGTCCGTTTGACACACTATCTCTATATATACAACTTTTAGGATTGAATGTATTAAAATGTTGGATATCAATTCTTTACATAGTCAGTTTAGGAAATACTCTAACTTGCAACCTGTTACATCTTCACAATGGTTGATCCTAGTCACACCCCTTAAACTACAAGTTGTGTCACAAATAAAAGATGAACAACTAAAATTTAGGTGAGATTGGGAAGTACTTAGGTCAAAACTTGATTTAGTTAATGTTGTCCATAAGTTTAGCTCATTAATTTCACTGTACTTTTTGTTTCGCATGGTAACGATTGACTCAAAATAAAAAAAATAAATAAAACAAAAACTTATAAACGTCCTTTCTTGTATGGATTGGGAGACATTAGCCGTGAAGTATTATTATAATAATTATTATTATTAGTAGTAGTAGTAGTAGTTAACTGCAAAAAAAATATCTTTATGTTTAACATTTCTACAATTTAAATCTTAAGTTTTGGTTTCTGCAAAAGAAATACTTTCATATTTTGAAATTTTAAAAATTTGTATCATTTGTTCTTATTTTGCCCACTTTAAATTAGTCCGAATGATGTTTTTTTGTACATATTTTAACTTTTTGAAAACAAGTATAACATAATCTAAGTTTGAGTTCGCAATTTTTTGGAAATAAATTTGTCAGAATATGAGCAGATGGTACAAAATTTTTGAATTTTAAAATGTGAATATATTTTTTTTTTACAGAAATCAAAACTCATAGTGTAATTTTTTTTTTGCAGTGAAATCTGCTATTATTATTATTATTATTATTATTATTATTATTTATTTATTTGTTTATGTATGCTGATAAATTATCTTATCTTACTAGTACTGTTGAGGTCATGAAAAGTTAAAAACTAATTTTGTTTTTGAAATTTGTTTAAAATAATAAAGGTATTAGAAATTTTGTGTTACCACTTTTTTTTTTTGAAATTTTTGGTAAAAATTTAAAAAAAAAATTTGTTAACAAGGTTGTCAAGTAAACTTCCAAATTTTTTTTTTTTCTGTTTAAGAAAACAAAAAACAGAAAATAAAAGTGAATCCAAGCAAGCTTTTCACTCGATCTAGGTTTTCTTGTTTAAATAAATTGAAAATCGAAGTGAAAATTTTGTTCTGAATTTTAACTGTTAAAAACAAGAAACATTCTTGGCAAACTTATTTTCACTACTTGTTTCCAAAAACAAAAAAATGCAAATAATGAGATAAAAAAATCATATAGACTTGTATTGTTTATGTGCACACATTTATATGTATATATACTTATGTATAAATATGTGCATGTTTTTTAGTTTTTGAAATTTATTTTAAAAAATAAAGGTATTAGAAATTTTTTGCAACCACTTTTTTTTGGAAAATTTTGGTAACAATTTTTAAAAGTAAACAAAAATAAAGTTGCCAAACAGATATCAATTTTTACAAACAAAAAGTTAAAAATGTATCTAAGCTTGGCCTAAGGTGGTCTCAGCCAACGGGTTATGTTGTTCGAGTAATTTCGAATGGCCTTTTGCAAATATTAAACAAGAAGATTTGTCTCATACTAGATTGTTTTTGAATTTGCCATTCTTTGATACCAAGCTTGAGAAACTATTTCTCCCCTTCTTGCATGCTTTTACTTAAATCTCAATGTACCTCTTTCAAAGTCTGGTGTTATTTAAAACTAAAATTGCTTTGATATTAATCCTTTCTGCTTGTAAAGACTATTGGTTACTTTTGATTCATACAGAGAAATCCTTGTTAGGGAATAACTCTACAGTAAACACAAAAATATGGAAGCGATAATAATAAAACAAAAATAAAAACCGAAATAGAATAAAACATACATAAAATTTATGTGATTCATTATTTTGGCAATATCCACAAAACTGTTGTAGATCTTTACTATTAGAGGGAAAAATCTTTACAAATATTTACAAACACTCACTCATATACCTCATAACCCAAATCCCGAATACACTTAAGAGATCAAAAAAAAATTATTTTTATCTAACTCTTAGAGTAAACTCACCTTTTTTTGCACTCCCACTTTACTAGTGTATTTCTCTCACTTTGGGATGATCACAATAGTAGGAGTAGAGACCTCCTTTTATAGTGGAGCTTTTGGCCTCTCTACATGTTTAGGCTAGCCAAGACATTAATTTTCTATTCCTTTTTACTACAAGTAATGCACACGGTGTATATCAGCTTTGATCTTGTACACGGGCAATACACGTCTTGCACCATGTGAAGATCTTCTCCATTAATTCACACGGGATATCAAAGCTCATATGGTAAGTTAAAGCTTTTACACCTACAGCTTTACAAGCGAAAAGATATTCTCTTTACTTGGCATTTAGTGCTCTCCACCGCTAACACTCCTTTGTTTCTGCCCACCAGGGGCTCCTGCTTAGGGGTGAAATTTGAGCTTGAAGCAGCAGAGCCATCTGTCTCCTCCACCAATGAGAATTCAGAATTCCATTCGAAAAGTTTCCATGCCACACCGAAAGTGTCCCGAGCTGCGGTAACTCCCTCCAATGATGGAATGAAAGAAATAGTTCCCGGACAGAGACCATGCTGGAGTTGGGCCTGCAGCTTCAAATAAAGCATCATGTTTTCTTGTGTTTTTTTTTTTACATATATATGGCAGGTATTGTATGCAAGCTCACTTTCATCTTACTATAATTTTGGACACTTGGCAATGGGGCCATTGAAGATTCTGAAAGTGTTTCTTAAAAATATTTCAGGTATGTTTCCAGTTATGGGAAAATTTCCATTGCCGTGGGAATCACTTTGAAGTTTAAACACCAGAACGATGTAGTTGATAGAAATAGAAAGTTCAAAGGAGTTATAGTTCAGGTTCTACCTCAGTTTAGGAAGTTATTATTGTCGAAATATGTGTATAGAAACAATAGAAGCATGTTGTTTGGATCTGTACTGTTCTCTAAAGGAGAAAAGGACTGTAAGGGTAAAAGGTCGCATATATATATATATATATATATATATATGCAACTTCGGCTTTGGGAGGCTTTGTAATCCCCATGATATTATTGATGAAGACAATGTTTACTAAATATATGTGGGGAATTTGTTATTGATGAAGATAATGTTTACTAAATATATGTGGGGAATTTGTTATTGATGAAGAAAATGTTTACTGATATGAAAAGTGAATGAAAAATGAAAAAAAAAGATAATGTAGAAGAATAAAAAAAAATGAGTGAGGAAGTATATATATATATATATTTTTTTTTTACGTTTAACTAATTAATATATATATATATATAAACACATGAAAGAAGAAATGTTTTTATAGTAAACATTGCTCATACATCTCGATAACTATATATATATAAACAAATGAAAAAAGAAATGTTTTTATAGTAAACGTTGCTCATACATCTGGATCATTCTAAAACAATGAGTGAAGAAGTATATAATTTTCTTTCACATGTAACTAATTAATATATATATATAAACACATGGAAAACAAAAAATTTTATGGTAAACATACCCGAAATGTATTGTTCATACATCTCATTCACTCACTCTGGTGATCCATGCATGAATTCTATTCACTATGCTAATGCGGTGTGATGAGCTTGATTAACCCACAAAGCTCTTGGGCNATGGTGGATCTATACTTCTCATTTTGTAAAAACTTGGATCGAAAAAAAAAAAGAAAAAAGAAAAAAAACCATCATAAACACCTTAAACCCCTTTTGTTATTTCTATAAAGGTAAAAACTAAAAATTAAACGGTAAGTTTTGTCTTTGAATAAAGAATAAAAGGTTGTTTTATCCAGAGGGTACACATGACTACTTAAAGTTTATTCTTTTCTTGTTTTCTTTTCTAATAATATTTTTTTTTTCATTTAAGCAGGGAAAGTTAAAACAGGAATGAGCACCAAAATGACATCTAAAGGGTACTTGCTATCATATACGCAAGACGACAATGCACTCTAAAATTTGTGTCATTATTTTGTGCAAAAATATTTCTTTATCGAAAGTTGGAAAAGAATTTTTTTTTTGGTATGGCCTGTTTAACAGATTTCTTCGAAAACAATTCATACCAATTGGACTACTATTAACGATTTGGGATAATTCAGGGACCAAAGTTGTTGAATAACGAACATTTCAAGACGCAATCGTACATTCGTACTAATAACCTAAACTTTTTGTTATCCAATTTACAAAGAGGTGTTTTTCCAATCATTAAATTTCATTCAATTATCATAAAGAAAATGACTGTAAAATTTCATTGAAAAATATGGCAACAGTAATTCAACTTTTATTATTATTTTTTTCATAAAATGGCTATAGTTCATTGTAATAACAAATCTAATATAAGATCGAACTACAGATAACCATTACATTAATAAATAATGGAACGTAAACCATTATATTAATGAGATGGTGTGCATGGAGATACAATTAAAGCTCTACTAGAAAAATATCTTTCATTTTTAAAATCAGTCTACTCGATGAGTTTGTTCTTCTGATTGGATAAGATGAAAATCTTTCATAGCTAGAGACCAATCTGTGGTTGAAATAAAATCTTAATGTTAGAACTTTCAAACTTAGCAGAAAATCAAAAGAAGGGCTCAGGTGGAAGGTGGGAAATGAGAATTCAATATATGCTTTTAAGGATCTTTGATTCCCTCGTCGCATTAATAATGACCATGGGCCCATCTCGGACATTTCAATGGTCAGTTATTTTAAGGGGGAGAGAGGAGAAATGTTAATATAGTCTTTATAGATTTTTAATGCACTGAGAATAGATAAACTAGAACTTAATAAAATAACGCCAATATAAAACAAGTATTTAATTAGGACTTTCATTTACCCTATTTGGCCAAAATCAGTAATCTGATGCAGATCACCATATGCACCAACTGAGACCTGACCATTAGTCTCTCCATTGATATAACTTCATCTTCAGCTATACATGAACAATCGGTTCTAGTAAATATTTGCTGCTTGGAGATCAAGGTATATGGTCATGATATGAGGGAATGAGCCGGGTAACAATAAGAAACTTGCTAGACTTTATAGTCCCCAAGTTGGCGATACCACTCATGTGAAAATGTCAGTAAATTTAACATCTTGTTTGTCTTAGACTCAACTAGGTAAGAATTATACTTCATCAAGCCATCATAATTGATTTGGCTAAAGATAGTGAATAGCCTATCAAATTATTCTAAATGGAAAAGAAATATCAAGGTGAAATTTGCCCTCATAGTTACTGTCACACTCACCCATATATGTATATATAGGGCAGTATGCCACCAGACTTTCTTATGAACCTTAAATCTCTCTTCTTCTTCTTCGCCTAGATTATGTATCAACTCTGAGTAGAGTAAATCACAATTCATGATACATATTTGCTCTGTTAGTTGCAGCAAAGTCCATCCCGGTTAAAACACATGTCATGATACATACATATTTGCTCCATTAGTTGCAGCAGGGCATCTTTTTAGCTTCCATTAGTGCTCAGTCAGATTACAAAACTAGATATTATTATTCTTTATAACATTCTGATTCCAATAAAATATTTTCTTTATATTGAAGTAAGAGACGTGTATGTTTTTCTTTGTTGTAAATACATACAAGAATTATTCATGATTTATTTTTAGCTACTTCCCTTTGGTAATTGGCTGTGCTGTATCTGTTTGTGTATCTATTAGAAATCTAGTAATGTGAGAAACCAAGTTTTTTTAGTCCTAGTCATTTCAGGTAAATTTTTCCCTGAAATTTTATAATCAACTTGAATTTTTGCATGGACTAGATATTTAAGAGAGCACACAGAAATATTGCCTTCATTGTTGGCTGTCATCAATCATAAACATAATAATATTTCCCATCTGTACATAGCGCAGGAAGTATTGAACTCATAGAATGATGACTTAAAAAATATTGCATGAACAGAATATCAAATAATACCAATTAAAATTCTGTTCACTTATAACTTAAGAAGATAAACTAATTGCAACTAGCTCGGAAACTTGGAAAACAAGAACAACTTAATTATCAACTCGAAATTTAAATGGATGGAATTGCGGATATTGGTGTATGCCAGATAGGATGCTTAAGAGTGTAGACATTTAAGTTTGTGGTGATTCTTTCATTCATAGCATCACCATCACACTGAGATTCGCCTCTTGGAAATTCTCCAACTTTATGATACTTGTCTTCCTTGAACTTGAATAGATAGATAATACAGTTGCGTACCAGGAAAATCACATCGCCGTTGTTTGGATGGAAAGCAAGTACAAAAACCTCATATGCGACTTTCAGCTTAGCCACGACGGGACCGAGGCAATAATTGAAATTCAAAAGAAAAATTAACAATTATAGAGTGCCTAACCCTAATAGATGCTAATAACCATTATTAAATCTGGCTTCTTAGCCAAATGGTCCATCATTATTTAAAAAAAGGTCGTTTTTCAAACACTTTAGAAAATCCGAATTTATCAAAAAAAAAATGTCAAAATAAATTAATTTTTATAAAAAATATATCAATATCAAACACTATAAAAAAATCATACGTTTTATATAAAATTGATTTCCTAATAAAAGAAATCGATGTAATATTTGATATACAAACGTGAAAGGTAAAATTAGAACTTATATGGTAAAGTTTTTAAAAAAAATTTGAAAAATTCTTGATTTTCAAATGTTTCTGGATTTATCAATTTTTTAAAAAATTTCAAAATTATTTAGAAAATACCATTTTTAAAAATATTTAGAAAAATATCGCTTTTTATTAATTTTTTGTCAATACTATTAAAATAGTGATATTTGTTTTTAAATAAATCTGTAATGTTTAAAAGTTCCAACCCATCTGGGATTTCTCAATTTATTCGATTATAGACCTGGAATTTTATAAGAAGCCAAATATAAAATTGATATATTAATTTCACATAAAATTGATCTATTAAAAAAGGCCATTTAGCAAAATAATATAAAAAACAGCCATTTATTAGATAAGTGTAAAAAAGGGTCCATTTTCTAAATTGAAGTAAAAAAGGACATTTCTTATAGGTGCTTATTAAATGACTTACAATAACTATAGTAGACATGTGGTACTATTACTAGGTCAGTCTAAGCCCAAACTCATTTGGACAATGGCTCAATCTCTTTTTCCAAGTCTGTGATTTAATATAGTGTTATTGAACTAGTTCAAGTGCCTAATAGACCAATAAGATTGAGCTCTAGTAAATTTAAATATATTTCATTAACTATCGGATTACTTCACTAAAAATCGGAAGTTGCACTCTCAACATTATAGATATAATTTCACATTGATTTAATTATTACATACACTTTAACCTCTACAAGATATTCACAATTAGATGTATGTCTAAATCTGTTAACCTCTCTAATTATTTTTTTATCCGAAAGTGCTACCGATTCTCTAATAAACAACTAATTCATGACTAATCATAAATTATAAATTTCTGTTAACTATTAATAAAAATAGTGTGCTTATTATCCAAGACCAAAATCAATCCTCAAGATAATATCTGATGTAACTTCAAACATGAGAGAGAGTAGATTACATAACTGTAAAATATGTTTCTAATTATTTGCAACATTACATCTCCAAAATACGAAGTTATTAGTTCGTTATTATAATAGATCTCACTGACGGAAATCAAAAGATATAATACAACAAATACGAGTTCATATTTACTCAAGATTAAGTTAATTTATAAATAGTCATCAGTAAATTAATGTGGATCACTTTCTATTTTCTAACAGAGTTTCTTAGAAATTCACTTTTATCTTAATCTAATTCTATATAATCTCTATTATATATAATATGTCTATCTTAATGTCTCCACATTTAATCCAAGATAAACTTTACTATTCTTATAGAGATAGACTATAATAATAAATCTAATTAAATAAAGCTTCCAACTTCATTTAATGATAATAAATTGTTTTAGGTTATTATCTTAACAACTCCGTACTAATGAACAACTTAATCATTGCTACTAGTATGAGATTGTTACTAAAAACACTATCAGAAAAGAATGATCTTTCAATTTTTTTTTAAACAATAACATAAAATACTATAGAATAACATTTTTAAATTATTTACAAACTTAATATCTCAAACTTCTCAAAAAATAAGATACTTATATGCGAAATATTTAAAACATTGTACAGTTATTTCCACAAAATCATCAATACAAGTCTGTCCTATATATACACCGCATGTCGATAATTCTATTATCATTACCATTCTCGTTACTATTCTAATTCTAGTCTATGAAAAATTCTATCTTATTCCAAATTTTAATAAAACTATTTTATTCCCTTTTTTTCCCTACTAAAATATCTAAAAGTAAGGATAATTTCATCAACACAAAATTTATTTCATTCCATTTCACTGTTGATTCCAATTTCAACCAAACAAGTATTATCATTTCTGTTTCTTTAATTTCCAATTTCATTTTATTACTATTCTCATTATTATTCTAATTCCATTTCATGAACCAAATACCAACTCTCATTGTTATAATTCAAATAAAGAGAAAGAATGATAATTAATTGGATTGAAAAATACTAGGGGATAAGAGCTCTATTCATATATAGAGATAAGGAGTTAGATAGAATTCATCAAACAATGGAGGACTATTTACATAACAATGCAGAGATGCCATGTGCTACTTCTACTTTTGCATGAAGGCCTATAAAACATCTCTTGTGTTGTAAGGCCAAAGGTATTCAACCTCTTTCTTTTCACCTTTCTCTCAAAGAAATATTTGTTACATTTTTTTCTCTTTACCTACTTTTTACAATATTTTTGAACTCACTTAATTTTGAAACTAAAGTTGCAAAAGGGCAAGCTTGACCTATTAGTACGGAGTAGAGCTACATATATAGGCCGATCAGCCCATTCCATTCGAGCCAAAAGGGAAATTCAGATCGGGTCGGGCCAAAAATAGTAGCGGGCTGGGCCAGGCTATATATTTCGATAGCTAAATACCAGGCCGGGTTAGGTCGGTACTATTTCGTAAAAATATTATTTTCTAATAATAATTACGAAAACAACAAAAAACGTTTTTGAAAAAAATACTCGTGCTGTAAATATTATTAGGTCAGGCCTGGCCCAAGCCAAATTTATGGGCTATAGGCCAGCCTGTTTGGCCGACCCAGCTCATATTTATAGCACTAGCGTGGATGCATAGCACAACACAATGTGGCACTAGTATCGGTAAGGTATTCAATCTTTTTCTTTTCACTTTTCTCTCAAATAAATATTTGTTATATTTTTTTCTCTTTTTCTACTTTTTATAATATTTTTATACTTATTTAATTTTGAAACTAAAGTTGTCAAGAGGACAAGCCTGACCTATTAGGATGGAGTAGAGCTACAAATATAGGCCGATCAGCCCGTCCCGTTCAGGCCAAAAGGGAAATTCGGATCAGGTCAGGCTAAGAATAGTAACAGGCTGGGCCAGGCCGTATATTTCGATAGCTAAATACCAAGCTAGGTTAGGTCGGTACTATTTTGTAAAAATATTATTTTTTAATAATAATTACAAAAATAACAAAAAATATTTTTTTTAAAAATACTCGTACTATAAATAGTATTAGGTCGGGCCTGGCCCAAGCCAAATTTATGGTCTGCAGGCCGGCCCCTTTGGCCCGACCCAGCCTATATTTATAGCACTAGCACGGAGGCATTGCATAACACAAAGTGGTACTAAATTGGTACGGTTCAATTATATGAGCCGTGTTGGGCCATAGCATGAAGAGAAAAAATTTCATCTTCTTATTCATCATGTTCATCTCTCATTGAGCTTTGAGGAAGGTGTCATCATGGGATAATTCAAACAAACTTTATATTCTTAGACGCACTTGGAGATTATCCCATGATGATCCGTCTCTGCCAAGATGGCAGGGCTTATGTGTGGAAAGGTGCGTGGCAACAGTATAGAGTCTCCCGCCATCTTTGCTCTGGCCATGTTATCATATGTTGCTCTCCACTGAATAACATAGTCTTGGTGGACTTTCCACCTATTCTTCTATTAGAGCTGGGCATGGCGGCCTTTATTCCTCCCAAAATCAAAGTAGTCCATGCCGCTAATGAAATTGAGGTTGTTGGAGTAGAGAAAGTGATCACTAACTATGATAAGAGAGGTGCTTTATTATCTATATTGTTGTACACCTTTACTTTTGACATCTTATGTATGTTTATTTACTATTGATTTGGAATATATTTGGAACCTATTATCTTACAGCTGATTTATAACTTGGTGTCATCGTTGCACGACTATTGGTTTTGGTAGTGAATGAAGTAAGAGCAAACTTTATACTCGTAGATGTACTTGGAGTTTATGCCATGATGGTCCATTTTCGCGAGATGCAGGGCTTACGTGCAGAAAGGTGCTTGGCAACAATACAGAGTCATCCGTCATTTTCACTCTGTTATCACGTTTCAGCATCCCTTGAACAACAGGGTCCCGTGGACCTTGCATCCTATGTTCTATTAGAGCTAGGTGTGGCGGCTCCTAATTTGGATGGCGATAGTGTAATTGCAGCTGAAAATGCTGAATATGTTCTGGGTGCCCCTGTTTTGGTTGAATCAGTTGAGAACACTCATATTCTGATCGAACCAGTTGAAAATAGGAACTACAATGAAACAGGTTTGAGATTTTTTTTTTAAATATGAGGTTTTTGGTTATTCAATATTCTGCAAACCTTTATTATATAGATACAAGGAATTAATTACATTTTATACAACTTATGTTATAATGCAGAATATCTGATTCTATTAAGTTATTTTTGTTATTCATTAAATGGGCTATATTCATATCTCTGTCTTCATTTCTTTAATTTTCTTTCCGGGATAATGAATGGATCAAATGTATCGATCATTCTAATGAAGCTAGTAAATTTTGAAAGGCATATTCTCGTGCTATTACAATCTTTTTTTTTTTTTTGTGCATGGAGTTGTGAAAAAAAAACTTATCTAGTATAGTATGACTATTCGAAGAAAATGCTATATGAACCTATTACAAATGTTACTATGTAATAAATTTGTATCTGGTCAGTACATTTTTTGTATTGTATTGTTTAATTGTAATATTCTTGATATTGCATTGTTTGATTTCAATGTAATTCTCATATGATTGCATATGTAAAACACTATACACATGACACACAAACCTTTATTTTTTTTATTTTTTATGTTTTTGTTCATGAGGTTTTGGATTTTATGTTCTAGTAGAGCTATACCTGGCCACCTCAGTTCTGTGTACTGTCAGTGATTGACTGGTTCAAATTAATGAAATCTTCTCCCAAGTGCAGGAGTATCAAAAAAATAAATTACTCAGTAAGATTGAGGTCGAGCCACAAGAAGGTTAGTGAATAATACAAGACCAAAAATATATATCACAAGAATAAAAAGGAGGGAGGAAAGTATGTTGTAGAATGATTATAACAGTATGAAATAAAGTGACAAAAATATAATGATATGAAGTTACAAAATTAAACACAGGCTAAGATTAGGGGATCTACTCTTGGGTACATCAAGTAAATATAATCTAAACTCTTTTATCACTTAATTGAAATCCACACACAACAGAGGTTCCAATTAGAGGATTTATCATTAAAAGTCTATTATTAGTTATTTATGTGATTGTATTTGTTTACGAAATTATACCGTAACTGCACGGTGCCAAGTTTTATAGTAAAATAGTAAATAAAATTGTCGTACTGTAATTGAATAATTTTAATTTTATCTAGACAATTCAAATCAATTGTAAAGGAATAGTAATCAAAGAAAATTCTACAATACAAAATTAAAGGTTACAATACAATTGAAAGTTTGAAGGAAAATAACAATGGAAATAAAGTTTAGAGGTTTGACTTCACTTAACTATCCACTATTTCTTTCAATTAACAACACCACTTGATTGATTTTCTTATTTTATAAGTAAGAACTCAAAATTATTTTTACTCCCTCTCTCCAGTACCGAGTGAAAATTATCCTTAGATTTTGATTTCAATATATCTATTTAAAATTGAGAAAATAATATTCTAATTTCAATATTTCTATTCAAAATTGAGAAAACAAGATTCTAATTTCAATATTTCTATTCAAAATTGAGATAACAAGAGTTCATTAAGTTTTATAGTTCTTAATAACAAGCTTCAAAGGATTTATAAGTTTTCTCAAACTCTACAACATCCTAGGTTGTATTATTCTAGTTCTATCTCTAAAATCCCCTTTCTCAAGTACCGGATTCTAAAAATCAAAACTTTCAAATAGTTGTTAATCAATTGAGAAATATAAAGAGTAAAATAACACAAATAAACCAATGAAAAAAAAAATCATAAAATTAATATTGAAAATCAAGACATAGCTTTAAGTATAGGTTACATAATTCCTCTAGATAAAATATTTAGTTCATAATGAAAAAAGAATAAAAACAAGCTAAATAACAATAGGGCGCGTCTACAGTAGGGGCGCCCCTACGTAGGGCCTTGTCTATTCACCGTTGGATAGGAATCTGTATATAAATAGATTCTCCACAGATTCCCGTTATTCCCCACAGATTCCCATCCAACGATAATTAAGGCATGACCCTACGTAGGGACGCTCCTACCGTAGCCATCCCCATAACAATAATATCATGAAAAGAAGAGATGAGAAAGAAAAATACTTTTGATTTAGCGAGATTCTCTTCACATCCTCCTCTTCATTCTCCTTGTCCCTTGAAAATACCTGACCAAACTCTGAAAAATGCCTCCCAAGATGTCCTTCTCGGATCCCAAAAGTATCATAATTGGATAACCCTAATTTTATCTAGATAATTCAAATCAATTGTGGAGGAATTATAATCAAAGAAAATTCTAAAATACAAAACTAAAGGTTATAATACAATTGAAAGTTTAAACGAAAATAACAGTGGGAATGAATTCTAGAGGTTTGACTTAACCTAACTATCCACTATGTCTTTTAATTAACAATACAACTTGATTAATTTTCCTAGTTTAAATGTAAGAATTCAAAATTATTTCTACTCATTCTCTCGAGTGCTGAGTGAAAACTACCCTTAAATTCTAATTTCAATATCTTTATTCAAAATTGAGAAAACAAGAATTCATTAAGTTTTTTATTTCTTAATAACAAGGTTCAAAGGATTCATAGGTTTGCTCAAGCTCTACAATATCCTAGATTGTGTTATTCTAGTCATTTCTCTAAAATTCCCTCTCTCAAATACCGGATTCTAGAAATCAAAATATCCCAATAGTTACTAATCAATTGAGAAACATAAAGAGCAAAATAATACAAATAAACCAATGAAAAAAATATCATAAAATTGATATTGAATATTAAGACATAGTTTCAAGTATAGGTTACATCATTCATCTAGATAAAATGCTTAGTTCATAATAAAAAAGAATAAAAACAAGCTAAATAACAGCAACATCATGAAAGGAAGAGATAAGAAAGAAAAACTCTTTTGATTTGGTGAGATTTTCTTCATATTCTACTCTTCATTCTCTTTATCCCTTAAAAATAATTGACCAAGCTCTGAAAAATGCCTCCCAAGATATCCCTCTTAGATCCCAAAAGATTTTTTTTAAATCCTTTTAGTGGCTATATCAAATCTGGCCAAAAAAGGCCAGAACACGTGTCAGCGCCACGGTGTTGAGGAAATTGTCGTACAATACCAAACGAAAGCACCACGGTACTAGGTATACAGAGCCGCGGTGCTGGGACAAAAATAGGGTAGCGCCACGGCGCTACTTGCTGTTAGTTGAAATGTGCAACTATAAAATTACACACTCCCGTATAAGTGCACACGGTCACAAGTAATATAGATGTGGAAGTAGAGTATCGTACCCACGTGGATTGATTTTTAAATCAATGTTAAGTATCAATATTATCTCAACCCTAACTTTATCCAAACAAATAATATATAAATTTTGAAGAAATAAAACCAATGAGACTAAACTATCATCCAAAATTATCGAAAGTTAGCAATAAGGAAAATATCTAAGTTTACTAATTCTCCAACCTTCCTTTAAACACGCAATCTCCCAATTTTCCTCTTATATTAATTAATCCACTAGAATTGTCAACCGAGAATTCAAATGTATTCACAAACTCCTTTCCAATACATAAGTGAAAACACTTAGATAAGCTAATATGTTACTCCTAACATAAATTGACTAGATTTATTAAGTTTAGTTATTCTCACACAAAAGTTATACAAGTCACATAGGTATATTCCTATCCTATGCAAACTCACCCCACATTAGGTGATCTTATGTTATTTTACCTATGTTCAAACCTAAATTTCCCTTCCCAAGTTCATAAAGGTTTCACTCAACAACCTATTTAGTGATCAATTAAATAGAAGCAATAAGCATAAAGTAAAACAAATAACTCAGCAATGGATTTGATTAATAAAAGAAGAGAAATAAACAAACACAAGATACTAAGTTGGTTCACATAGTAAAACTAGACAAAAAAGAATTTAGTTCATAATATAAATTGAGAACAATAACATTTTCATACAATGAATTCAAGAAATACAAAATATCAAAGAGAAAAAAGTTTTAGAATCCCGCCTCTTTGAAAAGCTTGAAGGTGTTAATGGAGATTGTCAATCTCCTCCTCCAAGGTTGGTTCTTACTCTCTTGATTTCTCTCTCAAATATTTGCTCTCAATAATATCATTATCTAAAAATAAATAATACAAAGAAAAAAACTCACAAAAAAAAATGAAGAAAATATGATATAAACAAGGAGTATTGTTGATGTTGTGGAGGAAATCAAGGAAGGATTGGAGCTTGTGTTCATTTTCTTCTCCTTCCATAGCTGCCTCCTTCTCTCTTTCTCTCTATCCCAATATACTTCTTTTAACCCCAAAGATAGGGTTTTAAAGAGGTGGCTCGTGCAAACTTAAGGCAGGCTGAATCTGGACCCTTAGATCATCAAAAAGTTGACCTCAACCATTAATTTTGACCTAAGACGTAGACAGTGGTGCCGCAGCTCTATTTTTAGCACTGCGGCGCCACTTTTTCGCTAGTCTGGTGCCGCGGCTTGTCGAGTGTACCATTTCTTCATTGAGCTCCGAATTCCTCCACTTTCGTTGCGTTACGATTGTATCAAATTCAACGTCAATCCCAATGGTCTGAAAAACCCATTTTAGGAGGCACAAATTCACCTCATTTTGTATCAAACACCTTTGTTTTATTCTCCTATCAACATAAACAAACAAAACATCAAAACAACAAGAAAAACACTTGAAATAACTTAATTCAAATAAGAACATAGCAAAACTTAAGGCATAATAGTACTAGATAATTCTAATTTTATGGAGTTAACACTTGCACAGCATCGTGACACTATATGTTTTGGAATCTCCAGAACCTTGAGCACTGCGGTACTTGAGCTTCTGCCTAAAATGCTTCGGTTTGCTCTTTATCAACTTGGTGAACTTGTCTAATGCTTCTATAATTATTCAAAACCTGAGAAAAATAAATAAAAACACAAGAACTGAGAGAGAAATTAAGGAAATTAAGCAAATAAGGAGATAAAATCATGACCAAATAGGTGAATAAAATTCCTTTATCAGTATTAGTTTTCTTAATTATCTTCTTTGATAATGCTAACACTTGCAGATGTGGTCAAGCATTCATGGTGCCACCTTATGTCTACAACAAATTAAAATCCCTTCCTAACACAAATAGTACAAAAGAAATTAAGTATTTGTTGTGCCAAATATTGACTACAATGAATTAAGACCCACCACTTAACAATGATGGCATTAAGATTGATTAAGAAAATTAAGTAACACGTGTATAACAATGACTAAAGGATATAACCTACATTTTAGATTATACAAATTTTTCCCCCAAGATATTCATCCTTTTACCTTAGTAACATGCAAGATTAAATAAACATGATGAAGAAGAACAACAAATATGAACACAATATGAACATAGCTTAAACAAAAAACTCTTACGATTTTGAAGGCAAAACAAGATTATAATAATATGAATAACAAGAAGAGAACAAAAGAAAGTGATCTTGATCTCAAACCAAGATGTCTCTTAAGTCTATCTTAAGCATCTATCTATAGAAAAACTTAGAGATACAAAGTCAAAATTTGTAATTTCTCAAAAATAAATTTAAATTTTTTGACTTTTACAATTAAGCCCCTGATTTTTTGATTCATTGCAATTAAGTCTGAATTGCAGCCAAGGATTAGGGAACGAGGCAAATATAATCTTTTAAATTCTACATTTATCTAATGATTAAAATTCAAAGGAAATATTAACAATTATAGAGTGCCTAACCCTAATAGATACTAATCACCATTATTGAATCTGGCTTCTTAGCCAAATGGCCGAATTTCAATTCATTATTTTGAAAAATGGTCATTTTTCAAACACTTTAAGAAAAGCCGAATTTATCACACAAAAAAATGTCGAAATAAATTAATTTTTATAAGAAATATATCAATATCAAACACTATAAAAAATCATATGTTTTATATAAAATTGATTTACTAATAAAAGAAATTGATGTGATATATATATATATATATATATATATATATATATATATATATATATATAATTGATATACAAACATGAAAGATAAAATTAGAATTTATATGGTAAAGTTTTTAAAAAAATTGAAAAATCTTGGATTTTCAAAAATTTTCAATTTTTCAAAAAAAATTCAGAATTATTTAGAAAATACTACTTTTAAAAATATTTAGAAAAATATAACTTTTTTTTACTAATTTTTGTCAATGCTATTAAAAAAGTGGTATTTTTTTTAAAATAAATTTTGGATTTTTCAAAAGTTCCAACTTATCAAGGATTTTTCATTTTATTAGATTATAGGCCTGGAATTTTGTAAGAAAGCCAACATAGAATTGATATATTTCACATAAAATTAATCTATTAAAAAAGGCCATTTAGCAAAATAAAACAACCATTTATTAGATAGGTGTAAAAAAGTTCCATTTTCTAAATTGAAGTAAAAAAAAAAAGGACATTTCTTATAGATACTTTATTAAATGACTAAGTAACAATTATTGTCTATAGTAGGCATGTGGCACTATTATTAGGCCAGTCTAAGCCTAAACTTATTTGGACAATAGCTCAATCTCTTCTTCCAAGTCTGTGATTCAATATAGTATTACTGAACTAGTTCGAGGACCTAGTAGACCTATAAGATTGAGCTCTAGTAAATTTAAATATATTTCATTAACTATTTGATTACTTCACTAAAAATTGGAAGTTGTACTCTCAATATTATAGATATAATTACACATCGATTTAATTATTGCATACACTTTAACGTCCATAAGCTATTTACAATTAGAGCTATATCTAAGTACATTAACCTATGTAATTACTTCTTTATCAGAAAGTGCTACCAATTCTCTAATAAATAACCAATTTATGACTAATCATAAATTATAAATTTCTGTTAATTATTAACAGAAATAATGCGCTTATTGTCCAAGACCCAAATCAATACTTAAGATAATATCTTATCTAACTTCAAACATGAGAGGGAGTCGATTCCATAACTGTGAAATAAGTTTCCAATTATTTATAATACTACATCTCCAAAATACGAAGTTATTGGTTCGTTATTATAATATATCTCATTCATATAAATCAAAAGGTATAATACAACAAATATGAGTTCATATTTACTCAGGATTAAGTTAATTCATAAATGATCATCAGTTGATTAATGTGAACTTTCTATTTTCTAAACAGAACTTCTTAGAAATTCACTTTCATCTTAGTCCAGTTCTATATAATCTCTATTATATATAATGTGTCTATCTTAATGTCTCTACATCTAATTCCGGATAAATTTTACTATTCTTATAGAGATAAACTATATTATTTTAATAACATCGTACTAATTAACAACTTAATCATATTATAATCTCGAGATTGTTATTAAAAATACTATCCCAAAATATCGATCTTTCAATTTTTTTGTAAACAATAACACAAAATACTATAGAATAACATTTTTAAGTTATTTACAAACTTAATGTCTCAAACTTCTCAAAAAATATGATACTTATATGCAGAATATTCAAAACATAGTAAAGTGGTTTCCACAAAATTATCTATATAGGTCTGTCCTATATGTACACCACATGTCGACAATTCCATTATCATTATCATTCTTGCTACTACTCTAATTCCAGTCAATGAAAATTTCTTTTTTATTTCAAATTTTGATAAAATTATTTTTTTCCTCTTTTGTCCTACTAAAATATCTAAAAATAACGATAATTTCATCAACACAAATTTATTTCATTCCATTTCACTGTTGATTCCAATTTCAACTGAACATGATTAATAATCATTTATATTTCTTTTCTAATTCTATTTCATTACCATTCTCATTACTATACTAATTACATTTTATGAACCAAATACCAACTCCTAGTGTTTCAAACAATTCAAATAAAGAGAAAGAGTGAGAATTAATTGGGTTGAAAAACACTAGGGGATGAGAGCACTATTCATAGATAGAGATAAGATGTTAGAAGAGTTCATCAAACAATGCGGGACTGTTTACATAATAATGCGGAGGTGCCATGTACTACTTCTACTTTTACATGAATACTTTTACGTGAAGACCTAGAAAATGTCCCTATGTGACGTGAGGCCAAAGGTATTCAACTTCTTCCTATTCACTTTTCTCTAAAAGAAATATTTGTTATATTTTTCTCTCTTTACCTACTTTTTATAATATTTGTTGTTTTCATTTAATTTTGAAACTAAAGTTATCAAGGGGTAAGTCCAACCTATTAGTACAAAGGTACAGAACGACATACTAAATTGGCATGGTTCAATTATATGAGCCATGTTGGACCATAACAAGAAGAGAAGAAAGTTCATCTTCTTATTCATCCCGTTCATAGCAAGAAGCCAAGAAAGTTTATCTTCTTGTTCATCTCATTCATCTCTCATTGGGATTTGAGGAAGGTACCCACACACTTGGTTTGCTTTAAGATTTGAGGAAAGTGCCCACACACTTAGAGAATAGAAGAAAAGACTTGAAACTTGTAGAATTCGTTGCCTTGAAGATGGATTCTTGAAATGCTCAAGATGGATTCCAGGTATTTCTCATAAACTACGAATTGATAACTTTAGCATCCAGATCCTTGTATGTATATTGGTTGTGAAAGTATGCTTCATATTAAATATTAATTAATATCCATTCATCACGTACATATTTGATATAATTCTAATATATGTGTAAAAACCAATATGTAGGAGCTCAACGGAAGCGAAGCCATGCGTGCACTTAAAGCTTCGAATATCCACCACCTTGTCGCAGTTGCCCACTGCCATCGTGTATAACTTCGTCTGCCCATCTCCGACCCTTTTCACCCCTCGGCCGCCGGCGTTAATCTCCAGTAAGAGTTTTACTTGCTTAGCCATTTCCAAACTGTCGGGCTAACTGGCCAATTCTCATTCCGGTTGACGTAATGCACTATTGATGTCATAATTGAGTTTATGTGAGTTGAGAAACGAGTTTTGATACATAACACTGATATATTTTAGCCAGGCACAAAAACTAAGAGTCGGGAGGCTTGATTTTTGCCTTGAAAAGCGTATCAAGGGTCGGATTCACACTAGAGTCTGAATTCAATATACTAGGAGTCTATCCTGGCTAATTTAGATATTCTGGTCGCTATGACGATATTAGTTTTATTATTTGGGTACTTGGTAGAAAAGTGGCTATCCAAAATGAGCGACTAAACTTTTGAAAATCCAAACGAGCAGCCAATTTCTCAACCAAGCGCCATCAGGACCATTGTTTGCTAATCTTGGCTACTCAATATAGGTAAGGACTCGATTACTTGATTTTATAATGATTTTTATTCTAAGTTTGCTTAGTTTAACTGAATATGAGAATCATGAACTAAATTGCAAAATTGTGATATAAATCTATTTTGACTATATATATGTGATATTTTAAACTGTATAAGAGACTTGTTACACTGGATGGCATGTCATATAAATTGTATAGTTTATTTAAGTTAGGCACAAATATATTTTTGCATCATACTAGGCACGACTGATATTTTAGTCATGTCATATCATGTTATTCTTAAAGTTCAAAATTACTAGTCCAGCATGGCCTATTGGCCCATGCTTTAATGTGTCGTTCTATGCTGTGTTTCGTGTCATATCGTATCAATCCACGTGCATAGACATGCCAGCCCATTTAGACCAAAATTAGTCCATTTGATTGGCAAATTATATTAATTTTAGTGTCATTTTTATGATTTTTTTTTCCAAATCATTCAAATATATAGAGAAAAAAATACTAAAGTACTAAATTAAATATACTACTTTTTAACACCAAATAATAACTGGAAAAAAAAAACTTGAGAAATATTTACATATCATAATTGATTATAGACTAAGTATCTCTTAATTAGGTTGGTACTGTCTATTACTTATCTATAACAATACACATATGTATAAAGTGCTAACATGTCACACTCTCACGCTAGTGTGTTGTGCCAATGAGCTGTACCATACTGTGCCTATAAGTGTGTCATGCCATGCTTAGCTTATCGTACTTAATTTATGAGCCTGACACGACCCATATAACTGTGTTGTGCCTATCATGGCCCACATTTTGGCATGTTGTGCTACTATGTTAATTAGCTGACCCGGTCCTTTGGACGGCTCTACATGTGATCTCTTGAGTCACAATGAAGCCCCATTGATTAGGAGTGGTTGTACACATACTATTAGAGGCCATTTCATTCACTTGCTAGATTGTTTTGCCATATGCGACGTCTTTTCAAGGGCAAAGTATGCCTTGGAATAGTCTGAGGAAAGCTCTCCTTATCACAGTTGATTAAGATTAACAAAGTCTCTGTTGCATTAAAGTTATGGGAATATTTGAACTATAACAACGACTACATCGTGGCTTTTAGGGCACCATGCTAAGTTAAAAGCAGAAAGGGATGAGACTTTTGTGCTTGCTTTTTGTTGGTGCGATTTTTCATCCGAGCACCAACCTAGTGCACCTTGCACTCCGTGTCGGAAATGAATACCTTCACCGTTGATGTTGAGGTCGGACCGACCGCTGAAGAGAATATAGAAAAGTGGTCCGACGCCGCGAGCTAAGGTGGTAGCACTAGTGTGGTACCTGCCAAACACTCTCTGACGCTCAAGTCAGCGGTAAATAAAGAGATAAGAAAAATGTCAGAGAGAAATGATAATGTTAGCAAGATTTAGGGTTTTTGGAGTGCGAATAGCGGCTTTTTCTAATCATTGGGAAAATGATGCTTTTATAGAGGTGTACTAGTCCCCATGACGCGGGATGGTCGACACCTATCCTTGTAGATTAGCATCACACATAGGCATATTAGACGGTCACTCGGGATGACTGACACCTGTCCTTGTAGGCTGGTATTACATATAGACATGTTGGGCGTTCACCTAAAAATGATGGTGCATATGACGTATCCTGCGCACGTGAGTGTTCGTTGACATAGATTATTTGTGCTCAGCTCGGGAGCATAGATTATTTGTGCTCTGCTCGGGAGCGTACAGAGACACCGAGCAGACCTGAATTATTTTCTTGTGATCGAGCTCGGCTCAGTAACACCCAGAGGTGCCAAGCCGGTCATAATAATTTACTTACGATTAAGGTCGGCTCGGGAATATCCGGAGATGCCGAGCTGAGCTAATCGTAGTAGCTTTCTTGTAGTAGATTTTTTGTAGTTTATTGGTTGTGTAAATGATCATCGATCTCTGTTGTTGGAAAATAACCTCCAATATTTTCCATCCTGTTATGCATCAAATTCACATATGCTTGAAGATAGTGAGTAAGTTTTTATCCCGAGATTTCCTCCTTCTAAAATTTAAATCTCCAAGATATTAGGGATTATATTTAGAATTTATGAGATAGAATTATTCAAATAAATATTTTACTAGATCTTGGGGGAGATAAATTACTGTAATCTTTTTGTAATCTTTTTTTATATTTGAAAAGATCTTATATGTAATAAGAACCTATCTTCTCAGACCTATAAATATAAGGCTCCTAAGCAGAGAAAGGGACCCTTATCTGAAGATTCTCATTATAATAAGCACAAAGTGAATAACAGTGACTATAGTGGATGTAGGCTCTTTGTTCGAAAGGCTGAACCACTCTAAAAATCGTTCGTATTCTTTATTGTCTTAATTATTCTCTTTACTATAATTATTCTCTTTATTATTATCTATTTTTTAGAAAAACTAATAATCCCGTTGTTATACTAACTTTTGGTATCAATACATCCAAATGACGATGTGATTTTCCTAGTATGCAACTCTAATATCTATCAATAAGAGTTCAAGGAAGATAAGTATCAGAAAATTGGAGAACTTTCAAGAGGCGAATCTTTA
>JXTC01000081.1:147618-177034 GCA_002914845.1 Trema orientale | reverse complement strand
CTGCTATAAAGGAAAGAATTGCCACAAACTTAAATATCTACACTCTTATGCATCCTTTATGGCATACACTAATATCTACAATGCCATCCATTTAAATTATAGAGAACCTAGTAGTTCTAGTAGTTCTTATTTTCAAGTTCTCTAGCTAGTTATTATAGGTTCGTTTTTCCATTATTGTTGGCAAGAAACTCTTTATTACTATTATTTGATGTCTGCATTTTTTATGTTTAAGTCACTATTACTATTTTCTTCTACGAAACCATCTCTCTCTCCCCTCTCTTTCTATAGCATCTATTTTTTACTCGGATAAATTTTTGAACAAATCTCTAATTTTTGGAACAAATCCAGTTAAGGAAACATCATAAATGCCATTAATCCTCAATAAAAAAATGTTTAAAATTATTTGAACACTCTAGTCAATAAAATATATCATTAATGCCATTAATTCTCATAATAAAATGAATTTTTATTTGGAATTTGTTTTCTCAAATAGTCAAAACCAAAAAGAATTTTTGTTAGTTTTTACTTTTCAACAAAAGAATAGTCAAAATGTTAGAGAGAGAAACAATAACAAGTGACAGGTAAAGAAGCTAAAGTTTTGAAAGGAATTTCTCGCATCAAGGATTAATGAGCTCAATAACCTTCCCCAACTCCTCTTTTGTAAACTACTCTCCTCTTACTTCTTATTTTTCTTTTGGGTAGCTATACTGGCACCCCATTCACACATCACATCTTCTAAATTTATTTAGTTTAAACATTCAAGATCATATTTTTTCTTACCAAAGTTACATCTAAATTTCCTATACTACCCATTGAAAGCATACCTTGTCTTCTCCCTCTTTCCACTTCTCACGTCTCATGCGCATTACCAGTTGAAAATCTTTTTTTCATTGCCGACTTAAGAATTGGAAGTTTCACAATTATACGAACTTTAATCAATGATTATAACCCATCGTTCATGTCTAAGGAATTCCTTTCTTACACTTTTTCAGGATATAATTATTAGTAAATCTAATTTGATTGGTATTATTTTTTGGGTGTTGTAACTGGATAAAATATGATTTATGGTTGCCGATACAACCCTCGGCATCAAATTTAGAACTTTTATTACTAACATAATGTGGAAAAATTCAAAATCTCCAGCTCAACTAAATTCAACCAAGTCATTTTGATTAGTCCAATTGAGTTCCACTAAGTCCAGTCGAGTTTAACTCAACTCGAATGGACTCAAGTCAAGCTCGACGGAGATTTTCACCAATAAGCTCAAAATCGTAATTTAGGAGTTTGATTTCGATTAAACCTCCTAAATCTGAAAAAACTCAATTTCTAAATAATATTTTAACTTGCCCAATATCAAATCTTTATTTTTCAAAAAAAAAAAAAAAGATTAGAATGGATTTGAAGTTTTCAGGGAAAGAAACATTCTTAGGAATTCAAAAATTTCATTGAAAAAAAGGTTGCAATACTAGATTTCTGCTAAGAAAAAAAAACCTAGAAAGAAAGAGCCTGAAAATAAACCAAAGCACCATGCTAACAACTCCTTAGGGACGTAATTTTTATTTTGATTTGCAGGAAAAAAGTAGCAGGTATAGAAAAGGCTTTAAGGCCGCAGAGACGGAGCCAAGATTTTTGTTTATTAAGGAATAGAATTAGGCAATTATTTAATCAAAATTAACAAATACTAAAGTACTAGGGTCATAATGAATAAATAGTGAAGTTTTACTATTTACGGGGCGATTTTTGTTACACTAAAAGCATTTCATAATAAACTCGTAATCAACTATATTGAAAATTTCTTTCTCGATATAAACAAGTAAAATGTCGTTCATTCACTGATTTCCCATTCAATTTCGTAGCCAATTCAAAATTATTTGCATTTTATGATCTTCATAATACTTCCAAAAGTTTTAGTTTCTTTTTAGTTTCTATGTTTTTTATGCCATTGATTTTTTTTTTCTCCAAATATTTAGGGAAATAGACAAGCAGTTTTCTGTTTAATGTTAAAAATGGATCTTTGTAACTTATTTTTTAAAAGTTTTTTATTTAATTTCAAAATAGATTTTCAAATAAATACACTCAAAAGGTCTAGTTTGTTGGAGGCCGAGTTTATAAATAGTGGGACTATTTATAATTTGTTTATTTTTGAGGGGGATTATTTATATAATAAATGAAAAATATATAATCATATGAGTACATATAAGGAAATTGAAAAAAATGAGGGGCTCATGTGAGTTTCTACAATAATATAGTTAAGATGCACTCCTATTTTCATAGTTAAATAATTTTTTTCTAAAAATTTATATAAAATAACTCAAATGTTTTTTTCGTTTCTTTTAATTTTTAATTTATGTTTTATTTGAAAAAAAGTTACATGTATATTACCTAATTACTATACAGTACACATATAAACCAATATTCAAATCTATGAGTACATATATCTCTAATTTATTTATACAATATAGTAAGAAAAAAATATTAATTTTATTGTCGCTAGAGTTGAGAATGACATTGTTCTTTTTTAATTAATAAAATAACAAATTTATTTAATAAAAAATATAAAAAATCTCATTTTAAAACCACATGTCTCATGTATTTTTCTATATTTTTTAACAAAAAAGAGATGATAAGATATAAAAATAAAAAATAAGACATTTTGATAGATCGGTTATCAAGACAGAGACATTTTAAAAGCTTACGGGCCAACGTGGGATGTTGGGTATAGTTTAGGGTCTAATTAATATGGGGATTTTTTCTGTAGGAGTAATAATAAGGAGTTAAATGTGATAAAAGAAAAGTTTGGGCGCCAAAATAAGGACGTCTGAAAGTGTAAGGGCCAAAAGGGATTTTTTTTTTTGGATAATAATTCTTTCTGACATCAAATATTGATTAGGCCTTTATTTTGGGTCTTCTCTCGACTATTCCCTTAATTTTTATTTATTTATTTATTTTTTTTACTAAAATGAAATTTTAATACAAAATCAAACCACAACATGCCTCAAAACACAGCTATGTGCTAGTAATATTGTTAATATACTACTTAAGAGAGAGTCGTATAAATTAAAGTGGTTGTCTGAGTTCTCAACTTCTCTCACTTCTCACTTATCTGAGACTCAGACTAGGGTTTTGGGCTTTCCCTCCAACTCGGTTTTTGTTTGTTTCGGTCTCCGAAGAGATCCAACTAGTCCCAGCTATCGCTATAGGTACCCTTCATTCTCCCATTGGATTGCTCACTCTTCACTCTTTTTTTTTTTCTTTTCCTTTCGATTAAGATTCAAGCTATACTCTGTTTGGTTGCCAGGAAAATTATTTTCATACTTAATTTCTTTTTTGTTTTCTTGTATTTTCCTCTCAATTCAGCTAAACAGAGCATGAATTCCATTGGTAAATGTATTTTTTTTTTTAATTTCATATACGATTTTGTTTTGTTCTCTCAATGGTTCTCTTAGGTCTCCATTTGTTGTGGTGTTTGTGGTTTTAGGCCATAAAACATGTGAATAATCGTATTTTTATTTGATTTATTAACGTTGTTTTGTTTTAATCTACTGCAAAGAGCTTAGATGAGGATTGACCCTTTGTAAATTGCATCTTAAAATTTTGCTCCAGCTATGATGTTGTAATGACCTCTGCGAGAGTGGCAAGTTTAGAGATGAATGTTTCACTTGGTTTGACTCGAAAGTTTCATTGTAATTAGCTTGCTGTATCCACGAGTAGGTTAGGAGACAAATAAGTGGAAATTCAACAAGGGTATTTGAAGTATATTTATCCCTTTTTGGTCTTCTGCATAATGACATCGTGATTGCTTGCACTGATTGGGAGAGTTCATTTAATGGGGGAATAACGGTATATGGTGTTGATTGTTTGACTAATTGTGCAAGTTATTGAATGGCTACAAGATTTATTCATTGTCTTTGTACATATATATTCAAATTTATTGGATGTGTGCGTGAATGTCACGCACATTCACGCGCGTCTTTGTTCATTTCTCAATTGCTTGCTTGGTTTTGGTTACCACGAATGTGCACGCGCGTGTGAGTTGTTAATTTGTCAATTGGTTTCTTTATTATGGTAACTTTATATGACAAATGTTGGAGCTCACTTCTTGTAGACAACAAAGTTTATACCCAGTATGGAAGCTGAAAGATCTGATGTTTCACAAGCTGAAGAATTCAAAGTCCGGGCTAATGAAGCATTTAAAGGTCATAAATCATTCTTCTGGAATCTGCTCTTAAGGTTATTACTTTATTTTTAATAAAATACTGTAATCGAGGTACTGTAACAAAATTTTGACCTTGACGTTAAAGTCAGACTTGAACAATCTAAATCATCAAACTTGACTTCTTATACCTGAATCCTAGTACTATTCCACTTTTTGCTTCTTTAATTTGTTTTATTTATTATCTATTATTAATATTTATAAAAGAATTGTGAGTGACTTCTTAATTATATAACGAGTAGAAACTCAAATGTCCCTGCAAAAAAAGAAAAGAAAATGAAATTAGAAAATATACGGTGAGCTGATAAGGCAGATGTTTTATGGTACCTGTTTTATCTCAACTGTAAATCCTCTTACTGTTTTCTAGCTTTTGGACAGCTTTTGTTTGGTTAAGAGTTAAGACTTAAGACCAGTTGGTGGCTTTGCTTTCAGCCCACAAATATGCCCAAGCTATTGATCTGTATACACAAGCAATTGAAATAAACAGTCAGAATGCTGTATATTGGGCTAACCGGTCATTTGCTCACCTTAAACTGGAGGAATATGGTAGTGCCATACAGGATGCTTCAAAAGCTATTGAAGTTGATCCTAAATATTCAAAGGCATGAGCTCTGAATTCCTGTAGTTACTCTTCATCCAAACATTTGTAATCATCTTCTGATGATTTTCTGTTGTTACAGGGATATTACAGGAGAGGTGCAGCTTATCTTGCCATGGGAAAATTCAAAGAAGCACTCAAGGATTTTCAGCAGGTTTTGTTCTTCTTCTTNATGTTTTTTTTATATGTTTTTACTTGGCCAAGTAGATAACTTTTCTGTTTTGTGAACTTAATTTATCAGGCTCTCACTTACTTTTCTTTAGAGTTTATCCTCGATTTAACAATTCCCTGTTTTAGATTGACATTCTTTTGTTAAAAGTGTTTATTTTTGCTTACAAAAGATGTAAACGAACATTTTGGCCGGCAAACTGAATTTCATCTTGTTAGAACTCATTTTGTTTGACTATAAGAAACCAATTCGAGGACAATTGTCTCTGATGAGTATTGAATGCTGGGCAATATTGCTGTTTGCTTGGTTTATTTATTTTATTGAGAAACAGAGGTCTAAATTTTTAAAAATATGTACGAGCAATTGCAGGCCCTTTTAATTCTATAAGCAGTTGTCTTATCATGTATGTGGAGTTTTTGTTTTGTTTTGTTTTTTTTTTTTTTTTTTTTTTTTTTTTTGGGTTTTGCTTTTGGATCTAGTTTTTTTCTTTCAAAAGACACGTATGTTAACAGAGCATTTCTCTGATATTGGTTCACTGAAAGTGCTAGAAGTTAGGTTTCATGTTTCATCTTGTCTGAACCAATTTCTTTCTGGTTAGTTTTATAGGAAATTGAAACTTACCTTTGATGCCATTCATGTCATATATCATCTAGGTATTAGAAATATTGAGAATGGGGTAAAATGTAAGTGTCATCAGGTTTCAAAAAATTGTTCCATGTAATTTGTGTGATTAGGATGTGTTAAGTCTGTTCTTTATTATACTATATCTCCTTCTTAATTAATTCAGTTAAGCAGCAGCAGCAAATTGCATGGTTATTCCATGAAAATTTGTGTTCAACCTTTGTGGTTCTGTTGCTCAGTTCTTCTTTGTTTCTCATTATTGAGTAATCACTCGCAGGTCAACTGTTTTTTTTTTCCTTTTTGTTAAGACGCTATTCATCTTTTCTTGTGCCCATATTTTTAACTAAATTCAGTTTTATGTGAAATAGGTTAAGAGAATATGCCCAAATGATCCTGATGCTACTAAGAAATTGAAAGAATGTGAGAAAGCAGTAATGAAACTTAAATTTGAGGAAGCAATTGCAGCACCAACGTCTGAAAAGCGTTCTGTTGCAGAATCTATTGATTTCCGTTCTATAGGTATTACTTTGTAGTTTCTTTTCTTTTTATCTTAACAATATCAGTTATTATCATTCATGTGTTTTACAAAATTTTAATTTGTTTTTCAAGCTTTTTTCTGTTTACTTTCTCATTGCATTTACTGTTTTCAAACTTGCTTTACTTTTCTTTTTAAAGTTTATCCAAAGTTTTATGGTTTTTTCTAGGCAACATTTTTTGCTTGTCTGTTTTTTTGGGGGTGTGTGTGTGTGTGGATTCATTAAGCTGCTGATATATGGTCCTAATTTTTATTTGTGGTGATTGTATGAATCTAACACTGAAATGTATTCAACTAAATATTGGCCCCGTTTGGTTCGCCTATTTGAATGAGTGTATTTGAATGGAAATTGTGGAATGAGTTATAATTAGAATGGAAGACATTTGAATGGAAAAAATAGTGGAATGGGTTATAATTAGAATGGGAGTATTGGAATGGACCATTCAAAAACACCTCTCCCCCTCCATTCTTATCCAAGACACAAAAATCCATTCAAATAGTTGATGTGACTGATGAACCATTTGAATGGAAAAACTGAATTGTTGAAACAAATACTCATTCCAAAAGACCATTTGAATGGAAAATTTAGAGTTGTTGAAACAAACACTCATTCAAATGGATTTTCCATTCCAATGGAATGGAATGGTCGAAACAAACGGGGCTATTATCATTTGAATCAGAAAATCTGTAGAAATCCAGGCTATCCACTACAAGTTATAGCTGAAGTTTTGATTTGTTATTGAGCCTTACTCAATAAATAAATGACCAATTAAGGCACTTAAGTAGTCGTTGCCACATCATTTGGTAGGGCTATAGTGTCTTCTATAGGGGGGTTTATGTTACACATAAACCCTATGTGTAGCCCATATGTTTAGGTCCATGGACCACGACTATCCCTTAATTCTACCCATAAGAGGCCAGACGCATCATTGTATACGACTTGTGCTTGTACAACTCATCTTTGTTATATAATATGTTGAAAATTTTGAGCTGTTGGTGAATTCCATATGGAAAACTATAGTTGTTCAATTGGCATCAACCAGGCGTTTTTGACAAACCAGCAACCTGGGTGTTGTTTACAAGAACTTTGCCGTTCTAACAGGCATTGGTCAACAGGTGACTAGGCACTGGGCAAATTGCCTTGGACTAAATGGAAGCAAGAGGTGTCAATTGAAGTACCTAAATGGAGTAACTAACCCTTTTAGGAGAACGTGTTTTGAGCATTTAGTTTGGGATTTAGTTACGAATGGATTCTGCTTGATGCCACTGGAGTAGGTAGTGAGTCATTGCAAAATGCTAGAGGATTAGTAACGGTATTCTGTACTATAAGATAATAAGAATTGCTTGGTATGGATGACTTCGTTAATTGTAAAGGTTACAATTATTTCTCTCTGAATGCAGAGAAGTCAAACAACCTTTTCTATTCACCTGAAACAAAGTCTTGTCCAGATTTGAGTTTGTAATAGAATTGCCATGGCCATTCTGGCATTGTCAATAAAATTGGTTCCTGGTATCCTTGGTGTTAGTTTTTCTTCGATTTTATTTTTGTTCTGTCAGTTGAAAAGTTTCAATGGTCCTAGGAGTACTCAAGGTGGCTATTTTCGACTGTAAGGATTAACTTGTTACCATATCATCAGCGAGAATATGCAAGATACATTTTCCATCATGTGGTATTCTTAATTGAAGATTGTGGTTCGATAAATTTCCAGTGTTGACTCTATGTAAAGGTTTGACCTTAGTAGTGTTCTGATTTTCCATCCCCATAATGAGATCAACGTCCCACATTTCTAGTTACTTTTATCTTTTAGGTAAGGTCAGCCTGATTTTTCCCAGTGAAGCTTGCTTAATTCATTGATCATATCTGATGATCAGCATTATGTCTACTGTATTTATATATATCTGACAATTAACTAGTTTATTTATAGTATTCTTGTATAATGCATTATTATAGGAACGGGCCCCAGTTCATCATCAGTGCCCACTGAAGTGGCTGTAGCAGCTGTGGCAGTAGCAATTGTGGCAGCGGTGGTGATGATAGTGGGAACAACAGCAGCCATAGTGGTAGCCACAATATTGGTGGTGGTGCTGATGGTGCTTGGGGCATGTCGGTGGTCTGGCTGCATTGGTGGTATCTATGCCAAGAGTCGAGTAAATGACCTAGGTTTGAGTTCAAATAAGTTATATCCCAACAAAATTGAATAAGCTTTAAAACTCTAGGAGCTGAATGATTTATTGATCACTGATACTACATTCTTGGACCTGCTATTAAAAATTGCATCGTTCATGTCTTTGGGAATGCGATTTTTCAGTGCAGCAAGTGGTAAAGAAATGTCTCCGAGGGAATTATTTTTGTGCCCTCTTGTATTTAGGGATTAAAATAGTAGGGCAACTTGTTGCCATGTATTTGGGAATGCAATTTTTCAATGCAGTGGGTTGTAAGAAAATGTCCCTGAGGGAATTACTTTTGTGCCCTCTTGTATTTAGGGATTAAAATAGTAGGACAACTTGTTGGGCATGGTATTTAGCCTGAGCTGACAGGTCAAGCATTGCTTGATTTATGTTATTTTCTTAATGATAGATAGATATCATGTAATCATGATGTTATGTTCTTAGTACTTAGTGGTCATTTAGTAAAGGACATAGCTGTAATAGATCTCAATAGTGTAAATATGATTTCGCTGGCTGACCAAGTTGTACGAGTTTGGTATCTTTCCCCTCTGTCTCGTTTGGATTGACTTTAGCTTTTGGCTTATGCTTGACTCTGTAATTTCTCAGAGTCAAAGTTATACATAATTGGAACAGAAAATGGTTTTAAAATACTTTGGAAATTGTTGAAAACAAATCAGAGAGAAATGTTAATGTAGTCTGAATTTTAGGAGGCTTTAGATCCAATGATCCGATATACTCTTTAATTGATAATTTCCAACCTAGTGAATCTTCAATGCATTTAGAGTGAAAATAAAGCTCATGTTAGTAGTTAAAATGAATGCACTGCATGTGTGCTCCTAGTGATTTCTTTCTGTAACCCTAATCAGTTGAAATCTTCCAAATTGCTTGTTTCGCATTTGAAAAAAAATAAAAATAAAAAACATCACTGAAAAAAGAAGAAAATAAAATGAAATGAACGGTCTATGAACTGTGCCCTTCACAATTCGTCTTTTCTTGGCTGATGTTGTTATATATAAATGTGTAGCCCTGCCTTCTGGTTGCTTTGAGAAATGAACCTGTTTGTCTTGTTAATTGTTGGACTAGGATCAACATCTGTATGTAAAGAAAAGTGATGTTTTCTTTGACATTTTTTCAAAATGAAGTGTGGCATGAAAGATTTTCTTCTCCTGAACGTAAAACTAGGTTAATGGTAAACCTCTAAGCATGAGGTTCTTACATTTATAGCATTGTCCTTTACTCTCTCTTCTATGTACCTTTTTTTTTCCCTGAATTAAGTTTCATGACATTTTCTAACGCCCTAGTTATTCATTAAGTTGCTTTCGTTTTGACATTCAGATGTGGAGCCTCAATATTCAGGAGCAAGGATAGAAGGAGATGTTGTTACATTGGAATTTGTGAAGAGAATGATGGAGGATTTCAAGAACCAAAAGTTCTTACACAAACGGTACAATGGCAGACGTAACATTCAGAGTTTGTCTAGTTTATAAATTAATATCACCATTGTCTCTTGACTTGGTTTTTACATTGCAGATACGCATACCAGATTGTTTTACAAACAAGAGAAATGTTGCAGGCCCTGCCTTCTCTTGTGGATGTAACTGTTCCAGAGGGCAGTCACTTTACTGTTTGTGGTGATGTGCATGGTCAGGTAACTTGTTTACCTCTGAAATTCTGGAACTAATGCTTTATTGATATATTCACCTAATCCTCAAAGCTTGTAAGATCATGTTTAAATTTAGAGAAGATCAAGTGTAGAGAATGAAGTGAATTGAGCACATGCTAAGTAATTTTATGGAGGTATGGGTGGACTTATATACTAAGATTGGATGGTGGTAGAAAGTGGTTGTTTGTTATGGGCTATAATCTTGAGATAGTAATCTAAAATGTATGCCCTCCAATTCCTACCTTGTCAGCTAGTTACTTCCTGTCTTTCAACACTTTTTAAGGACAGACCTCTAATTACTTGTTTGAAAGACATTTTGATGGCCTTTGGTTATTTATTTATTTATTTTACTTATTATTTTATTTTCTTTATCCTGGTTGTGGAGGTTTTAACGAATGCTATTATTCAATGGTACTTTGAACCTCCTGCATTTTGAGTTAACTTGATTAACAAGCGTAACTTCATGCATTCAAGTCCGTGAACTTCCTAATATCTGTGTTTTTGTTCTCAAAAAATTTCCTATTTCTTGCATTTTTGGCTGTGGTTTCTAGGAACTATTGCAGTATCAGGTTCCTATGTTTTACTTTTCTCTACTTTCCTCATGATGCAGTTCTATGACCTCCTTAATATTTTTGAGCTTAACGGGCTTCCTTCAGATGAGAATCCATATTTATTTAATGGTGACTTTGTGGATAGAGGATCTTTTTCTTTGGAGGTCATCCTCACACTGTTTGCATTCAAGTGCATGTCTCCATCAGGTAAACCACTTTTATTTCTTAGTTGACCTGCTTTTATTTATTTATTTATTTTTTTATATTTCAATTTCATCTGTGCCATTAATATCTTCTCTCTTTAAACAAATTTTTTCTGAATTTGGTGGCAACTCAAAAACATGTCATTTATTTCTGTCGAGTAAAAGAAAGTGGAGTATGCCAGCTTTTATGTAGTCAGATTAATGACTTTTCCAATTTTTTGGGGGGTTGAAATTATTCACATTTCTTTCATTTTTAATCAACTGTTATCTTTTCACGTTTCTGGAATGTACACTTATTTGTGTTCCATTGCCTCATCAGTTTGTTTCCATTTTTTTCACATGTAATTCAGCCCTAGCTCATTAACATAATTGTATAATTTCAGCCATGTACCTTGCTAGAGGAAATCATGAGAGCAAGAGCATGAACAAGATATATGGTTTTGAAGGCGAAGTTCGCTCCAAGTTGAGTGAAACATTTGTGGAACTATTTTCAGAAGTTTTTTGTTGTTTACCGCTGGCTCATGTGATAAATCAGAAGGTTTTTGTCGTTCATGGGGGTCTCTTTAGTGTTGATGGAGTGAAACTCTCTGACATTAGGGCAATTGATCGTTTCTGTGAACCTCCAGAGGAAGGTAAGAAGCACAGAACTCTCAGTGTTGACACTGTAACTTTTGACGTATGATGTTTATAGGCGTCTGAATCAGAGCATTATTCTATGGATTTATGCTGGTTGGTTCTGTATTTCCTTGTCTGGATTTTGTCAGGGTTGATGTGCGAATTGCTATGGAGTGATCCACAACCTTCACTGGGAAGAGGACCTAGCAAACGGGGCGTAGGCCTTTCTTTTGGTGCTGATGTGACAAAAAGATTTTTACAGGAAAACAACTTAGGTATGTTTCATATGGTTTCGTTGCATTTCTTGTTCTCAAATCTGTGACCTCACACGCTTGACACCTCGACCCAATGACAGATTTAGTTGTGCGCTCTCATGAAGTAAAGGATGAGGGGTATGAGATTGAGCATGATGGTAAACTTATTACTGTATTTTCTGCACCAAACTACTGTGATCAGGTAATTAATTCAATGATGGCAAGTGTTTTAAATTCCACAATAATCTAATCTTCCAAGAGTGATTAAGCATTAACATTAGCAGTAGTGTATACTTGTTTCTGCTGTCTAATAAATCTGCATTTTGACATATGACCTATATAGCAAATTATTTCTGGACATCATAGAGACTGGTCGTTAACTCTATTTGGTTTCATTCAGTCGTTATGGGCTACTGTTCCTTACATATAATGTTTTAAGATCAGGAATCTTATGATCATCTTTTGCTGTCTTTTTTACTTGTTTTTAGGTGCTGACATTTTGTGCGCAAATCATTTCTGTTATTTTGCTAATTTATGTCAATCTGCCATAATCTGTGAACCATAATCTGTGTACTATCTACTTATGATTCAGTTTTTTTCCCCTTAATAGAATGGCTTCTTTAAGATGCCCTAGTCTTCATATAAAAGGGAAATATATTCAATATGCATATTGTCACGTGATCTAAACAGAGCATCCCATTACTTCAGTTCAGCTTGGCCTGGGTCACAATTAGCTTCCTTACCTCACACCGTCCTGCTTATACAAATTTTTGAGTCTTTCTGATTGTTACTGGATGTAGTCAGAAATAATAATATATTATGCATTTAAGTATGTCTTGAATAGTGTATGTAAACAAGAAAGGTGGGCAGCAACCAAAGGTAGTTGATATATTTGTAAGTTCATTGGAAATTGATCTGACATTTATGATTTTGGTGATTTTTGGTGATTTGTTTCTTTGTTCTAGAATTTGGGCAATTGATGTACAGTTGAAGTAATTGCAATCTGTCAAGCGTAATTCAAGTTTGTTGTGAGCTTGAAACTCTATGCATGCTTAATTACTTTTAACGTCCCTTTTGCAGATGGGTAATAAAGGTGCTTTTATTCGTTTCGAGGCACCTGAACTAAAGCCAAACATTATAACTTTCTCAGCAGTGGTAGGTTGCCCCTGCTACTAAACAATGCTTTCCTTTCACCCATTTGTCCTCCCATTCATTTTATCCTCTCATTTTACCTTTCGCTCTCCGAATCGTCTTTTCAAAGTAACGTGTTCTGAATGTAATCGTTTTACTATTTGAATGAACTTGCAGGCACACCCTGATGTGAAGCCAATGGCATATGCAAATAATTTCCTCCGAATGTTTCAATAGCTTATGCGGCTAAGCAGGAGTTCCAACAATTGCATTTTGTTGCTGCACAATAGATTTTCGGCAAGGTCAAGGCAACCGAAGAAAGTGCCAGTGGACATTGCCAAATACAGTTTCATGTTTGTGTTGGTCTCTAGAGAACAATTATTCGTTTATTTTATCTTTTAGTCACCGTTGGGAAGAATATTTATTACATTTTGTTTAATATCGTTTTCCCTTGTGCTGCTGGCCTGGAAGTCAGGTTGGACGAAATCAACAAACCACATGAATCTTCTTGCTGAAAATGACTTCAAATCTGTATCTATTGCTCTCAGTGTTTTCTTTTTGTTCATAAATTGTTTTGTTTTTCTTCTTGCCCTCTGGAGATCTTTGGAAAGCAGCAATGCTCTGTGTAATATAAAGATAAAGTCAGTCTCTTGACCCAGCTTAAATTATTTTGAAGTCCTCAGATAGAGTTCTTGATACACGTAAAAGTCAGGCTCTTATTAGCTGTACTAAATCCTTTTGATGTAGGTACTCACGGTTTTCATGGTAACTGTTTTCAGGAAGACTTTTTGTGGGGAAAATGTTGGAGGTACGGAAAATGCCTTGCAACCCGAGGTTGATAATTCGCTATCAAAGTGTTCTAATTGGTGCGGGGTAATGATGGGTTGTACAATATTTTTTTAGTAACAATGAGAATTACTTGGTAATAGCAGGAATCCAACACATGAATCTTGTTTTTGTGCCTATCGTGCTGCATACATTATTGTACTTGTGAGACTTCCATAACTTGGGAGTTGGGAGTGTCTAGAAGGTCTTACATGGGCATCATGTGAGAACACTAGAACAGTTGACGTCGGTTGCAAATGTTTCTGGCACTTTTCACAGTAGTCAAACTGTCGTCATAAAATTTCTTTAAAAGAAGTACGTCAATTCAGTTCCTTAATAAAGAAAAATGAAATTACCCTTGTAATCAAATTAAGTTTTAGTGTCAGGTTCGAAGGAAAATTGTAATCTAATGTCCCTCTTACACTAGAACAATCTATTATTAGGAGGGATTTTGCTGCTCCTATGCTAGAATTCCCAATTTCACAAGGAATATTTGTCATAAGATTGGTAGTTCTTGGATTTCTTTTTTTTTTTTTTCAAATTAAGGCTGACATCAAGCCACCGATCATCCAAAATTTTCAGAGCTGCCTCACAAGGCTGACCACTATGTGTTTCTGGCATTAAACCAAAAAAAGAAAAAAAAAATCACAGAAAAAAAAAAAGAGAAAGGAAGAAGAAAGAGAGAATCTAGAAATAGCCTAATTGACAATATATATACTAAAATCCTGTGTTTATGAATATTAAGAAAACTTCTAATGTAATTTGGTGTACTGGTGCCCAACACCACATAAGATGTAATTTTGTTATTGAGTAATTTTAATTAATGAATTGGATCCCACATGCGTTTCATCTGAAATGTGGTCATAATCAGCTAGTAATAGATTGCTACGTTATGTGGTGTTGAGCATCATATGATGTCCTTTAGTATTATTCTAAAATATAGTTTTGAAAAAAAAAAGAAAAAAAAACTTCGTGGAAAATATTCATATTTCTGTTTTTTTTTTTTACCCTTTAGTTGATATAAAATAGCAAATTTTTAAGATTTAGTGACAATTTTTTAAATAGTAGCACGTGCAAAATTACCAAAAACTTTTTTATTGTTCGTATTTTCAATTTCTTTGTCAGTTTTTTAAACAAAATATATATGCATGCATATATTTATTTATATATAAACCCGTTCTTTTAATACAACCCATGAACCTTTTACTTATTGGAAATTTATTTCAAAAAAAAAAAAAAAGAAGAAACAAAAACAAAAGAAAAACTCTTTAAAGATTTGTTTATGAGTGATATTATTAGGCTTCCAAATCCCAAAGATGCCCTTATTTGACTACTACTGATGTGTTGTGTTGTGTTATACATTGTTACGCACGCACATATGTACCACAAAATCCCTTCGCCGCTTTCCCTTATCGTTAGTTAGTGTTTGGACTTTGGAGTACAGAGCCCTTCCGTCGTCGTTTTGAGTAGTCGCCTGCCTCATCAGGTCCGACGTCGTCGTTTTGGGTATTCCAAATCCCATCCCCTTTATCAGGTTTTGCTTTTGCTAATGCCAAAAACCTTTTCTTTCCCAATTATTATTATTATTATTATTATTATTAAATTTTCTCCACCATATACCCTATACCTATAATTCCTTTTGCTTTTGCTAAACGGTGTCGTCGGTTTCTAGTGTGATTAAGATAATACGCCAAATTGGTGTGCCTGAATAAACGGTGTCGTTCGTTCCCTTCAACCAAACCCATCGGACCCCACTGTGCCGTTCCCGGAACTATTCATCTTTCCGGTGACCTAATAACTCTTCCCCAATTGAATTCCAATTCGAATCCAAGAACAAAGGCCATTTTGGCTTTAATTGTAAGGTAAGTTGTTGATTTTTTATTTTATTTTATTTTTCCCACTTAGAGGCTTTAATGGGGCTTGGAAAGAAAAGAAATTTCAGTTTTTTTTTTCCTTTTTTTTTTAATAAATTAGAAACTCAAAGGCAGGAAAGAAGTAAAGCTCTGAGATAAATGGGGTTGTTTGAATCTCAGCTCTTAAGACTGCATTTTGCAGTCCAAGACTTGAAGATAGCATTTTTTTCATTTTTCATTTTAGTTGTGTATTAATATATGTTCATTACATGAAAATGCGTATAGTTGTACGCACTATTTATATACTATTATATGAGTAATTTCTAATCCTTTTTAAAGAGGTTCTTGGCTTGAGGATGCATGAGAAATTTTCTCTAGTTTTTATGTGACATTTTCTTTTTAAGTGTGAGCAGCTGTTTGTTAGGCTTTTATTTATATTTAATTGATTGTTTTTTTGTGAACCATTCCCTGTAAAACAAAAGAAGCTCAGCAAGCGTTAAGTAATTTTTTAACTTGAAGTTTTAAATTTTGCTCTTGCCATACTGAATTTTTTGCTCAGATTGCCATACTGAATTTGATGCAATTATGTGCTGAATGTAGATTATTAATCGAGTCAATTCACTTTTTTTTTTTTGTTATATGATTATGAACTAAAAGATGCTGACTCTTAGCTTAGTTTACGGAACTAATGTGTCTTTTGTGCTTCTGTTTTGATGGATATTTTCCAGTGTGACTGATGGAAGTCACCGTGGTAGACCCTTATGGGACGAATCCTGGACCAATTGATTGTTCAGTACTCTATGATCAAGAGAAACATGTATCGTCAGCAGTTTGGGATGGGCAGGTGGAGTTTACTAATGGGCTTCTTTTTCTCTTTTTTTTTTCCGCCTTTGCTTTTTTTTTTTTTTCTTTTTTGTGATCAGACCTTTATTTGCTGCTTGGTTGATTATATGCAATGAATTCCGGTTTCAGGAGCGTGGTGCACTTAGATGTCATGAACACACTTCAAAGCTAGATCAATGGACACTTACTCGAAAACAAATTGAGTTAGTAGACAAGGCTGGGTTCGGTTTTTTAAGATTGATTCCTGCAATAAGTCTAGACAATCCGCTGATTTCTGCATTAGTTGAGAGGTGGAGGAGAGAAACAAACACGTTCCACTTAAATGTCGGTGAAATGACGGTAACCCTCAAGGATGTTGCGTTATTGCTTGGACTATCAATTGATGGAGAACCAGTAATTGGTACAACTTACACCACCTGTCACTCTGTTTGTGAAAAGTATCTTGGAAAAGTACCAGAATCTGGTTATACCAGTGGTGGAATGGTGAAGCTAAGTTGGTTAAAAGAGTTCTTTTCTCGGTGTCCTGAGAATGCGCCATTTGAGGTTATCGAGCGCCATACACGTGCTTACCTTTTGTACCTTGTAGGCAGCACAATCTTTTCCACTACTACTGGGAATAAAGTCCCTGTTATGTACCTTCCCTTGTTTGAGAATTTTGACCAGTGTGGGAAGTATGCCTGGGGGGCTGCTGCATTGGCATTTCTGTATAGGGCCCTAGGCAATGCCTCATTGAGATCTCAGAGTACAATCAGTGGTTGTTTAACGCTACTACAGGTTACTTACGGGCCTCTTTCTCTTTCTTTGTCTCTTTCCATCTTATTTCGTCTTCTTCTGTAGTTCCTTGGGGTTTGTATTGAAAATTTGTTCTCAAACGCTGTCTCTGACAATCTGAATCTGTTTTTGCAATTTTACAGTGCTGGAGTTACTTCCACTTGAACATTGGTCGACCAAAGCTCCATCATGAGCCAACACATGATCGCTTTCCATTTGTGCTTAGATGGAAGGGGAAGCAAAGTGGCCCCACAGCAAACCGTGATGTAGTATTTTACCGGAAGGCATTGGATTCACTGAAACCATGTGATGTAAGTTTTATTGTCAATGTTTTTGAAAGTGTTCAGTTTATGGTTATTCTGGAAAATATGATACAAATAGTACGCTTCGTCATATGTAGGTGGAGTGGCTTCCTTATAGAAATATGGACAGTACTTTGATTCCAGAAGATATAAAGAGTAATCTGATCTTAGGGAGGTCAAAGACAATGTTGATCTGTTTTGACAAGGCAGAAAGGCATCTCCCTAATCGTTGCCTAAGGCAATACGGCATGCTTCAGTCAATTCCAGAAGATGTACAGCGATGGGAGAGAAAAAGTCGTGGGGTTGATGGTGGGGTTGACTTGTCAGGGAAGATGGAATCAGAACTTAACGAGTGGTTAGAACGCCGATTTCATACCGTGGAAGGTGATGATGGTGCGGATGAAAGCGACTACTTGCAGTGGTACCTGAAAGTTACCCGTAAATTTGTAGGGAGGCCTATATCTCTCTCATCAGAGTTTCAAAGAACAGTAAGGCTTAGATTGTCAATTATGAATTGAACGAATGTTATCTGCTGTTACTTTAATTTACTTATCTGTATTCTTATAAAATTTGTTTCATGTTTTTATCTTTCAGAATGCCGGTTTGAGGGATATAGCACATATAGCAGATACATTCTCTACCAAAGGTTTGGATCCTCAGCAAATTGAATTGATTTCTAGGATCAGGTATATTGCCCATGAATGTCTAAGGGACCAAGTTGGAGGTCCAGCCATTGTGACTTCTACACCACAACAAGCTGAAGTTGGAAAAAGGGTAAGAGGAAAGGAGAGGGTAAGAAGAAAGAGCACTGGAAAACGTTTGCGTAAGGATGAGCAGACACAATATAATGCAGCTAGCGAGGATGACCAATCTCATTTTGGTGTAACTGTTGCTATTGATCATCTGCAATTACATCAAGCAGATAGAGAAGAGAACCACTCACACTTTTGTGCTTTTGATAGTGAGGAAAATCCTTTAGAGATTATCCATGCAGATGGTGAGGACCGTATGCAGCTGTGTAATGCTGATATTGGGATTGATCATTCAGAGCTCAACCATGCAGCTGTCGCGGTACCTGATGCTGAGATGAACCATGCATCGACAAAAGATGACGACACGCAGTTTCTTAACGAAACAGAAAATGGCAATGACTCACATTCTTGTGATGCAACGAATGAGATCAAGGCCTCCCAACTTTCTGTTGCAACTCTTAAGGTTGATCCACAGCTAACACATGCACCTAAGGAGGTTCATTCACGGCTTTCTGATGTATGCAAGGAGCTCGACTCACAGCTCCCAGATGCCACTAAGGAGGTTGCTGAACCCCAGGTTAATAATAATACAACTAAGCCAGTCGTCGTCTCCCAGCTTAGTGATATGAGTAACGAGGTCATTGACTCCCAGCTTAATAATACAAATAAGGAGGTCGTTGATTCACAGCAGAGTGATGCAACTGAGGTCATTGATTCACAGCAGAGTGATGCAACTAAGGAGGTGATGGACTCACAGCTGAGTGATGCAAAGGAGGTTTTGGACTCGCAGCTTCCTGCTGCAGTTAACAAGGTCAATGACTTGCAAATTTCTCCTGTTACTAGTGAGAATGGTCCAGAGACAGCTAAAGGAAATGAGGCAGCAGATGTTGTTCAGCAATCATCCCTTGAGACTTCTATGGATAGGGTACAACAACAGAACGCTGTTGCATCATAGTATGTACGTGAGACGCTATCATGCAGCTTTTTCATGGTAATTCTTCCAGAACTATCATGAGATACAGATTGCGCTACATGGTATTGTAGCTGTAACTTTAAAGAGGCATCGTTTAATCGGCTCCATCGCCTTGCCCCTCCCCTACTTATTGGGTATTTTTGTCCTTCTATTGCATATTGTCTACTTATTCTGAGCAAAATAGTGCTACCTATCTATTTGGGAACAATAAGTGGTGCCATAGTGGAAACGAAACAGATCCCAACTGCTATGGATATCATTTTATTTAGGAATTTGGAGCAATTTGGTGGTACATCTCAGTTTCAAAAATTTCATTCAGCTCATTTTGTTTGTTAAAACAAAAAGATGCTGATCAGTGAGAATTAAATGGTGCTACATCTTAGCCTGGACTCATAAATACATATTTATGAATCAAAGACAACAGAAGCTAAGATGAATTAGTATTTGTAGGCAGTAGGCACTCCTTTATGTAGTTAGATAGTCACATCTAAAATAACCAGGTGATTTGAAATCGGTGGCCAAGAGCTTTGGTTGAGTCATGACTCATGACATTTATTGTAGTAATTAATCACTTGTCTGGGAAACATGTTAAAAATAAATAAATAAATAAGGTAAAAAGACATATACAAATTGGCTACGTTGTTCAAAATTATTCATTAGATTAACTTTTTTGGCACTTGTGGCGTGCATGTAAGTTGTAAACCATTAGGACTTTTCTTATGAAAGGAAGACGGGAGCGACTAGGGGTAGTTAGTCCTCCGCCACGATATGATCTTGATAGCTCCGAACCTCGCCAGGTGGAATCCCCAATGACTGGGGGACCCGACACCACGCGTTTCGAACGCGTGACTTTCTGGCCGCAGTCCTCTAACCGAGTAACCACACTGAGTGGTGTGAACCACTAGGACTTAATATATAAGAAAGAGGGTGAAGAGTAAAAACGCCAAAAAAAAACAGAGAAAAAAGAAAAAAAGTTGGTAACCATAATAATTTGCCTTTTATTACATTGTACGTATGTTCTTATAAATCGTCGTTTTTGGATGCTTGACCAAGATGGACTTCTTGAACAGTCCATTTGCTACTATAGCATTTGTTTATACAGTACTGTTCTCCTGCTTGAATAGCCGACAGGTTGGACACTTTACGCTCTTTTCTTTGCTTCTAACTTCTGTTTGTTGGGACGAATTGAATTCTCTGCACTTTATTCATGAAGAAACTGTAGTTATAATTCATTCCATCACCCTTGTTGGTTAAACAGTCTCTCACATTAGAGACACGAAAATTTACCGCAACACTCTGAGAGCCAATCTTGATGTTGGTTTGTTGAACATTTTGATGAATTTTCACTTGTGGGCCTTTCCTCCTTTTGCACAGGTCACATTGTTAGAAAATGCCCAAACTAGGAAAAAGCACAGTTAAGTGTCTTGGTACTATTTAATTCTACTGGGGCAAAATGAAGCAAATTGAGGTTATTAAGGAGCTATATCATGGCTACAAATAAGGTTATCGACCAGTGTCACTCATCCCAACTCAGAATCTAATCTTTATTATATATTAGACAGAAAATTATCAATCTATAGGATAGGCTCAAACACCAGTTAAATGAACAGACATTTGGTTGAAATTGAATGCGTTCTAGTTTATGACAGCATCCACTGCTTATATGAGAATCAATAATTTTTAGTTGACCCATCTCTTGATTTTGTATTAAAGTACTTACTACATTGGCACATGTTTAAAGACAGTTAAAAAGTTCAACTTAGCAATAAGACTCCTCGAGTTTTGGGTTACTGTATAACTCCCAGTCACAAACAAGAAAAAAACCCGGCTAGAGCTAGGCTCCTAATCTCTGAAGGCTTTATTGTTTTACATACATATTGATATGATGTCCTATGTGTGATAACAAAGTCTTCTAGTACAAAACATGGAGAAGATCTAGGGAAAATAAGCACGGGGACTAGGGTATCTGCAATGCAGAGACTAGTTCAACTCGTTTTCAGTTTAGATCAATGATCTCAGCACACATTAGTTTGAGTGAATATATAGGCTGCCAAACATGATGCACATACTGTTTTTTTTATTTTTCCTTGTTCTTTTGATGCCATGATTTTCTGTGATGGCTTACTGTAAAGTTCAAAGGCTTTCTTATTTATTGAACTCGAGAAAAAATTTCACCTGAATTTGAGGTTGAAGACCAGACAACAACTACAATTAACTTCTTTTCAGGTGATGTAGTTCCAATGTGGACGTGGTGCTGATTGACATATATGCCCATACTTTGATGACTGATTTCTTAAAAAGAGAAACCAACTAATAGTTGACCTTATTATTAGGAATTGAGAGTCGCCAACACGAAAAAGTGAGGTTTACTCTTTTGTTTTCCCTTTTTTTTTTATTTTTTATTTTTTGGAGTTGTATGTTATACTAAATTACTCCAATTGGACTTCTTTTTTAATTGTTATTATGGGGAAATTACATCTCCACAAACAACATTGTTAAGTTGTTATTTTGGAAATTAGTGATGATGGTTAGAACGTGACGAACTTTTTTTTTTAAAATGGAGTTTAAACTAATGATTTTTACTTATTACAAATTAAAAAAAAATACCTATTATTACCCAATCTCTATCTCTATCCCATCCCATTATGAATAATAAGCTTTCATGCTTATCCCTGGTATGACTCGAACCTAGGACTGAGATCTTAAATAATAGTTATTTTTATTACTTGAGCTAACCCACTTCGTAAAAAATGTGGGCCGGAAGTCTACTCATAGAACATGACGAATTTCTGCAAGCAATAAAGACAACAATTGAAGTAGAAAATGTAATGACATTTCGTAACCCTATAACCCTTTGGCTTAAAAGTAGGAGTAGGACTGTTCATGATGCATAAAATAAAATAAAATAAAATAAAAAAAGAACTCTTCAAAAAAGAAAAAAAAAAAACAAGTGACACATCACAAGGGTGTTTGCCTTGTCATCTAGTCAAAGGAGGGTGATAAAGGTGTCTGAAAGATGATGTATTGAGCTGCTGTTAATTAAGTTGAGTCTTTTTCAAAGAAAACAGTTATGCTTTTTTTTTTCGGACAATGAGTTATGCATATTTGATGTATACATATTTTTGATATTAACGAAAGATCATTGAGAACATTAATATGAAAAGGAGGATAAATCTTCATCTTACTTTTTATTGAATGAACCAGTGATTTTCAGAGTTCAGATTACTTTGAATGAAAACAACTCAATTTACATTTCTTTTCCTTCATTGATTTAATTTTTCACCTATATGATATCCACAGTAATAAAACCTGCCTAGAGAGTAAAGAAGACATGTCAGGAAAGGTGAAACTTGCTTGCTCTAGTCTTTACCAAAATTCTCCAACAGCTCTCTCTCTCTCTCTCTCTCTCTCAAACATGTCATCAATCTTTTGACCCTACCTTCGCTTCAAATAATCAAATTCTCTTTCAATTTATGTGATATGTTAATAGTCTCTTATTCCCCACAATCACTTCAATCACATCATCCACCAATCTATCTCTCTTCCTCCACTCTCTCCCTCTCACGCACGCATGCACAAAAGAAAGAAAAAATCCTAGATGATACCAAAAGTGCTATTTCCTGTCACTGGTCCATGTAAATTATGTAATCTATAGTGTACGAGAGAATTGTCACTATGAGTTATGACAGTGTAAAACTCTATTAGTTTTACTTTTCATTAAGTGTTTGTTTCAGTCTAGTATCACATACACAATGATGTAACATTTATATTGATATAAACTAAAGCAATGCTCAAATCATACACGTGCTGTGATAATCACCCTTTTGATTTGATATCATTATACCAATATCCAATCTAGATGTATCTACTTATATAATATATAGTTTAAAAGTCACTTTTGCAATTCTTGAATTCAAATTACGTGTGCAAAGAATTTGAAAGGTGATTTTAGTAAGATGGAAGGTATTTTACCTGGCCTACCATTATAATAATATAATAACATGACATTGCTCCATGCACAAAACTCACTCATACAGTGAGAGTGAGTCATTGATATGAATCCAAAAACTCTTTTAAAACAGCTGAGCAAGCTGACCATTCTCACTCCTCCTCCTTACCCCATACCTTAACACACAACAACAATGTTGTGTTCATTGTCACTCTTCTTCGTCCCTCTACTTCTTTCTCTCCCTCCTGTACCCTCTGTCCTCACTCTCTCCACCACTACCACCAATCTTATAAGCCATGCAACCAAACAAACACTTTCTGATCAAATCCACTACTCAAACGACAACATGCAGCTCCCTCCATCCGAGGCTGAAACACTCTTCAAAATCATGGAGTCCATGTCGTCTGACCAAACCTGGAGGACCTCTTACCCCAACCCTTGTCAACCAGACTCTTCGTGGCCAGGGATAGAGTGCAAAGTGGGAAACGACGATCGTTTCCACGTCTCTAGGCTCGACTTTGGCACTCTGCCATACCCCACTTGCAAGAAAACAGCTTCTTTCCCTTCCCTGATATTTGCCCTGCCTTTTCTCCAATCTGTTTTCTTCTTCAATTGTTTCACTCTTACAAAGACCACTCTCTCTCTTCCAGAGGATTTGGTCTTGATCAACTCTTCACTCCAACAGCTCAGTCTCCGGTCCAACCCGGCTCTCAGCGGGATAATCCCACCTCAGATTTCCAAACTCAAGTCCTTGAAGATCCTTACTTTGTCACAGAACCACCTCTCTGGCAAAATCCCAGTTGAGATTTTTGGCTTGAGTTCTCTTGTACACCTTGATTTGAGCTATAATATGCTCTCCGGTACTATCCCAAACCAAATGGGAAATCTTAAAAGCCTTGTGGGACTTGATTTGAGCTATAATATACTCACAGGTTCAATCCCAAGCACAATTGGCCAACTGGGTCAGCTTCAAAAGCTTGATTTGAGCTCCAATTTGCTTACTGGTGGCATTCCTGATGGCATTGGGGAGCTCAGTTTATTGGTTTTCATGGCTTTGAGTAACAACCAACTGAGCAAACAATTTCCAGAAGGAATGGAGAAGTTGCAGAATTTGCAGTACTTCATTATGGATGACAATCCAATGTCCATACCATTGCCATTAGAGCTTGGCAAGCTTGTGAAGCTTCAAGAACTCAGGCTATCTGATTCCGGGTACTCAGGGACTATACCAGAAAGCTTTTGTCAGCTGAAGAATTTAAGCACTTTGTCTTTGCAAAACAACCGTTTGACAGGTGAAATCCCAGTTGGATTTGGTGGTCTCTCACATATTTACCACTTGAATCTCAGCAGGAACCTCTTGGGTGGTATTGTGCCTTTCAATTCAAATTTCTTGAATAGGCTTGGAAGAAATTTGGATCTTAGTGGGAACCCAGGTCTCTGTTTGAGTTCCTCTGAAGCATATAGTGTCAAGATTGGAGTTAATATATGTGGAAGAAATAAGAAGGGATCTATCAACCAGCCATTGATGAGCTCTCGTGTTCCATCTGAACAGCTCTCCAAACCATTCTTTCTGCTTAGTGCCTTTGGTGCCTTGGTCTTGCATCAAATCTTGTTTATGTGATTTTAGTATGTGACTACATTCTAACATGATGTAATATTTAAGTGATTATATTAGCTGTTTCTTCCGAGTATCTTCCTTCTAGATACACAAGAAAATGATTCGGATTTTGCAGGCTCTGATGTGGATACATAAGAATCTAACAAAGAATTTAGCAGTAAAGATTAGCTCTTTCTCCCTCCTATTGGTTTCTAGAACTAGCATGTTCCTGCTTTATCAAAGTTTCTTCCAGCAATTATTGACAATGTGTGTGCTAAGTCTAGACTCTAGAGGCTTCACTACAGTGTAAAAAAAGTCTATCATTAGGCTCAGACGCTTCCAATTAGAATTTACTGCTCATCACTATGTTTTCCCTAAGTTCAACATTATGCTCAAGTAGAAATAGTATGCTATCTAGACAAAAGAAATTACAAATTCATTATTGCCATTTAGTATCAAAGGAAAATAAGCATCACATTTCCATTATTTTGGCTGGAAAAGGGGGGGGCCTTCTGCAATTATTTTCCTTTGAAAATGATGTCCTTCAATTTTGACTACTGTTATCGAGAGAGAGGGTTCCATAGGCTTCAAGAGAAAAAACATCAGTGGCACCGACTTTAGAACATGTAGGTGTGCTTTCTCTGAGTCATTTCTTTGCCTGTTACAAGACTCATGTTTGTCCAATTAAAGGACTCTGCAAAGAAAAATGTAGGGCAATTGCTAGTTGAGGGGGTAGGGGACCCCGGAAGCAGCAATACATCAAAAATGAAAAATTTCTTTCTCTGGCTGGAAAGCAACCACACATCATACTGAGAAAACAAAATTCACCCAATTGAATTTTGTACAATTAACTAATTAGATGACTATTGATGGGTCATGCTTAAACTTCATCAATAGTATCTATAAATGATGACAATAAGTTCATAACTTATGCTCGGTGGAAACAAGTGCTATTTGGTCTATGAAAATAGGAAAAAGTGGGGTTTATTAGGAGAATACCTATGGACATTTGATGAAACAAGACTAGAAAAGGACCCGACTCCAAATGCCAAAGGGCATTATAAAACTGTAAGAGCTGGATCCCACCAACAGACCAACTCCCAGTCTCCCACTCCCTCCCTCCCTCCCTCCCTCCCTTCTACAGATTAAAATTTACTTTACTATTTGCAAACAGTATAATGGTACAATTTAACTGCTCAATTATTCTTGTCTTGCTCTCTTTTATTATTTACCCACTAAGCCCAATAAAATTTAGTTCTGAAACTAATAATCACCCTCAGGAGTCAGGATGTCACGTCACGAACAATTTTTTTTAAGTTAGCTATATGTACAAAGTCCCTTGTGTGAAAAAATGTCCCTTATTCGAACAATACTAGTATTTAAAACCAGTTTTTCAAAAATCAAATTCGAACTTAACATCAAGTTCTTACATTAACTATAATCCTTTTACACTTTTTGGGTATTTTTGTATAAGACCTTTTTGCAGCTACCCCACATGAACATTTTATGGAATACCATTTTCACATTTATGTTCCTCTGAAGCTAATGGATCCCCCTTACAATGTGGGCAAATATTCTAAAAAAGAATCAAATCCTAGTTCCTGTTTCAAGGAACACAACAAACAAGTAGAAGCCAAAAGACCAAGGGTGCTCTATATATCTATCATCTTTGTCTCTCCCTCCATAGCCTTATAAAGAAAAAAGAGAAATTAATGTTTATACACAGTCACAAGTCACACAAACCCACTTTATCATTTTTGCATGTTTGCACCTCTGATATATGTCATGTATAGGCAAATTACTGTGTCTCCATCGTTTTTTGGCCTTACAAGGTACTTGGGCAGAGCCAAAAACACATTTGTGAAAAAGGGTAGTGAGAAATTAAAAGTGTTTCTTTGTACAAAATTGGGCTACAATTCATACAGACGTGGGGTACGATAGAGGGAGAAAGAGAGTGACATGAAATCAGTGGGAGTAGCTAAAGGATGGGGACTTGAGGCAGAAAGAAACTATAAATCTATCACTATCTTCTTTTTCCCACCCAAACTCTACAAAACCAAAATTTTAAAAGATAAAATGAAATAAAATAAGTTCAGACCTCACGTGGGAGTACAGTGGTTATGCAAGTACATACAAGTTTCTAAATAAATTGTCATGTTTATGAACACTAGTGGGATTCGTAAGTGTAGAAAGTATTTAGTGTCGTTTTTTATTAAGCTTATAAAAGATTGAGTTTTGGATAATGCATTGGAGAAAAAGAAATGACATAAAACATGTTTTCAGGTTGAAAAGCACAAGTAAACGAATCTTAAGTCATTCAGTTCAATCGATGTAACTTAACGAAGGTGCAACAATCGGTAAAACAACATCTGAAAAGCACGATTACTTAATCCACTGGGCAGAATAACAATTTTGCAGTTCTCAACTTCCCTTCAACGCATTCCATAGCGTACGATGGCTCATAAACGACAAAGGGTTTTAGTCCTATGTTGACCATTACCATTTTGAAATCGACTATGTTATCTCTATATTATTATTTTAAAAATTGGTATGCAAGATGGTTTTTGAATTATTACATTAATGCCCAATCAATTAAAATGATACAGAATAGAAAGTATTAAAAAAAATTGATACAGAGAATTTTTTTCATAGTTCAACTTATTGTTAACTCCGTGGTCACACCAAAAGAATAAATATTATTAGCAATATAAAATATTACAAACACTAATTAGCTTAAATACAAGACTCTCTCTTGCATTTGACCGCAATAGTGTTGAATTGTTTTATTAATCCCGTTGAATAAGCACCACTCGACTTAGAATAACTTCTTGAACTTGAACTCTCTTTAATGCTTTGGAATCGATTTTTTTTCTAAGATGTGAAGTTCTGCACGAAAAAACAACTTAGAAAGATACCTTAAGTATGTACACGATTCACATTAAATTTTTCTACTAAACTCAAGTTAAAAATACAATTCGTTTTCTATAAGAAATCCTTAAGCTTTTATGTAGAGATGTTATAACTCCAATCGCCACCAATTTGGAAATCAACATTAGTAGGTGATTGAAACTGATTAGAAATAATTTACAATCAATTCACTCGTTTTCCTTAATTAGGGAAACAAAATTTGCTATTAAATACTGATTTTCTAAAATTTTCTGCGATGTTGCAATATTAGTATGTGAAGATTAAAATGTCAGCCAGAAGTTATAGATTTGGCCAAATTTTATGCTTTCATATATCACACATTTTTGCCAACTTATGAATCACTCAAAAACATTCAGCCAAAAGTGATGAAAATCTCACTAATCAATTAATAAATCATAATCACATTATTTAAGGAAAATCCTAAACAAATATAAACTTATTGATTAATGATAAAGATATCAGCATATTCTTATCTGTAATGTACACCAAATACACTCCAAGTTCAAGATTATCAATCAAATTAAAATTTTAAAGATAAAATCACAGAATATTATGAAATTTATTGTAAAGAAATTTTTTACAATTAATCTGATACGATTTAATATCTTCAATAAAGTCACCGTTTGACAGATAATAATATGAATCACAGAATATCTCAACAAGTATGATTATGATAAGCACAATATTTAATACGAATATTTCTAATATATGGTCTCATATTATAATATGAAACAAAATTGTTTGCAATATGAAGGAGTCAACCAGATACTCTTTCATAACGACAGTTTAGTAAATTAAACTCTTTCATTAACTAAATTTTATTTTCCCTCTCCTTTTCCCTCTAATTTTGGGGAAAGTTTTTGTGGGCCTCACCTACTTTTTTTCCATCCATTTTCTATTCCTTACAACCCTACCATTTTTCTTCTTACTAAATAATTTTTTTTTTAATCTTACGGTGGAAATTTAAATTACAAAATGGCCTAATTATGATTCGAACTCCTTTCCTTCCATGCACTCACACACACATATCTAAGAATCTTAGATCAATTGAGCTGCCACAATTGGCACCTATTTTTTCATTTTCTCTCCCATCATATCTTTCTTCCTCCTTTTTCCTCTTACCAAACATAGCCTAAGGGGCTAAAATAAGGGACTGGGGAAGACTCCTTATTTCCAATGACTCTAAGATCAACGGTGGAGCCAAGATCGAAATTCAGGAGGGAGGGGGCAAAATGTAAATTTTTTGAAGAGAACAAAAGAACAAAAAATTCAAAATGAATTGCACGTTAATAAAGGCAAGTGTATATAAACCATAATTTTAGGGGGGAGGGGGGCAATCCTTAATTTTTTAACTAAATATCAATAAATTTATATATAAATTACATATTAGTAAATATAAAATGAAAAGTCGAGGAGAGGAAAGGGGGGGAGGGGAGTTGGCATTGCCCATATGTACATCCTCCACTATCTAAGATTATGCATGTACCTTCACCACTGTCTAAGATTATGTTTAGTAGAGAGAAAAGAAAAAGAGAGGAAATGATAAAATATAAGGAATAGAAAATATGCAAGATAGAAAGAAAAATATATTTTTTTCCATAGTTGTTTGTTATGTGAAGAGGATAGAAAACCGGTTTACTTTAAAATGACTATTTTATCCTCCATATGCCTATTTTAAAAATTAATATGCAAAGGTAGTTTAGTAAATTTCCTTTATTAACTAAACTTTTTTCCCTCTCATTCTCTCTCCAATTTTGGTGGAAGTTTTTGTGGGACCCATTATTTTTTTTTCCTCTCTTTCTCTCATTTTCTCTTCTTTTCACTTTTCCTTCCTACCAACCATAAATTATTGAACAAAAATAATATTAATCTTATGGTTAATAAATTTTGACCTCAGTTCA
>JXTC01000081.1:83014-124803 GCA_002914845.1 Trema orientale | reverse complement strand
TCGTGGTGAAACCAAGACCCCTAAGCGCTTCATTAATGATACCATAAGGAATGACTTCCACCGGAAATTCCTTCACAAGTACATGAAGTGATGCTACAGATCAATGCTATATCGTAAGGTTTGAAGTGCTGAAATTAAAGAAACTTATTGTTTTGAATTGTAGTATGTCCTAAATTTAGCAACCAAGAGTTCTGGACGTGAATTTTGACAATGGATTTGCTATTATCAGACATTGTATTGAATTGTAATCCTAGTTGTGAATGTCGTGTTCTGTATAAATTGGTTTCTCCTTTTTTGTCAGAAAACACTCTAAACTGCTTTGTGGAAAAGACGTGGTTAAAATGTTCTACCCAGGGTTGGCATGGTTTTCTTTTGTTTTATGATGTCCGGAAGCCACGTTTGTGATGCTTGAAATTTGGATAAAATCTCAGAAGGGAGAGGGAAGTGAATTTTTTACTTAGTTTTGTCTTTAGATATAGCTTCAAACAAAAGGCTAAGGTATTTCAAGGTCGAGTGAAAATTACTGAATTATGTTTTTCATTATGCAATTTATCTTATTATGTTTACGAGGAAAACAAATATACTATTAAAAAGCAACCTCTCTTTACAATGACATTTTTGAATGGAGAAAGAGAGTCATCCGATTTAGTAGGAGCATTGCGCATTATCCCACTCCTAAACAACCTTAGTAAAACAAGTGTTATAACACATACATATGCTAAAACTGAATGTGATTGGACAGTAATAAATGGTTTAGTGTAGAATACGCCATTAGAGAAGCTTGAACCACTATCAAGCACAAGATTGTAATGCTGATGTCTCTATTGCTCTAGGTATACGTTATTTAAGGTTGTGTTTATAGTCTTCTCTCCTTTTCTGTCGTTTATTTTTGTTAGTTGAAAATTCATTTTGTTTTCTACTTGAATTTATTTTTGAAATACTTAACGTACTTTAATAAAAGCTTTTTCTCGGACCATAATTGATCTTGATGGATAATTCATAATTATTGGGTTTCCATTTTGATTTTTATTTTGCTTGTCCATACAATGGGAATTTAGTGGAGTTTTTCTTCACCTAAATAATGAGAAAATTAGAAATAAATGTTTTAATTTTTTTTTTCAGCTATAATTATTACAAGCCACCCCTTAGATGACATTGCGATCTGATGACCAAATCAAATATGACTATGTTACCTAAGTCAATAGGTGTGTTTATGACACAACTTGTATTATGTGACCTCGTGGTCATCCAGCTAAAAGTTAGAAAATCATTCAATTTTTTTTTAATTACTTTCCAAAATAACTAGATCTAATTCGGCCTACTATTTTTAAGGATAAACGACGAAAAAACGACATGTCGCTTATGCCTATTTTCTTAATAAAGGAAAAAAAAAATGGCAAAAGAGATTAGCAAAAGTCAAATCAGAAATTGAGAGAGCAGACAGAGAGAGAGAGAGAGAGAGTTGGGTTCAGGTGAGGACTGAGAAGAAAGCGGGAAAACGAACGAGTTTTCTCAAAGGACACGCCACACCATACCGCCATTAACAAGCAGAGCCTCAACCTCAAGACCACGGCGCCAGCCAAAGAAATCTCAAGGTTCCTTCTTTTCGAGTTTTGAAATATTATCTCTGGTCAAAATGGTCATGGTCAACATCAAGATCAAGATCTTTCATTTTCATTAATTGATGCTTATGATTCAAGAATTTGTTACAATCTGGGATTTTTTTTGGATCTGGGTATAAATTTTTTTCTTCTGGGTATCTTAAAGATCTTATTCATAGCTATATAGTTAGCCATTTTGTTCAGATTTCAAATTTGGTATGTTTTTGTTCTTAAAAATGTTGACTTTATTGTATTGAAACCGTTCTATCATTAACAGTCTGGGATTCTTGGCATTTCTTATTATTCTCAAGATTAGATTGATATAGTTTTATACAATTCCAGAATATATATATACACACACATATATACATATATTCACAAGTCAAAGGCTCATTTTTGCTATTATCAGATACCATAGATGCCACCTGAAGATGACAGCAAAACCTACACTGTGGACGAGGCTCTTGTGGCCGTTGGGTTCGGATACTTCCATGTTCTTGTGTTTTCTTATGCGGGCATGGCTTGGATTTCTGAGGCAATGGAGATGATGCTGCTTTCTTTTGTTGGGCCAGCACTTCAATCAGTTTGGGGTATCTCTTCTCACCAACAGAGCCTCATTACTAGTGTTGTCTTCGCTGGCATGCTCGTCGGAGCCTATTCATGGGGTATAGTTTCGGATAAACACGGACGGAGGTGGGAATATCTTCCATTTGTTCACCAATATTTCGTTTTTTCACTGAAAGGAAACTTGTCATGAGATGATCTATTGTTCTTCTCTTTTTACAGGATAAAGTTAACAGATAATGAAACTCTTAATTTGATGATTCCAACTATATGCAATAAGCATGTAATAATCATAGTGAGGAGTGCCACTCTATCTGCATCACTATTTCAAGCTGTAAAAATTCATTTAACATGAGCTTCCTAATAGTAATGCCTGTATTTGTGTCGTTTAAAGTCAAATATGTTCTTGACTGGTAAGTTTAATTGTAACACCGAGATTATAAATTGATCTACTTAGCCGACATCTGTATTTGCTCATAGTTTCTCAAATCTTGTGTGGAATATGTACTTTAATAGGTCTGTATGTCAAATAAAAAGCTATATGCTTCTAATCTTTCTAGGAAGAGCAATTTGATTTTGATTTATTAGTGCTTTTATCTTCCACTAGAAAATATCTTCTTGAATGAGTTTTCATTGCCTGTTTTCATCGAGTTTCTCGCAGTGCATATTTCAAACAATTGGATGCCCCTTTAAGGAGATTCAGGGCTTATTTCTCTTCTTATTTTCTTTCCCTCTCAATTCTTGTAATCAGCATTTGTGGGTTCTAAACTTGATACATGACCATCCATTTTCGTGCTTATTAGAAGAGGTGATGCCTTCATACCAAAAACCACTGGGTGGCTGCTTTTTTTTATTACCTAGAATTGTTTCTTAATGTCTTATAATTGAGTTAATTGACTTTTCTCCGAGGTTAATAAGCGAATTCTTCTAACAAATGTTGATAATGAGTCAGTTACTGGAATTTTTAATTATTATGTTTCTTACTGCCGTGTTATGACTTGTTACAACTTACTCACCATGTTATTTTGGCGAGAGTAATGCACTTGAAATTTTCTTCTACTAATATTCTCAAAGTCTGTTCACATGCTTAGCTTCTGTTAGTACCAGTTATTTGCTTCTTTGCCTTTAATTATTATTTCTACCATGTAATTGCTACTTTTGCTTTCTAGTTTGTCTTTGATAGTTGATACATCTTGTTTGTTCAGTAAATATTAGTTTAGCTTTTGCTTTTCGTGACTCTTGTAGAGCTTATTGTAATATTTAATTCCTTTTTCTTTGTCTTAATAGTTCCTGTTCTTCTTTCACTTTAAGTCTACGCTATATTCCTTCAGGAAAGGATTCCTTATGACAGCCATGGTTACTGCTGGAGCTGGATTTCTGAGCGCGCTTGCCCCCAACTATACGACGTTGATTATTTTTCGCTGTTTGGTTGGTGTTGGGTTGGGAGGTGGCCATGTACTCTCATCCTGGTTTTTGGAGTTCATTCCTGCTCCTAACAGAGGTACTTGGATGGTTATTTTTTCAGCTTTTTGGACTCTTGGAACAATTTTTGAGGCTTCACTTGCATGGGTATGCTTCTGATTACCTTACTGTTCTTGGTGATGGTTATGGCAATATTTTCTAAATTCTAATATCCCAAGTTTTTATTCTCTTTTAAATTTATATGCTAAGTTAAAAAGGCTGCTAGTATTATTAAGAAAAGAAAATAAATGAAAGAAAATGATGGGAAAAAGGCTACCCATTCAATAGTTTTTCTTGATAGGATTTGTTGAAATTTCCAGTCTTCTCTGGTTCATGAAACTGTTAAACGGTAAAATAACATGCTTTTATTAAGATAGATTTTGATCTTTAAATTTAGAATTTTATTTAACTACAAGTTCTTTTGGAAGAACCCTCTAGATCATGCAAGAATTTCATGCATTCAGCATTTTATACCACCGCTCCATTGTTTCTGTGTGTCTCAAATTCAACACCTCAGAGAAGGGTTCTGCGGTCATTAAATTTCTCTGGATTTTGGCATGTCATCTTCAGGATCTGATGCTTTCAGAAAAAGATTGCTTATATAACCATAACGAGTTTGATTGCTGCATTCAACACAATATGAGTGCCTTTGGACAGACTTAAGTATTGGGTCTTTCATTCTTTCCTTTTCATTTATTTGTTTATTTATTTTATTAAGTTTGGTTGGCTTTGTTTTAGCTCGTTTGTTGTCTTCCATTTTCTCTTTCCCGGTTGTGTTTTCTATTCTCACAAATTATCATAACAAAATATTTGAGCACAAAATTTTTGAAATTGCTATGAAAACAGTGACAGTCATGTTTTCTAAAACAGTCACTATCACTAGTAAATATCTCTAAAGCGTACAACATTACTTAACTGGAAGTAAATTATTCTCCTTCAGAAACTTTTTAATCGATCTCAATTTCAGGTTTTTACAGCCTACAATCATACACTGGATAGACATCTTTGATCTTTAAATGTTGTGTGCTATGCAGTTTGTCATGCCAACATTGGGATGGAGATGGCTACTCGCACTGTCTTCTATTCCTTCATCCCTTCTCCTTCTATTTTATTGGGTTGCACCTGAGTCACCGCGATTTTTATGCTTAAAAGGGAGAACAACTGAAGCACTCGGTGTTTTGGAAAAAATAGCAAGACTGAACAGAACAAAGCTCCCTCCCGGTATTCTTGTTTCTGATCACCAAATTGAGCTACAAGAAAAGAATCCTCCATCAGAAGATACACGTTTACTTTCGCCCACGGGGAACCATGATGCAACTCCTAAGGCAATGGATTCTGAAACGGGGACTTTTTCATCACTATTAGTGCTTCTTTCACCAAAATTAGTTAGGTCTACCTTGCTTTTATGGTTTGTATTCTTTGGAAATGCTTTTTCTTATTATGGCCTCGTGCTGCTGACATCTGAGTTGAACAATGGACATAGCAAATGTATGGCAAACAAACTGCAGTCAGAAAAATCACTGGATGTCAGCTATAGAGATATTTTTATCACTAGTTTTGCAGGTACCGTTTCTACTTAACTGCTTCATTTTTTTTTTCTTTTTTTCTCATACTAATAGTCACAATCGCTAAATTATGCCAAAGAAAATGTTTATAAAACAATAAAACTGCTACGAGATTATTGGGTGACATTTATTTTTTATTCTGTGAAGAACTGCCCGGACTCCTCATAGCTGCTTTCACAGTAGACAAACTGGGTCGTAAAGGTTCAATGTCAACCATGTTCTTCGCATGTTGCATATTTCTTTTCCCGTTGGTTATCCATCAGCGTCGGGATTTGACAACAGGCCTTTTGTTCGGAGCTCGCACATGCATTACAGCAACCTTTACTATTGTCTATATATATGCTCCGGAGGTAAATTATGAATTAATACGTCATATTAGCCTATTGATATCTTGATATTTCTTCAGTTTCTCATAAAGATCGAAACATGAAAAACTGACCACTGCTTATTCAATTCGTTTGCTTTGGACTTGTCATTTCACAACATTGAACTGAAATGAACATCTCTTGCATTGGAAAATTTCTTCATAGCATATCAAATTTTGCTTCTTCTCTTTTTCAAATAATCTAATTTTGCTGGAGTAGGGACAGGGTTTTGAACTTGCTATTCTCCGTGTACAGTCTGTCCTGGATTTTCCTGTCAAATAGCTGAATTATACCAACTACTTAAAGAGCTTTTGTGACTGAAATAACTATATGCTGATGAAATGCATGAAAAGAACACAAACTTTAGCTGCTTATTTGGAAATTATTGGCCTTTTTCAAAGTTACTTAGATCTGCTCTTATTGTATGCCTTTTTGATCCGGAAGATACATCAAATGCAACAAATTCAAAGTTCTCTTTGTTTGTCCTGTTAATTCAGTACTTTCTTGTTTGCTGTTCTAAAATGACTACGTTGATTTGGGTTTAGTCGAACAATTTTGAAATCGCCTCATGAACTCAAGCCTTTGGCTGGCTTTAAATTCTGACAATTACTAAATCTCTTACTCTTATTATAATTTGAACCGTAGATATACCCAACCTCAGTTAGAACATCTGGTGTTGGACTTGCAAGCTCGGTGGGAAGAATTGGTGGAATGACATGTCCTCTTGTGGCGATAGGATTAATACATGGATGCCATCAAACTGCAGCGGTTATTCTTTTTGAGATTGTAATTTTTCTTTCAGGAATTTGCGTACTGCTCTTCCCACTTGAAACCAAGGGCCGCGAATTGACTGATCATATAGCTACATCGAACAATTAGATTCAAACGGTATGAATGGACCACACTCAATGGGGCTTATACCAATCTTTTTAGTTTCTATACAACGTCATAATCTCAAGAAATATGAATGAGAGACTTGGCTCATGCCTGCTTTTTCTTACCAGCTAGTAACTCTCATGCTCTTGATGTTCTTAAACCCCAAAGCTAAAGAAAGTCTTGAACTATAGTACTCTTCAACTATAGAAACTCCTTGAAGTGCTTCTTAAGCACCACCATATATCTTGAACTAGACTAAGTTGTTTTGTAAGTTGTACATTTAGCATGATATAAAATTATAAATGATCAGATAATTGAACTGAGTTGAAGGCAGAGTACTCCTTTTTAGGTGAGCTTAAGAATCTACCTGTGAGTTTCGTCCGACTTTTTCTTTCTTCTTCTTAACTTTTTCAATTACTACTTTAAAGGCATTGTTTACTAATCCGTAATGAAGAGAATACTAAATAGGAAGGTTTTGAAAAGGATTTCTTTGCCGGATTATTACAACCCTTGATGCCTGAGGAAAATGGCTTCTAAATAAAATTTAAGTCATCATTTTCTAGTTATGCAAGTGATTCACCGAAATTTCAAATTTATGTCCTAAATATGTAAGACATATGAACTGATATAAATAGGAGCGAATTCGCTTTCCCATAATGGATTAGCAAATGCGGCAGAAGTAGTGAGTTCAGACTTTGATACTGTCAAATCCAGTTAGAGTCAAGCATATCGGCTAAATGACTGTCTTGTGTTGTAGCTTATGTAGAGAACAATAATCTTAAAACCCCTTGCAACATACGGTGAAGTAAATGTTAATATCTACTATTCTTTTTATCCCTTGCCAACGAATTATATTTAGTTTAAAGATAAAAATGATGAAAAGAGCGCTTTCAGTTGACTATTTAAAATAACGAGCAAATAGCTTTGTTAAAATACCATTATTTATTTCTAGGATCAAGGCAAAAGAAAAGATCTTTAAGTTACAAAATGAATTGAAATATCATTGATGCGTTGATAATTTTAAAAGTTATGGAATGTCAATTAAATGGCATTATCATATCGGTTACTACGGACAATGACGGTTAACAAATACAAAAATGAGCGTTCATACCATATACACGCATATATTTATTATTAAATTTAAATATTATGGAAAATTTCAGAAAATATTATCCTATCTATTAAAAAAAAAAGAAAATATAATATATATATATTTTTGGTATCAATGTGGGAAATTAGGCGAAATACATCCTCTCTATAGTCAATTTTAGAAAATATACCCCTTCCAATAGTCTTTAGGTAACTACACCTCTCTTGAAAAAAAGAGGTGCAAAAGAACTTATATACCCTTAACTCGAAAGGGTTAGACATGGTGCTGAGTGCTAAATAAAGGTATTTAGCAACTTCATCGGGAAAAGAAAAAAAGAAAGAAGTTTGAATGTCTAGCGCTAGACAGTGTGTCATGAGCGCTAGACACGAGTGTCGAGTGACACTAAATAAGGTGTCTAGCAACTCGACCCATTTTGCTTAGCTAGATATGGATCTCCGTTTGAATGTTATGAGCTAAACATGATATTAGGAGTGCTAGACATGAGTGTCGAAAAGCGTTAGATAATGTGTCTAGCAACTCCATCTCCCCTGTCTAAACCAAAACATGGACCCTTGATAAGAGAAGTGCTGGGGACTTTTTTATATTTAAAATAATTTAAAACTTAAAAAGTTGTATTCACCAAAAAATTATTAAGAGTGTATTTCCCAAAATACACTATGACACGGGTGTATTTTACAAAGAACCCCAATTAATATTCAAGTTCCAAATGGAGCCATGAGTGTTTTACACGAATACCTCATTTTGTTGACTCTCCAAAAAATCAAACTGTGAGCTATATTTCCACTTGAACCATGATTCTTAGCTTGTATGAAATGAGAACAATAGCCTTTCGAATGAAGCAATGCTATGGACTATCTTTTGTACTTAGTGACACACGAATGAAAGTAAAAGACTATGCACAAAATTTACATGTGGTCCCCGTAGTAGTTCTACATCTTTCACTAGCTTTTGATACTAAGCACCGCATTTGCTCACGAGATCTTTTCATGGCACAACTCAAGCCGGATTCGAAGTCGACACTACACCGATTGTTGATGACCGCAAGTTACATTCGAACTAAATCAACCCAAAAGTCGGTAGACTAGCAAAAGGTTGATTTTAAGATTTTTAATTAGTCTTTTGCGAATGAGATATTTGATAAAATGCTAGCCAGATCGTCAAATTAGAGGTGCTAACTCCGTTGCGTTGTTAATTTGGGTACGATCATGCGTCCAAAAAAAAAAAAAAAAGCACACTAGCGTGACATGATACGAGATGGTATCGAGATATGCCAAGGGTGTGTGTTCGGGATGGGACTTTGTGTTCTGATTAATTAATAAGACCTGTGATCAATTAAAATAAAGCAGAGAATAACTGGGATTATGGTTAGATTATGAAGAGTGACAGGTGTAAGAGTTATCACAATACTGGTTACGTGTCGAAGTCCTGATAGGCGGTCGATATAGAGAATGACACTTCCCACAGCGTCCTTGTCACGTTAGCGGTTGCAGGGATAACGTAGTTACAATATAATAATAATAATAATAATGGCGTAATAATAATGTAAGTGTTATCACAACGCTGACACTACGTATCGAAGTCCCGATAGGCGGTTGCAATAAAGAACGACACTTCCCACGGCGTCCCTGTACGTAGGCGGTTGCAGAGATAACTAGCTTACGGATCGACAATAATATAATAATACGATGATAATAAGAGAATCTAGTTGACGGAGGCGAATAAACCGACCATATTGTCAACTAGAGGTTAGATACGGAAAATAAAAGGGTTAGAGATAATAATAAAAACAGCAATAATAATAACAGAAATAAGTGAGAGATAGCAAGAGAACACAAAATCTCGAACTTGTGCCACAGGTCGAGCACGGAGTTCGAGGAGCGTAGTTCGGGGCCCACAAATCACTGAAGTGCAAGGGTTAGAGACTGCATACAAGGAAGCTTATTGTACAAGTTAGTAGAAAAAGTAACGTAAAAATAACTGGATAGTAGAGAATGGTATAAAACTAATTCTTGGGCCTAGGACACGTGAATAAACTAGTATGAGCTTCAGGAGTAGACATGCAAGAATAACTAAGTCTATATAAACATTTAGAAAAATGCCAATACTAAGGTGACTTGTTGATCAAGATTCACACATGCATGGACATGCAAAAATAGGTGCAATGCCAATACTAAGGTGACTTGTTGATCAAGATTCACACATGCATGGACATGCAAAAATGGGTGTGTGTACCCAAGTTGATCTTTTTCAATCCATCTTGTGGGTTTAAAGGCTCGTCTTGTAACTTGTCAGGTGCAAGAAGAATCGCTTCTACCCCTTTGATACATCCTATTTGAGGGCTCACGAGGTCATTGTTGGCCTCGCCATACCTCCAGAAGCCGTACGTAGTCCGATCATTGGGAAGGATATCTTTTCGGAGTAAGACCCTTTTGGAGTGACTGGATCTATCTCCATACCCTCAGAAGATGTATTAATTGCACCATCTAGATTGGTGCCGCGAGGTCAAGTAGTGCTGACGCTCTCGGCGAGGTCCTCATACAAAGTGGATTCAGCCCAGAAAATTTCCTCTTTTGCAAAAAAAGTCTTGGTAGCTGGGATCATGATTTCTTTTTTATCTTTGATGGCTTTTACGCATTGATGAAGGGTAGAGGGTACTGCGTGATATTGATAGAGCCAAGGTCTTCCAATCAAGATGTGATAGGGGACATTCACATCAATGATATGGAATCTAGTGGATGCTCTGATGGGACCGATTTGTAAATCTACATTGACACAGCCTTTGGTGTTAAAAGTGTCGGAAGCAAAAGTCACCAAGGGTATCGTCTGAAGAACTAACTTGTCTTCAGTGATACCGACAGCCTTGAAAGTACTCCATGGCATGAGGTTGACAGAAGAGCCATTGTCGATAAGGACATGCTTAAGAAGTAATTCGTTCACCTTGGCCTCTACATAAAGTGGTTTGTTGTGGAACAGATGTGGGGCTTGTGCATCTTTTGCAGAGAAAGTGATCATATCTTCACTCCTTTTGGCATTTCGCTTTACTGCGTGGTTGACAGCTCAGCATTGCGAACCAAATTTTTGAGAAATCTTGAATAAAACAGAAGTGGCTTCTCGTCGTGCTTCGTCGTTGAGCTCAAGAGTGTCAAAAGGATTTTTGAATACTTGAGAGTTTGTGAGGTTATGCATTACGTCATTTATTTCTTGTTCTTTGGAGGAACTTTCCAGGGCCAGTTCTAACTTCGAGCATTCTTCGGTAATGCACATCCTCACTTGGCTACCTCCGTGTCTCGGAAAGGGGTTGACTTCTGCCCTTTGTTGTTGGTTGTCATGCAGTATTTCGCCTCTCCGAACTTTGATTAGATAATGTCTTCTGACTTTGTAATAGTCAGAAGTAGGATGGCCAATTCTGTGGTAGAACGGGCAGAATCGTTGGTTCATTAATTGCTCTGGCGTCGGTGACCTGGTATTGGGTGGGCAGATTAAATCTCCATCCTCTATCCAAGCCTGAACAAGTATGTCGATTTGCTCGTTGGTAAATGGGATCACCAGAGGAATATCCTGGTCTCTTCGTGGTAGTCGGCATTGGTTGACCATAGCTACCGTCCTCTTTCGCTTGTAAGGTGCAGCTTTGGTTGCACCTTGTGAAGGCGTCGTTTGGATAGGGGTTGGCACATACATCTGAGATATAGAAACCTTTGTGTTGTTGACTCAGAACACCAAGTCAGCGAAGTTGGTGATAACATGATTTTTTATGTGGATTCGGTAGGGCGTCAACATCCCATTGATACAGATACGAATGAGTCCTCTTTCAGATACCATCTCTCTGCAATCAAGAGCAATTTCTTTGAATCTCCATACAAAGTAAGAAAGAGACTCGTTTTCCCGTGCTTCAGAGTAGCGAGGTCAGCTAACTCTAAGTTGCATTCCGCCACGAAGAATTTAGTGTAGAAAACTGTCACTAAGTCTTCCCAAATAGTAATACTGCCAGCAGATAGGTTGACGAACCACGTATAAGCTCTATCGGTAAGAGACTTAGAGAATTCTCTCAAACGGAGCTCATGGTTAGAGGCATAAACCCTAAGATCATCAAGGAAGCTGATAACATGTTCTCTAGCATTGCTGCTCTTGCCATTAAACTTCTTGAATGAAGCGTTAACATAGTCCTTTGGATATGGCTTCGAAGTAATCAAAACAGGGTAGGGAGATTGGAATTCTGTAGCTGCCATATTTCTATGGGCTCTTTCAGCTTCATGCTTGAACATTTCTTGCAATTGCTCCTTGGTGATGAAATTCGGTGAAGAAGTGTTGCTAGTGTCGCTTGGTGTGGTGATGGCAGCATTGGCAGTATTTCCACTAACTCCGGGTATAGTAGAGCTTTGGTTCGTTGTGACGGGCAGAATGCCACTTGGGTCAAGAGTCGGGGTAGAAGATCTAGCTTCATTCGATCTCCTTTCTCCAGTTAATCGTTGTAGGATTTGAGCATGAGATGCTTATATCTCCCCCTGAGATCGTCTGAGATCATTGAGTGAATTGGCGAGGCTATTGACTGCATTAGCCAACTCAATGTTGGAGGGTTCTTATTGTTGCGGTTGAGGATGTTGTTGTTGACTATCCATTTTAAAAGGGGAAGATGGAACTTTAATAATAGTGTTGCTGGAATGGAATTTCAACAACAAGAAAGAGAGTGTTTAGGGATGGAATTTTAACAACAAGAAAGGAAATATTTAGGAGATGGAATTTTAATGACAAGAAAGATATTGTTTAAAGAATGGAATTTCAATAATAAGAAAGAGAGTGTGATTTCAACAACAAGAAAAGAAGTGTTCAGGGAATGAAATGGAATACTGAATGTTGAGGAATAAGATGGGCAGAGTAACGGTACACCACCGGATGTCAAGAAATAAAACGGGCAGAGTAACAGTACACCATCGGAGGGAATGGGTAAGATAACGAGATGCACTTGCAGATCTTGGGAATCCCGAAGAAACGTCAGTTTCCCTTTGGCTACTCCCCAGTGGAGTCGCCTTTTTAATGTTTGGGAACGGACCTTGTGTTCTGATTAATGAATAAGACCTGTGATCAATTAAAATAAAGCAGAGAATAACTGGGATTATAGTTAGATTATGAAGAGTGACAGGTGTAAGAGTTATCACAACATTGTCTACGTGTCGAAGTCCTGATAGGCGGTCGATATAGAGAACGATACTTCCTACAGCGTCCTTGCCATGTTAGCGGTTGTAGGGATAACGTACTTACAATATAATAATAATAATAATATAATAATAATAATGGCATAATAATAACGTAAGTGTTATCACAATGCTGATACTGCATATCGAAGTCCCGACAGGCGGTCGCAATAAAGAATGACACTTCCTACGGCGTCCCTGTACATAGGCGATTGCAGGGATAACTAGCTTACGGATCGACAATAATAAGAGAATCTAGTTGACGGAGGCAAATAAATCGACCATATTGTCAACTAGAGGTTAGATACGGAAAATAAAAGGGGTTAGAGATAATAATAAAAACAGCAATAATAATAACAGAAATAAGTGAGGGATAGCAAGATAACACAAAATCCCGAACTTATGCCACAGGTCAAGCACGGAGTTCGAGGAGAGTAGTTTGGGGCCCACAAATCACTGAAGTACAAGGATTAGAGACTGCATGCAAGGAAGCTTGTTGTACAAGTTAGTAGAAAAAGTAACGTAAAAATAACTGGATAGTAGAGAATGGTATAAAAAAAATTCTTAGGGCCTAGGACGTGTGAATAAACTAGTATGAGCTTAAGGAGTAGACATGCAAGAATAACTAAGCCTATATAAACATTTAGAAAAATGCCAATACTAAGGTGACTTGTTGATCAAGATTCACATATGCATGGATATGCAAAAATGGGTGCGTGTACAAACATATATTTATATAAAATTAGGACAACAATATGTATACACAAAGAAGTGTGCACGTGTAAGTGTAGAGACTTGATGACCAAGTGATATAAAATATATGCAAATAAAAGTGAGACAAAGCTAATGGTGATAATAACAACGAAATAAAAAGGAAAAAGAGTGGGGACTTAGCTTCGGGTTATCAAACAAACCGAGATGGTAGTGGAGGTGTAAATATTGAGGGAACCAAATGGTGATAAAAGGACGAGGTTTTGGTGACTTTAGATGAGAAATAGATGGTGATGTTGATGGCAATACACCCACGGCTTGGACAAAATAACAAGAGGTAGTGGTGATATTGAGTGGTAATATGAATACAATTAACTAAGACTATGGGTTGGTATTTAATAAAGAAAATATATGGAGAGTGGAAGGTGGTAAGATCCACGGATGAGCACGAAAAGGGGAGAGATGAAAATCAAAGAGAGGGATGAAGAGAGAAAGAGAGCACGGCAAAAGAAAGAGAAAGAGGTATTGTATTATTGATAATCCAAACTCATTAGTCCTCAAATGAGAGTATTACTTCTCTATTTATAGGCAAGGAATACCTTGTACAACAAGGGAACTTCTACTACAAGGGATTGAGGCGTCAAGCATCTATTAGCTATCTTTATATTAGTGGACAAAGGGGTTAGGTGTCAAGCTCATGTTAGCTTGCTTAATGTAGAAGACCTTAGGCAACAAGTACTTGCAGCTACAAGTTAGAGACTTCTAGGGTCTTCTAGAATTGTGTAGCATTAGTGGATAACTTGTGCACAAACTACACGTAGCTTGATGGGATCCAAATGGCGTGTAGCTTGGCTTCGGCTAGAGGAACCCCCAAAACAGCAAGTAGTTTGGCAACAAGTGACATGTAGTTGGTCTTCAACGACTCGTAGCTTGAGCAAGGGTGAAAGGGGGCTCAAACGGCATGTAGTTTTAGCCAAACTACATGTCGTTTCCTTGAGTTTGTGTCGTTTGTCCCATGACACGTGTAGCTTCATTAAGCTTGCTTAAGTTTTGTTGATCCCATACTTAATTGTTATTAATTCTCATTTTAGGATTAATCCCAAAAATTAGGAAAACCCCAAAACAGTGTGTTATCATTGAATTTTATTATAATTATTTTTTTAAACAATAAAAGAATATATTTAATCAAGTACTCCTTTCCTATTTGGTTAGGGATATATATTTGTATTGTAAACAAAAATAAGTTAAAGTAATTAAACAATTCTATAAAACAAATTGATTAGTTCAACCGAAAAAAATAAAAATAAATGGCATCCTTCTATTAGGGGTATTTTCATAGGTAGCACTTTCAAAGAAACTAATAGTCTAATAACTTTTTTATTTTTTGAGAAAAAAACTATTAAAAATAAAAAGACTAACCACCTAAAAGTGCTATTTAGCCTAATTTCCTCCAAGAAAAAGTTTGGCACATTAGAATCATCGAGCGGATAGATTGGCCCCTATTTGGCATTTGTAGGAAGAGTAAGGTTTTTAGACATAAATAGGACTAACTTTTTGACTTTTATGATACTTAATGGAGAGAGAAATCTTGCCATTTCTTTCTTCTCTTTCACTTCTTCTCTTTTCTTTACACTATTTCACTTCATTTCCTCCATGTTGTCATGTTCTTTCTCTCTCCTTCTTTGTTATTTTTTGTTCAGGTCAAAGTTTTAAGAAATCGAGAAAAGATCGAAGCTTGTTCTTTGGATATTGGAAAGCTTTAGTATTTAAGGGTAAGAGTATTTTATTTAATGAAAGATTTGATACATTGTTTGATAATGACTTATCAACATTTTGAAGTTGGTCTATAATAGTGATCTTGAAATTATTATGTTGAAATATCCATATTTTTTGCTAAATTATTTATTTTCTTCGTAATGGTGATTTGGACATCGCAGGTCAAGTAGTCCTTGACTAGTGGACCACATGATAAAGTAGTTCATGACCTTAGGATAAAACATTGATCAAGAACTACTTGACCTAAAATAACAGGCAATAAAAGTACAAATAAGAACTTAGATGGATGACTTTCTCCCCCTTTTTCGGCAATGGGGACTTAGATGGGCTCTTCTTCTTTGGCAATAGGGACTTAGGTGGCGAATTTCTCATCCTTCTAGCCAATGTCATAGCTAAAGATTTTGTAGACTTTTTCTTACCTTCAACTGACTTGGTTTTTGTCATTCTGGGTCTTTTGATATTCCTTTATATGAGAAGAATCAATTGAAGAACTTAAATACAGAATTGGGTGAACAATTTTTAAGTTTAAGTGCGGTTTTTGGTAGTTCTCGTAGTCGAGCATAAGGAACTCTGCATACTTAATGACAAATAAACCACAGTCTCAGCTGAAAAATGAAAAAATAAACATTAAGTTAAATCAACCAAATAAACTGATCAAGTAAACAACAGGTGAAGTTTTACTTGACTTAAGATCAAGTATAACTTGACCCTCTGTCATGTAAATAATTAATAACCTCATGTAGTGATAAATTTGCTATGAGGTCAAGATCCACTTGACCCCAAGTCAAAAAGTAAGACCTTAGGTCAACTGAATCTTGACCTTTACTGAGATTTGTTGGAATTACCTAACACTTAGGACAAAAATATACATATATGTAAACTATGGAAAACACATGATCACATCATGAACGTAGCGAAAAAATAGCGGATTTAGTTTTTAAAATTTTTACATGAAAACATATTTTCATAACCATAGAATATACATACATCTAATAAAGGATCATGTATAACATAAATCAAATCTAGATGTACAAACCCTAGAGATGGGATTAGGGTTTACCTCTTGTAGCGTGCTCCTTCTTGTTCTTCTTGTAGATGGTGATCAAACCTCCAACCCTAGATCTTCTTGTCTATGCTCTTGCTCTTGCTCTTGGTTGATTAAATGAGTGGGCACCAAGTTGAATCCTTCGTTGGAGAACGATCAAGAACACCTTCTTGATCCTATAGAACACTGGGACGTGAGATGAGACTGTGAGATTACAGGAAACTTTTTCTCTCCTCTCTAGCCTTAGGTTGGCCGAATTCTCCCTCTCTTTTCCTCTGTAATTTTCGTGTAAAACACTAAGTGTTGCTATGCAGTTTTTCCTCTCATATATCTTATATATATGAGGCCAAAAACTGCTAATTCTAGTCCAACTAGGATTGGACTTGTTCTCCAATTTGAGTTTTGGGTGTATTTTTATAAATATGTCTAACTCATGTAACTTATTTATAAAAATAACAACTTCTGTGTAGAATCTTTATTTTACACAGTTTCATGAAACTAATTTCACAAAATCACTAACCAATTAATGAGCTTTATTGAGTTAGACAAGGGACCTAATGGATCCAAATAATCTAAGCTCCAATAATATAATAAATACATAATAACTCTTATTATGGTATTTATATAAATATTATTAGTAAAGGGGACATTCTACTAAAGACCCAATACTGTACTCTTACAAAAAAAAAACACTAAACTGTGGGCGGCAGTTGTAGGGCATCAGATCTGCCACGTGGGGAGTGAGGTCTTTTACAAAGCCGCTATCAACCCATGAACCCCACTAAAAAAAAAAAGGGAGAAAGTGGGGTAATTTTTTCCCCCTTTTTAAAAACCCTAGCCCCACACAATCTCCATCGACAACAACTTCATTTCAGTTCCCACCTTACCAACTTCTTCTTCATTGACGGCATTGCTTTTTTTTTTTCCGATTAGAGTTTCGATTTTCACTCAAGTTTGGGGGAGAAAACTCAGCTGTTATGCGAGAAATGGGAATCAAGCGAGTAGCTCGCAAGGCCTCTAAAGCAGTCAAATTTGACTCTGAAGCAGCCGAGGCAAGATATGAAGAGCATATCAAAAATCAACCATTGGGTGCCGAGAAGGGGTTCGCGTGGAACAATAATGAGCCACTGGGGCAGCCGCCGTTCATTGCCGACGTCATTATACAACATAACTGGCAGCTCTTTTGTGCCCATCATGAAGACCCAATTGTGCCATTGGTCCGTGAGTTCTATGCTAACTTGACTGATCCTGAGGAAGACACAGTGTATGTCAAAGGTGTTCAAGTTCCGTGGAGCGAGGAAGCCATCAATACTCTTTTCGGCTTGGGAGATCCGGTGGATGAACATTCTGCATTCGTTGAAGACGTCACGGAACGAGAGTTGCTCATAGTGCTGGAGACGATTGCAGCAGCAGGGGTAGAATAAACGTGCCATCCCATGGTGCCTACACATGCCTTCGCAGCTCGCTGACCCCGCCCACAAAAGTCTGGTCCCATTTTCTGAAATCCTATTTGTTGCCCACCACACACGGCAAAATAGTTTCCAAGGATCATATGCTGCTCTTGTACACCATGCTGACTGGTAAATCTATTAACGTGGGTCGGATGATTCATAGGGAAATTTGGACTTATAGAGATTTAATCAACTAAACTTAATTAACCGATCCATCTAGCGTATTCTATACCACATATAGAATCCCTATACAATACCGTAGTTGGATAGGTGAAATTACCGTAATACTCCTTCAACAGCTATTTACCTTTAAGTTACCATCTTTTTATCAAGGAATAATGTTGTCGATAATTTTGTTCTCAATGGCCATTTAAGACAAAATTATCAACCAATTCACAAAGTGAATACTAAGATCTTAGATTTAATTATTCCATGAATCTTGAAAGAACCTAAAATGGCATTAATATATAGTGTCCTTAACTATTTGGTGTTCTCATCAATTCATAAGCCATAATCTCCAATATGCCAGAGTTCACCTCTAATTTCATAGAGGTTAGTCTTTTAACAAATCAAAAGGCTACAACCTATGAAAAGCAAGTCCAATCAAATATCAAGGATTAAGATCTATATGCTAAGAGCTAGTTTGTGGTAATATAAGAATTGAGTTACGGCACTCCAATTCTTTATATTACCTGGTCCAGTTCAATACACATAGCTTGTTTATGTTGTATTAGTATTTCTATCAGAAGTCACATATTTCAATGATTTGAGATACATCATTCCCATTGAAATAGACAAACACTACAACCTATAGTAAATAAAGTATTCCATCTTTATAGACTTAGATAAAGAAACAAGTCTCTCCATAATTAACACTTAATCATATTTGTTTCTTTATACACAAGCAAAGTCATGGAATATTTTTCAGATAAATAAACTGTTCAACTAAGATAGTTTAATCTAGCAAATATCATAATTGCATATAAGAAAAAGTTGTTTATACTCAAAAGGTATAACTGGAAATCTGCTTTTTAGGGCAAATATCCCAACAAGATTAAGTGGATTTTGACCTTTGCTGAGATTAAGTGGAGAGAAATGAGTTTTATAGGAAAATGTGTTGGGTGAGAAGTCAAATTTAAGATGGGGTCCTGTTGGCTGTTAGGTTGTGTATGCAATTGGGATGAGGGTATTTGATACTTTTAATTAGTTATTATGGGCCCCATTTTCTAGTCCTATAAAATTTGTCCAAGAAACTAGTCCTAAAAATGTCCAAACGGGGGAAACTAGTCCTATCCTTATCCTTTTATCTTACAAGCAGAACATGAGTCATGCTTATGTCGAAAGATCTTGTTGGACTTAAAGTTTTTAATATTGGAATTTAGACATTTATATTTAAGTTTTCAAAAATAATACAAAAAATGCGACCTTCCCAAAATAATTATTTTTCTGTACGACATTCAATGACATTTTTATAAATAGTTTAGTTACAAGAAACTAAAATTTCTTAAGGTACCTAACATCATATAAAGTGTCCGTTTATTACTATTAATTGTTGGAAAAATATGGCTTTAGTGGGTGAATGAGAAATTGGGACTCAAATTTCATCCAATATATGAAGGTTAAAAAAAAATAGATTTTGCTATTTGTCAATTTTCCTTTAAAGCTACAGATTATGCCTTAGGGGTTACAAACCATTTTGAAACACTTGTAAGATTCGCTCTGTAACTGACAAAACATCTGTAACGTTTTTGTGACTAATGACCATTTATCTTGAAACCTTTTTTGGAATTAATCATTGGATTAATGAAAGGATTAAAAATCATTTCGTAACCGCTATGGTTAATACTAGAAAATACTTGTAACTGCCATGGTTTATGGCAAAAACGTTTCATAATTAAATACTGAGGGTTTCTTAACTCCCATTTGGAGCGTATAAAAGGAGACCAATTCTTCTCATTTTCATATACAATCTAAAACTATTTTCTTTTTTCTCTCAAATTCTCTCTAGTATTCTAGCTCTAGTTTTTTGAGTTCGTGTGTTTAGCTTAAATCCTAGTTCTAGTTCTAGTTCTAGTTCTTAGTTTTAATTCTAGTAAACTAATTCTTGTTCTAGTTCTTCAAGTCTTGAAAGAGTTCAGACGATAATTCAATTCACCAGAAACAGAAGCTTGGTACACAACTTACTGTTTTGAAAAATCGTTGTATCCTGGAAGATAAACGTCTTACGACCTCAAGAGGAGGCAAATCTATTTTAAGGACATTGTGTGATACACAAGCATCGGTTTATTTCTTAAACTCTTATTGGTCATGTGCATGTTATTTATGTTCATATAGTTCAATTCAGTTTTATTATATTATTTATATATAATTGATTATTGTTGTTATATTATTACAATTATATTTTTGCAATAAGTATTGTTCATTCTTCACACATATATGCTTATTATGGCTGACATTAATTAAGTTGATACTTCATGTGGGGCCTGTAGGACTCAATCTATTAATTATAATCCCACAGTAATAGACTGACATCTTGTATAATGTCAGGCTTCTTAAGATGCCTTGTACCATTATTATCATCATCACTATAATTATTATTATTATTATTTTAAACAAGATTATAATTCATGACCTATATATTAAAACGAGCTATCTTATACATATAACTAGTGAACAAGAAAACTAAGAACTCGAGTTGAGGATATATAAGTCTTTTTATATCTTTTTTTTTAAAGAGGTGTATTTCAACTAAAAACTATTAAGAGAGGTGTATTTTCTAAACTTACTATTTAGAATAGTAGTTAGTCTCGTATTTTGATATAAATTTTTATAAATATTATTTTTATTGTTTTTCTTTTCTACGTCAAGCAAATCAAACTCGCCACTATTGAAAATAAGAACACGAGGATGCAATCTTATTATTGGAAATATACTCCAATAATATTACTTTAAGAGGGCGAAAAAAAAGAGAAAAATATTTCACCATTCAAGCAATCAATTTCATCATTTTTATCTTTTTTTTTGGAATGAAATTCCTTAAGGGATTATATTAACGACCGATATGACTGTTTTTCAAAAAAACTTTAATTTACCTGCTTACAATCTATAATTTTGAGTATACCCCTAAGTTTAATTTTTGTTGATTGAGTCCAATCAACTAATTTTAAATCGATCATTTTCTAATTAACTTTTAAATCTTTAGTGAATGATTCCACTATTTTTTGCATTTTAAATCTACGGAAAATAAAGTTCATGTGGTATAAAAATTTCTTTCTTTTCTCATTTCATGATAGATTTTAAAAAATGCCCTTTTTTTCCCTTTACATTTATATTTGTTTGACTAGAAAATTTCCTAATTATATGCTAAAAAAAATAGTCATAAATGAAAATGAGAAAAATAGGTATCGTACATCATGTCAAAAATAGACGCAAGAGTGTGATTTCTCCCAAATTTTCGGTCTGAAATGTTTTTATTTTCTAATAATGCCCTTATTGAAAATAAATAAATAAATAAATTGACTCCCGACTGTTATCAGATATAAAAAATTTTAAGATGACTATCATTTATTATAAATTTCTATTCTGTTCTGTATAATATTGTGTAGACGCGTCCTGAGAAAATATTTTAATTTATGGAGTAAAAAACAAACAAATAATGTGTACAAGGGGTGAGTCTGAGTACATGTAGAACATGATATTTTCATTTGTTCATGGTGTACATGTGGCTGCTCTGCTATATAAATATTATCTCATGTGATGTATCAAGATGGATATCCTTTTCTAAAAAAAAAAACGACGAGGATCTACACTTGTGAGAGCTAGTAGTGCCATATCCAGTATTGCTAGTGAATAATGTTGATCTTCATTATTATTATTATTATTATTATTATTTTGAAAGGAGATCTGCATTATATTAGTATTTGAACTAATAATAGATTATTAGCCGGTATATACGTACCGGTATATACCATAACATGTAGACACATTTAACATGAGAGATTGAGAGTGCTAATTCAAAAAGAATATCAAAACTAATATTGCACAACATTTCTGTTCGAATTTGAAAAAGTACCCTAGGGTAGTACATCCATAAATGTCCAGTAACACAAATTATAACTATTTTTTATTTTTCCAAGCAAAAAAAAAAAGAAAAGAGAGGCCAAAACAAAAGGTCTAAGAATAAGATTAGTTAATGTAACTTATTACTTATGCATATTACTTCAACAAAACTAATTCTTCTCCTTTGTTATAATGTACCGGGCTGTACAAACTAGAAAAGGAGGGCTAGCTATATATAGCTCTATATATATATATATATATAAACTGGAGATAATTAGCGACCAACACTTCTGGACATGCTTCGAAGAAACGAAGAGCTTCGAGTAATCTCTCGGAGTAGTTTTTCTGTGAATACTCCTTGAAGACATCTTTCAGTAAACGCCACAACAGACCCTTAGTGTCCATCAGTAGACGCCATAGCAGACCCTTAACATCCATCAATAAACACCACAGTAGACCCCTAACTTCTATTAGTAGATTCTTAATATAGTAAATCTTACAGATTTGACTCTTAAAGCTTCAGATCTAGAAGAAAACCCACAAAACATCAATAAAAAAAACATAAAAAGCAATAAAACTCATACAGATCTAGAATCAAGTGGGACAAAAATATCCATAGAACTAGATCTATGATACACAACCTTCACGTATGCAGAATAACTTATTACAATGAAAAAATAAAGAAAAGAAAAGAAAAAATTCCTACTGGAAAGAGATGTAAGAGATTTCCCCATTCGATAGATTACAAACATAAGAAAATCTCATAGCACCATCGTGGTTTCAACACATAAACTGACAGAAGAAAAGAGATAGCGGAGAAAGGAGCACGAGTTTACACGTGTGTCTAAAGAACAAAATGATAAAATTCCATTTTTTTTTTAAATAAATTTTTTATTCTTTCCATTCAAAGAATTTCTCTCTTTCTTTTGAAAAATTTAAAAATAAGATATTTTTTTTACATTTAAAAAAATATTTTTTTTCATAGTTTGCTAATAGATTATAGTAGTACTAATTAATGTAATTTAATAGTGATTAATAGGATTACTAGTAGTACTTTAATTAATATCATTTTGTAGAGAGAGAAAGTGGAGAAGGGAAGAGATGGATAATAACCAATAGGCAATAGGTAGATACTCCTCTTGTGTGTCTGTCTTGCTTATTAGATTCGTCTTTTGAAGAAAGATCTTTCTTTTTGATTCATTCATGGCGGCAACAACCCAACCACAGGGTCCAGATCGTACGTCTCCCTCTGGTACGTCTTCACCAACCAAAACCCATCTCCCAAAACCACTTCTTTTCTCCTTTTTGGCTTTTTGGTTATCAAATCATTATTTTCATCTTTTCAATTCATGTTCTTTCGCTTTCTCTATCATTTTTCTTTGATGGGTTTCTTTTAATTTTGATGTAAAGCCTTGAATTGAACAAGATCATGGGTCTCTAGACTCTTAACTATGCTTACGGTTTCAACCAAGTTGTATCACTGTTGTTGGAGAGTTGGGGATTTGATACTTGTCTAGTCTGACTGTGTGAGAATTGGGCATTGTTTTGTGTGTATTGTGGCGTATGTATATAGCCTTGTTTGTATGATTGAGACCTTGATCTGCCTTGCCGGATGCTTAGGAGTGCTTATCATGGAGATCTAGGATCTGGATATTGTAAAGTGACCTCTTTTTTGTGGTTTTCATGTTTGAAATTTCTTGTAAGAGGTCACTGCTTAGATTTTCTCTCTAGACTTGGTCAAAGATTCGATGTGGTTGGTTTCTTAAGCGACTTGAATTTCCATCATGTCCATCTTTTTGTTTGTGGACTCTATTAAGAATTGGAGCTCTTCGTATCTGTGGTTTGTTGTAATAATTGCAGGAAGCATGAACGCCAACACTGTATCACATTAGCTAGGATTGTTGTGACTGAATCAATCAGTTACTATGCTATTTTTGCTAACTTGGTATCATTAACATTAAACTATCCCTCATCCCTTTCCCGTCTCTCTTCACCATCATTGTTCTCATGATGAGAATATAATTGTGGACTGTTCCTTTTTTTGGAGAGGCACATTGAAGTTTACCAATGTCATTGTTTTCCTTAGTATGAGATGAAATGGGGTGCAAGTGCAATTTGACTGCGTTAGATAATTGACAATTGTTGAGGACATGTTTCGTAGAGACTTCATAAAACAAGATCTGCTGTATTAACTTTGCTATATTTACCCAATTGTTTAAACATATATGTGGTTTTGGAGGAAATGAGAGTTGTGAGGAGAATTTCTAGTTCCAAGTAAAGTTATGGGCATCATCAATTATTAGCAAGATGCGAACTATAGAATGTTATGGAGATGTGAGATTGCTAATTTCCTAGAAGGGTGACTGTTAGGAAGTGGTCATCATTGATTTCTAAATTGTAATACCCATCACATGTCGGTTTGGACATTAAGCAAAAGAGTGGCAAACATAAGTCGGACAAAACCATCCGGAAAGCATTTTAGTAAGAAGCCCAAAACTTTACAAACTTACATAAAAATGTCTAACATGCGGAAATTATTGCCAAAGGGAGAATGCAATTTAGGGTTTTAAATTATAACTGTCTATTCCATGTTAGCAACCAATTTGTGGAAAGTTTAAGCAAATATGAGGTGGGCTATGTTAGAGTATAATACTATTAGTGGTCCACCTCTTAACAGCTTAAACTTTTGCTATGGTTTGGTAATCTAACTGGCCAAAATTTGTTTCTATTTCGTAACAAAGATGATAGCTTTTTACCGAGTTATGCTGATGCAAACTAATTTGAAATTGGTCTGCAACAAGGATTATAGGAAGGTTTAAATTTAAGCGTATCTGTATGGTGATCAATTTTTTGATTTGACTATATTTATGTTATAATGTCATTTCACTTTATTGTCTTGCTTTCAGACCATTATTTATTATATCTTAAAGTGAATTTCTTTTGGAAATGCCAGCCATTGAGGTTCCAATTCTCAATTCCTTTTCGCATTTTTTCTTTGAGAAAAAATAAAGAAAGAAAGAGAGGAATGGTTTCTTTTCATTTGACTGTGCGAGTTTGGTGGAAATTCTTTTCTACATATTCATTACAAAGCCTGTTGATGTGAACATGATTACTATCTATATATTCATATTATTCTATTTATCATGTGTGCATAGGTGTGCACGTCTGGATTTGTGTGCACATATTCATTACTTCAAGTTTTCCTATCCCCGAATTTTGCTTTGGCAATTATTTGTTCTGCCTGTGTTTCACTCTTCTCTAAGTCACTTAGCCTACTGATGTGGATGCAGAAGAAGAACCTGCTGAACTAGATAATGTGAAGGAGCAGGTAGTTCCGAGTTCTTTGATGCTTGTGTTGATTGCTTTTTCTATATGAATAGGTTTGTTTGTTTAGATTTCTTGTCTGATAGAAATATGTTTATTTCTTCTGGTCGCAGCACTCAGGCAAAAATGATAGGTCAGTTTCTCCTAATCCTTCTTCAGATGCTGCCACCATAGGTCATCTCAGGGATCCAGTGGTTCAATCGGGATCTTTGGCTTCTGGTGGAGATCGAATAGTCTATCCACATAACATCTATGCTCCACAGGCCCAGACATTCTACTATAGAGGTTTGTCCTTGATTCCTTCGTCTATAATGGAAGCCAAGAAACTTGGCCAATCATTCCGCCTGGTTTCCTGTTCAATCGTTTGTTTATTACCTTCTAATTAATAGTTGTCCTGCTTCATTATTGTGGCTTTCTTTCTATATGAGTACTGCATTCTGATACGTTGTTGAGGATTATGGACCATTTTTGTACATTTGAACAGATCTAGCATTAGAAATTTCTGTGAATACCTGAAGTCAGTTAAAGCGAATAAGCCATTAGGTGAAAATGATGATATATTTCATGTCTATGCCACTATGAAGTCTTTTATGTTTGTCAAGTTGGGTCGACTTGAAAATGTACAATGTTTAAAATACTAGATAATTTTTTGACTTCTATATGTCTTGTTAATATCAGTTGAAATCTGGGGTTTTTCTATCACCTGAAACTGCAAAGTGAGAATTATTCCTTAAAGAATGTAATCCAAAATCAACAATGTTTCAGGTCTCCAGAATTGGTATAGGTGCAGATGCATCAAGTTCAAGTCTGCTTATAGATTCATAGAATTTCTTTTGCCTTACTTAAGATCCCAAATTTAGGGAGAACTTGTTTAAATTTGAGATTGAAACTTGTTGGCTTTGGCAATTCTTTCGAGATTTGAAACTTGTGCTAGAACTCTACAATTCTTGTTATGTAACCCATTCATGTTGAATCAAAAGAAGTGTTTGTGGTAATTCCTGAATACTAAAATTATGTATTTACTTGTGTGTTACTCAAAAGATTAAAACAACATAATTTATCATAAAACTCTAGGATAAGATATAGATATAGGACATAAATAACAAGGTTAGTTATAGAAACGTATATACATTTATATAAAAGCTGGTAATTAAATAAATTGAGAATAAGAAGTTGAAATAAAAGACTATAATATAAATATCTAAAGTACTGAAATATAATTAAGATTAAATTACTGAAGTACTTGAATGAAAAAGAGAATTGGAGATGAAATTTTTAAACAGGAAATAAGTAATTAGCTATATACTAATGTGAGAATTACCAAGAACACGTGTTGGGGCCTTTTGAATGGCTCAACATTTATAGAGTTCTTAAAATGCATGTATGTATGTAAAAATGCGACATTGATGGTGATTTGGATGAAGAAATGTTGCTCTATATATGCTGACCAAGAACTTGATCGTACATATTACGAGCTTAATTATATAAAAAACATAATGTAGAAAGCTTGAGTGATCAAACTAAAGATATGTACCTATGTCCATGATGATCAATTGACTGTTTATGCATGTAAATATACAATAATAAAAATATAGACAAGAAAATGATGTAGAAACTTAACTTAAGAGACACTTGGTCCGACAAGAAGACTTTATGGCTGCTTTTTGTAAGAAAACCCAGCTGATCATGCATGCAGTTATAGAAATGGATAGTTTATAGGGTGTTAATGCAGCTGAAATGAAGGTATTAGACTAGAAGTATGGTACTTGATGTTGTATAGAAGTATGGAGATGATTTTAGCCTATTGGGTGAGTGAAAAGTGAGAAAAAGTATGAGTTCCAGCCACTGCAATACGAAAATGGCAAGAGAATAGAGAGAGAGAGACAGCTAGAAAAGTGATGAAAAAGGGGCTAGTTGTTGTATTAGAGCGTGTGAAGACTGCTCCTTATTTATAGGCAGCCAAGACTTGGAGGTTAAGTAGTTAGTGGGGAAAAAAAATATACCCCAGCTGCCAAGTATCAAAAACTGTTCATTCTTGTCTCCTTAGATCTGGTCCCACCCATGGTTTTAGTCTAGAATACTTTTAGAAACTTGTAAACTGCCTTAGAAAGCATTTAGGAGTTGCCACCTTAGCAGTTTCAGAGAAAATCAGCAACTAATAAACCAGAAACCACCTGGTTTAGGGGTTAATCCTTATTAAACAATCTGGTATTTAGCTAAAATGTTTCTGCATGTGTACAATGGCTGGTTTCCTTTAATTTTGTGCATGTAATCTATGTTCTAGAACCCCTAAAAGGGTTTAGGTTTTAGGGTAAAATACCCTAGTTCGGTTCGTCTCTAACCCCTAAAATACCATTGTTCTGCTTATTTGCCTATATTTTCCTTCAGTTTTCAACAATACTCAAACTTAATCTAATAATGATTATAGCTCAATTAACTCTATTCTAATCATGTTTAGGAATTTACCTCAAAACAAGGAGCTTATAGTATTTTGATGGCGAGGGATCTCCTTAGCTCCTTGCTTCTCATTTATACATGTGATGCATCATGCATCTGCTGTCACTACCTTTGCTAGCTGCATTGAAACGTACAGCACTGTTGATTTTCATTTTTGTAGCTAGATTACCTATGATGAATTATGGATTAGCTGTACAATAATTACTGATCATGGATTTCTTGGTTATTGAGAAAGTAAGAGGTTTTCAACTAATGAAGTTCATTCTTGATGGTTTAGTTTCTTATGGATTTTGTCTTTGTATCATTCTGCGTTCAAGCTATTGTTTACGAACAAAAACTGAAGACGAAATTTTCTTCTTGTGTGGAACTCTAGGTTATGATAATGGAGCTGGTGAATGGGATGAATATCCTCAGTACCTTAATGCTGAAGGATTGGAAATTGGATCTCCCGTGGGTATTATTTTTGTTTGTTTTCATTTCATCTTTAAACATTATCCTTTAATGTAACTTACTGTATTTTTCTTTGGTACTCATTCTTAATTAGGGCCTCTACAATGAGAATCCTTCTCTTGTCTTCCATTCTGGATATGGTTACAATCCACAAATGCCATATGGACCTTATTCCCCAGTTACAACGCCTTTGCCTTCTGTAGGTGGAGATGCACAGCTGTACTCCCCGCAGCAATATCCATATTCAGGGCCACCTTATTATCAGCAATTAGGTCCACCTAGTATGCCTTATATAAATTCACCAACTCCAGTTTCGCAGCCAGAGCTCAGTACACTACTAAGTGTTGACCAACAAGGTGATAGCATGCTTTTTGGACCTAGGCCTGGCTATTCCGCTGTAGGTTCTTTTGGCAGAGGCAGTTTCCCTGGAAATCCTGGTACTCTTGGTTTTCATGATTTGCAGCAAGGTTTTGATGGATTGAGATCTGGAGGAATTTGGTCAGATTGGTCGAAACCCTCAGACAGGCAAAGATCTTTGACTCCCTTGTCACCAGCAGCATCTCCACAGCCGATTGGCCCAGTTGGTTCATTTGGGCAGAATGTTGGAATGGTTTGTTCTCTTTCTTTTGCTCTCCTCTGTGTTGTTGAGAATTCAACTGGCTTTTCAGTACAATTTGGTAACGTTTCTTCCTTTGAAGTTTGAAGAATGGTCATGTCTAGCTACTATACCATACTTTATTTACAATTTACTTTGAATGTTTACCAATATGCGTAGGAGATTCTTATAGTCCTATTTTCATCACATCATATGACTGCCTTCCTGATTTGTCTTACATGAAAAGAAATCTTCATTTTTAGGACCTAGGGTATAACCAGTGTAAGACTCCATAGATGTTAATGTAAATGCTGACTATTTGATATTTCCAGGCTTCTCAAAACCAAAGGTCAGCATATGGGTTTGGATCTGGTTCAAATTCTTTTAGTAGAGGCTACCTACCCGGCGGCTTTAATCAGGGCTCTAGTACATCCTTTGCTAGTTTGGGAACAAACAGTAGGGGCTGGCTATCACTTGACACTAGCAAACGGCGAGTGAGGGGCAACGTTTCAGTGTGCAGCTGTAATGGAACTCTTGATATTCTTAACGAGCAGAACCGAGGACCAAGGGCCTCGAAGCCAAAGAGTCAAATCATAGCTGATGGTATCTCTGCAGACAATAACAAACATAACAATACGGCTGTTAAGGTCCATGATGAATCATACAATCAGCTGGACTTTTTAACAGAGTACGAGGAAGCTAAATTCTTTATCATCAAATCGTACAGTGAAGATAATGTTCACAAGAGTATCAAATATGGTGTTTGGGCTAGCACACCTAATGGAAACAGAAAGTTAGATGCTGCATACCGTGAAGCTAAGGAAAAACAAGATACCTGCCCAGTCTTTCTCTTTTTTTCGGTATATATCTGATCCATTCTGGGGTAACTCATAATATATACTCTGTACTATCATTTTTGTTTGAAAACACCCATTTTATCTAATTCATTTTTGTTTGAAACCCATTTTATCTAATTCATTTTTGTTTGAAACCCGTTTTATCTAATTCATCTCTGCCTGAACGATAGTGTTTAATCAGGTAAGGGGAAAAAAATATTTTCTTTTTTTCAGCCTTTTCCTAAAACTTAAATCTGGAAAAAGAATCTTGTTACTCTTTGGTTCCCACAGTTTAATTTCGACTATGTCGTTCTTCTTGGTATGACAAACTTTTCCGTAACAATGTTTTCTCATTTCTGAAGTTTATTTTATCGTTTTAAGAAAAATTTAATTCTTTGAAATTCATGTTAAGTTTTGTGAAATGCAGATGGAGTTTTTGGAAATTTTATCATTGAGTATGCATCTTAGTTCAATTTCTAGTATCAAATAATTTAGCGCGCGCACGCGCACACACACACATATATATATATATGTTCTTTGACATTGATATTGATCTGTCTAACACGCGAATAAATTGTTATTAATGTAAATTTTTTCCATTCTTTTCCTAATTCTGGTGGAAAGTTTTGGATGTTTCTTGCGTTATTTGGCTTACTACTTACATCTAATGTGAACTTTTTTTTCCTTTCAATTGTAATAACATGAAGGTGAATGCTAGTGCTCAGTTTTGTGGGGTAGCTGAAATGGTTGGGCCTGTTGATTTTGACAAGAGTGTAGATTACTGGCAGCAAGATAAATGGAGTGGGCAGTTTCCTGTCAAGTGGCATCTCATTAAAGATGTACCCAATAGTCAGTTTCGTCATATCGTGCTCGAGAATAATGACAACAAGCCTGTAACCAACAGTCGAGACACCCAAGAGGTGAGAAGTACAGACTCGCCTTTTTGTTTTACTTGGATTGAATATCTACTTAGATATTCAATTGTTTCTTTCGTGCTTAACCTTATAGTAAGGCCCTTTAAGTCTCATTAAAGGTTTAAACCAAGCTGCTGTACATTGAACTGGCTGATTTTATGTGTTAATGGTTATGATAGACTATTAGATTCTGTTGTCTTTGCTGGAAAGGACTTCCATTTTGTTTATACCGTGTAATGAACAAGAAAGATAGGGTTTTGTTGTTGCTGTTGTTGTTATTATTATTATGTTTTGGTTTTGGGCTGGGGGGGTGGGGGGTGGGGGTGTGGATGGAGTAAGATTAAAGAAGATGAATTAGGCTCATAAGTGGACTTTAAAATATGCCCTAATAGTGCTTTATCTAAGAAGTCTCCTTATGGGCTTACTATAAACTATTATACAACCTCCTTTTCAGGCAATGTAGGACAAAGCCCACTGGCACTCACCAGGGGTTTAAAGGTGTTTGTTTCCATGGTCGAGTAAAAGAGGAGTTTTGTTTGGGTTGTAAATCGACTTCCTAAAGTACTTAAAAGTTGTATGTTTAGCTCCTGAGGTGGCTTAGTCTTTGAGTTCTAAGGTCTTGGAATCTGGTTTATCTTATCTTTCTTTTCCTCTTAATTCCTAATTGCATAATGATCGTGATTCGAGATTTTAGGGGACCTAATCTTTGGTTTTAGGTCATTCACCATATTTCTCTCTCTTATTTTCCTTTTCTGGTTTAAAAAAGTGGAATCAGAGATTTTGAGAACTTATTGTTAGTGAAGTATTCAGACACTCAACTCTTATTTGCCCTTCGTTGTGCTTTGATTTGAATTTTGCAGGTAAAATTGGAGCAGGGTATTGAGATGTTGAACATCTTCAAAAATTATGAAACCGATATGTCCATTCTAGATGATTTTGATTTCTACGAAGACAGGCAGAAAGCAATGCAAGAGAGGAAGGCCCGACAGCAAGCCAGCCTAGTGGCGGTTGGTGTAGTAAACGATAATGAGCATAGAAATGCTGTTGCATTAACCGGCGGTTTTATAAAGCAGATGTCTAAGAGTTTTGCTCAAGTTGTACGCTTAGATGAGGGTAGTAAAGAAGCTTCCCTTACTGAAAGAGCTCATTCTGCCAATGATGTCTCCGTGGGCAACATAGTAAAACTTGAAGATGCTATTACAGCAGCTGTGTCTTCTGCTCAGAGCAGTTAATATACTGGTCAGGTTTGCTCTGCCTGTGCCATACGCACAGACTTCAATTCTACGATGGTTTCATTATTTTGTGAGAAGGTAGGCTCTGATGTCCCTTTTTATTTATTGTAAGTGCATCAATATCTGGATGGAAAGGTCTTTTACAAGTTCTACGAAGCTGATGAGCTTCATGTATAATAATATGCTTCATGAGTGCTGCATTTTAATTGTAGCCATTAGTTTTTCCTTTTGATAAGTTTGTTTTTGGTGAGAGTAGTTTTTATGAAGATATTGGCTCTGTCATTTTGCCTTCGTAAAGCTCTGCATCTTCTCTGGCAATAAGAAACAATGCAAAAGACGTCAAAAGAAGATATATTTTTATTTGCTCCTTTCTTCACTCTCCTAGTACTTTATTACCTTTATGTCGGTGCAAAGGCGAACTTTATCAGTAACCTCTGTTAATAAAAATGTTACGTTCTGAAATCTATCAATTTGGTTTTTGTTAGAATGACTTTCATATTTTACATTAGCTGCTGTGGTCGTATGCATAATTGCGGAGGAATTCATTTATCAGTAAACGGAGATAGTGCTGGCCACAGTGCGACTATTGTATCACAACGATCCATTTTTGTGGTTCAGGTGAGACCTGAATGGATGATTGTGATTGGTCAAATATTTCTGACTTAAGGCTAGTTAATTGTGTCTGCCTAAAGCATAGCTGCATTTGGGGTGGTTTTGTTATTTTTCGGCTATATAATGGGCATTGTGGTAAGATAGGAATAAAAAGAATCTTTGTTAATCCTGAGGATATTCAAATTGATAGTATGTGTGATAGAATTGAGTATCGGGTGGTTTGTGATTAGTTAATTTTAAATATTCAAGACTTCTCAAGTATTAGTTTGATAGGAGTGTTTTTCTAGAGAAACCTGGCAGACCAGTGAGAGGGCTACGCTACTAAATCTAATTTCGTCCTTGAACCAATAATGGTACACACGAGTCACAACTTATGGCCCATGGATTGCAGCTCGTGAGCTCATTCTAGGCCCAAGATTTTAGCCAGAATTATGTCCTCGCAATTTTTTCCTAATTTCTTACGCTTCCAGTTCCAACTTAAAAATTTTTACTAATCTGTATTTAGTCTTTACTAGGTATGTAGATGTACATAGTTTACCATATTATTGACAAAAACATTGGGAATACAATATAAATCCATCGTTGGTTGTAAACTTAGTCCGATTGATAACCAAACACCATCTCAACAACATTGAGGTTTTGAGGTTTACATCCGCACCAAAATAAGTACAAATCCTTTGACCGAAGGATGTGGACTTGTGATTGAAACTTAGGAGAAGCGCGAAGGATTCCATGCTGCGCTTTTGCATTGGCGAGCTTGACACCTCTGCTATCCCGGAACTTGGAATCGTCTCCAGGAAGCAATCAAGAGACTACGCTGAGAAGCTCGTCGACTTGGACAAAGCAAACACTGGGTTGTTCCAGCAATGGTTGTTGGGGTAGGGCCTATCTGGTTCAGGGTTTCTTATATTCGCGCAAGAAATGATTTCACAAATATTCTTTAGCTAATAAAGATAATTTTGTCACATTTTTTAATAATTTTTACGAGGATGGATCAAAATAACTGGCCCATTTTCAGTATTTTTCAGTTAGGATGTAAGGAAGATTAAATATTGCATACTTGAGGAAATTCAAGTCAAAATAACTACGGGGAATTCGTTGCTTTCTTCGTAGTTTCACCACCTTGAAACGGTGGTCTATATCTGCCAAAAATAAATTTGAACTGAAACACAAGCCCTTTTGTGTGATCTTTTAAACAAACAAAAGATCAAAACCACAGAATAGATTAGATTGGAAAGAACAAATAAATGTCCAGTGATGATCGAATGTGTGGAGGCATTAATATACCTAAACAAAATAACCATTACCGAAAACCAAAAAAATAAAATAAAAAGAGGTCCATTAAGAGTTTCATCATCTGATATAATGTTCCACAAGATAAATTGATTGGAAAAGCCCGAGAAACTGAATCCCTAACTTCTGTTGAATCTCAAGCCATTATCTTGGCAGATCTCACGTAAAGACTATCCACAACCTTGCCGATGTTAGATATGGTTTCCAACGTGGCGGGGTATATGGCATCGGTCTTTGGATCGTCAAAAATGACAAGGCATCCAGCACCCTGGTCCAAAGTCCCTGCGAACTTCTTATCCAAAATCATCTGAGACAACTTCTTTTCCACATGATCAATCGGCAGCTCTATAAGTTCAGCAATATGAGCAATCTCCACTCTTGAGAAAGGTTCAATCAACCTGCAAAGATTCTGCTCCAACAGCGTGTCATAGAGTGACGAAAGGTGCCTGTGCACTATTGGGTCCTCCTCTAGCTGAGATCTAAAATCACCAAGAGCAGTCTCAAAAAGCTTCAAAGAGCGCTTTGAGTAAGCATCAGCAACAGCTTTCATGGCATCCAGCTCAGGTCCCACGTATTGCAGACCTGCTTTGGATGATATAACTCCTGCAACATCATCAGCTTGGTTCACCATAATTTTACATAGCAACATATACTTGAGGCTAAATACAGCCCGAGGATCTTCAAGAGCATTGAACGCTTCGAATGCCTCAAAGAAGTAGCTATAAGCAGTTTTGTAGTCCTTTTCTTCAGCATGAAGGATCCCACTCTGCAAATCTATAGTTCCCTGCTGAGCTGGGGGCACATATATAGCATTGGCTGCTGTCCTTGCTGCTGTGAGGGCAGCTTTTGCTTTAGGAAGATTCCTCAGAGAGAAATGGAGCTTACTCTCCAACAAATCAATGTCCACAAGGAGAAGCTTGTCGTCAAGCCTTCTAACTTCCTTGACCAAACCTGAGAGGAGGTTTAATGCTTCTGAGTACTCCTTGTTCTCCATCAAAAGAGCTGCAAGCCTGGCCTCCACTCTTTGCCGAAGGAAAGTTCGTTTCTCTTCACGAGTCCACTGCACCATTTCTTTGCAAAGGGAGATCTGAAGATCAGATGTGCCAGGTATTTTAGCTACTGCATCAATAATTCCACGAACAATCTTTGCCGTTTTTGCCTTTGGAATCAAGTTAAAGAAAGGCCTCAGTTGGGTGAGAAGGTTCCTGAGATCCTCAGCCCGATTTTCTTGCCTAAGAAGATCTGAAAGATTTGCAATGGCCTGTTCCTTTATCCGCAGAGCATCAGAAGAAGAGGATGGGTTCTCAAGAATGCGGTAAAGAATAGAGATGGCTTCAGATGGGGCCTTCACTTCTAGAGCTTGAGCAATAGAATCAGTAGTGGCTGGTAGATACGATGAAGACATTGTCACTGCTTTGAAATAACTTACCCTGCAAAAACAAAGTAGCCCACAAATTATTGAAATAAAAAACGGTTGTGATAATCAACAAATAAATCTAACACATGCTTAACTTAACGCAGATGTTAACTTCCAATCACTTCAAAGCTAATTTTCCAGTGATGCAGATTTAATTACTTCCTAATATATATAAGGAAATAGTATAGAGAGTTCATATCCAATTCAAATATTTGGTTCAGCCACGTCCAACTGTCTCAACAATCAAAATGTTCTATCCCACATTATTAGCCAATTCCTTCATTCATTGTCATTGCACACAGTACAACAATGAGTGACATCCAATTCTCAGTAGTGATCCCATTTACACAAATCAAAATGCAACCACTAATTCAGTGTTTATTTTTAATTTTTTTTCCACTTATGCCCGATATAAAAGAGAGAAAGGAAAAGCTAGACAAACATGCAGTTTGAACAGCAATAGTAGGACAGTCTACAGATCATGTTTGCTCGACATAAATAGTCGAATACAGTACACAAGCGGGCCAAAGTCTTCCTTAGATATTATTAGTTTCTTTACAGATTTAAGGATAAAAGACCCACCAAAGGTTTAATCACAGCGAAATTCATATCCTAAATTGCTTCCATAGCAACTAATATCAACTTAATTGACAACCCGAACCCCAATTTTCCTTAATAATCACCTACTGCACCAAATCCATTCCATTAATTTACAAGGAAAAAAAAAACCCTAATAGCAGATCCTGACCAGGATTGCAGAAAAGAGGGAAAAGCATAAACTTTATTAAAAAAATTCGAAAAAGAGAGGAGGAACGTCAAGGACTCACCGAGTGGTTTTAGCTAGGTTATGCAATCAAGAACTCCCCAAACCTGTCAAAATTGAAAGAAACACAAACAAGCCGAATCAGAAAAACCCAAATCAATTAAATCCCAAAACCCTAAATTGACATGAAAAGGGGAAAACGAAGAAGAAAAAGAAGAAGAAAACTTACAAATTTTGTTGAGAAATCGGAAAAAAAGAGAGAGAAAAGTAAAGCAAGGGCTTGTTCTTGTCTCCGTGCCACTGCCTACTCTTTGGATACCTTGGCGTTTGCTTGCTTTTTATTTATTTATTTATTTATTATTATTATTATTATTTGCACGGTCTCCACTTTTTATCCCTTGTGCAATTTAAGCCCCTCCAATTTTTTTTTTCAAAAAAATTAGGTATTTACTATATGACATCTTTCTCATGCCACCTTTTGTTGCAATCGTACCATTACCTTTGCATTTTATGTTTATTTAGTTTATACTTTTGTATTTTGGATATTATCGACATTAGTTTTCAGATTCATAATTTATTAATAGAATAGTATCACTTTTATATCTTATATTTTGATAAGAAATGACGGATCGGGTCTGCTCGTTTAAAAAAATAGGCTAGGTCGACCCGAAAATTTAAAAACAGAGCCCAACTCGACCTGTAAGCTCGTTGAGCTCCTAGGCAGGCCGAGCCCTGAAGGGCCAAAACAAGCCAGCCCATTCTTAGTCCCTTTTAAAAAATAAAAAAATATTATTATATGTATAATTAGTTAAAAATATTAGAAATTTAAAACTAAAATTTATGGGGAAAAAAATAATATGTTATGTTTTTTTTCCTATTGATAAAAATTTAAAAATAATTAAATAAGTTATAAGTATATAAGTTGAATAGTTGATAAAAAAATGTTTAAAACAAAACCCTTAAGAAAATTATTTAGAATTAGATTGAAATTTGAAAGTGTGAAAAAGAGAGTTAGGGAATGTGTATTTATAAATAGGGATAACTGCAAAAAAATACTCTGAAGTTTGAAAGTTCTGCAATTTAAACCCTGAAGTTTGAAAGTTCTATAATTTAAACCCTGAAGTTTGGACTCTGCAAAATAATACCCTGAGATTAAGAATTTCTGAAAACTAATACCCTGAACAGATTTTTTGACCAATTTTAGGAACCAAAAAATAATAATATCTTCCATTAAAACTAGATTAATCCATATTATTCATCTTAATTTTGAGGATATTATTGTATTTTGTCAGTTAAAAATCAACACTGGGTATTAATTTTCAGAAATTCGTAACCTCAGGGTATTATTTTGTGGAATCTAAACTTCAGGGTTTAAATTGCAGAACATCCAAACATGAGGGTATTTTTTTGCAATTATCCCTTATAAATATTAGAAAAAGTTTTTTATTTAAATTTATTTAAATTTTTAAAAATTATTTTTGGCGGGTCGAGTCGAGCCGGCTCGGCGGGCCTAGATGTATAGGCCCAGCCTAGCCCTACCCCTAGGGCCGGGGCCAACCCGTTTGGCTCAGTCCATTTTACCACCTTTATATTTTGACAATTTGTTCAATTTATACCTTGTGTTTTAGTTATTATCAACATTGATCCTTAGATTTAAAATCTGTTACAAATTTATACTCTGACAACAATTTAGAGCAGTTAATTTACCAAGATGATTTTAGAAAATTATTTTCGAATAAGTTTTTATACAGTTTATTTTTAGTTTTTTTAAACGACATCTTGGTAAATTAACTACTCTAAATTGGTATCAGGATATAAATTTGTAGCAGATTTCAAATCTAAGAGTCAGTATTAATAATAACCAAAATACAAAGTATAATTTGAACAAAGTGTCAAAATACAAACTATAAATATGATAATATCCCTTTATTAATTTATAACAAATTTATATTTTATTTATTTAAGTCAAGGACAGGTCTATTACTTTTTCTTTATTCACTTTCCCTAAACCTCTTTTTAGTAACCTTTTTTTAGTAATTTATTTATTTGAGTAGAATTAATTATAGTACATAATTTTTTTTTTCTTTTTTTAAAAAATCTCCACATGTCTTTCTAAGTGCCTAAAAAAAAACTCTTATCACCCATTTGTTAAATACACAATTTGTCTTAAACCCTAATTTCTTTTGTGATCTCAAAAAAATTCTTTTTTACTCTATTCGAATACTAGTCGTTATACCGCGCTTTGCGTGAGTTGGTATTAATATTGCATATATGAAGCCTAATTTATAGTTAGGTTCAATTTATTACAACATTAAAGAAAGTATTTATCTCTATATTTATTTTGATGAAACGAATATAGCATAACTATTTGTTCGATGAACTAAATTTAGTATAATATATCATTAATATTAAATTAAATACAATATTATAGAATACATGTATATATTACAACTAATCATAGCATGAAAAAATAAAAGTTAAATTAGAAATTTTCTAAAAATGTTAAAAATAAAATACTAGTCAAAGAAGCTATCACATTATTTTTCACTTTCTCTCTGCTTCAGACTTAATATATATAAATTAAAAATAAAAGTTATTATACCTGTCTTAGAATAAAAGACATTAATGACAAAAAATAAAAGCTATCATACCTGTCTTAATTGTTTTTTGTTAATGACAAAAAATAAAAACAATAGAATCTTAGAATCATACATGTCTTAAAATTTTAAATGCTGATAATTAATTTATGAAGATTCATATATATTATAGCAATTGACATTAATGACAATAAATTAAAAATTTTCTAAAAATTTTAAAAATTGAATACTAATAAAAAAATTATCATATTTTTTCACTTTCTCTCTGATATATAGATATATAAAAATATATATTATTCTAATAATTATTATTATTATTTTCTTATTTCTAATCTAACTTAATAATAGATATATATATAATAATAATTATTATTATTTTCTTATTTCTAATCCAATATATATGTAATATTTGAATTGTTAATATATATATTATTTCATATTATATATATATATATATACACCGTTAAGTATTATTATTAGTTATTATTATTTATATTATTTATTATTATTAGATATAAAGATCAGGAAGATCACGTTTGTTTTTGTCAAGTTATATTATGTATATTTATATGGCTTTATAAAAAATTATTTTATTAATGAATTATATTATATATATATGTATAATAGTGTTAAGCCGAATTAGGTTCAATTTATTACAACATTAAAAAATGTATTAGGTATAATGTATTACACTATTACATATAAATGTATTTGGTGAGATTAATGTAAAACTACTATTTATTCAAAAAACTAAATTTAATGTAAGTCATTATTACTATTAAATTATATTTTATAATAATCTATATATATTAGGACCAATCATAGCATTAGAAAAATAATAATAGGACCAATTATATCATAAAAAAATAAGAGTTAAATTAGGAATTTTTTAAAAATTTTAAAAATAGAATACTGATAAAAGAAATTATCAAATTTTTTTTAGGCTCTCTCTGCTTCAGGCTTATATAGATATATAGATAGATATAGATTATATGATTCAAATATTAATACATATATAAATTTGGCTATGTAATATATCTATGACTATATTGGCCATACGCTTATGAATGAATTGAGAATCTAATAAACTACTAAATTTTTTCCTTTCTCGAAAAGGGTACAAGCATACCCTATATAAAAGTTGCAAAACCCATGGAAGCTCCATTAATTGATTGCCACGGGGGGTTTTCTTTTATTTTTTTAGGAATAATACCACTTTTATACCTTATATTTTGACATTTTATTCAATTGGTACTTTGTGTTTTGATTATTATTATCACTTTTAGATTTAATATTTGTTACAAATTTATACTCTGACACCAATTTAGAACGGTTAATTTACCAAGATAATTTAATAAATTTATTCTCGAATCAGTTTTTATATAGTTTATTTTCAATTTTTTAAATGACGTCTTGGTAAATTAACTGCTCTAAATTAGTATCATGATATAAATTTGTAACATACTTCAAATCTAAAGGTGAATGTTGATAATAACCAAAACATAAGGTATAATTTGAACAAAGTATCAAAATACAAGGTATAAAAATGATATTATCCCCCATTTTTAATCTATTTCTCTTTGAAAGTGATTTTGGCATATCAATAATGAAAAATGGTAAGAATACTGAATCAATAAAAGCGAAAAAAAGAATGAAGAGGAGGAATGGGTAATAGGATGAAATAGAACACATGAGAGAGATGGTGTAAGAAGAGAACATACAAAATTAGATTTATGGACAATCTAGAAAATATTGAGGGTATAGAAAGTAATAATTGAATCTAAAATTTTGATTGAAGATGTAGTTCTAGAATTAGCATGGAAAAAGTACATGGTAGCATTAGAGCTACTGTTGGGTTAAACACCAATTTTAACTGCTGAGTTTATCAAAAATATCTTTTATAATTAAAACAAATCTATTTAGAAGGGATATTAATAGCTCAATTCACACATATTTAAAAAATTCAAGGTCTTTTTTTTTTTTTTGCATTTTTCTGATTTTAATTTTAATTTTCTTAATTTTAGTTATTAGTTTTTGACCATAAGGGGGATAAATTTATTATGTTTTAAATTTGGAGATCAATATCAATAGTAGCTCAAACAAAATGTATAAACTAAACAAACAGTTAAAATATATTGTATGAAAATTTAAATATCTCTTATTTTAATTTTTTTTAATTATGTTTTACCATTAAGTTATCACGGGTTTGTAGGATTTTAAAACGATTTTTGCAGCGGAAGATTGGCCCAGGAACATTCAAAAAATTTTCTCAAAATAATTGACTATATGAGTGCATAGTATTAATTCATAGCAAATAGGAATATACAAAGAGAATAGATCTAATACCTCTTGTAGCCTATCAGGGGATCCTAGCTTTTTTGTCTTCTAAACTACGATCTTCCAATCCAATCCTCAAGCACAACTAGATGAACGTGTAGGCGTTGCGTACAATTTCTTAAAACTCACACTTTAGGCATTTGCAATTTTCTCAACACATGAGATTGCAAGAGTTTGTTCTACAGAGAATAAGAAGACTCTCTTCTTTTTCTCTCTAGTTTATGGAGGCTCTGTAGAAAATAATACGTTGTGTATCTCTATTAGGGTTTCCTTTATATATATATATAAATCTATTTATTAAACTATTTAATAAAATATTATATTAATCAAATTAATATATATATAAAAAACTTTAAAAAAACGTTAACTTTTGTTTCCTTAAAAACTTACTGTAACCTTTTTTTTTAATAAACGTAAACTTATATATATATATATCTATTTAATCTAATTAATTAATATATATATATAAACTAGCAGATAACTATTTCACTTTCAGTCAGTTTCTCAATTTCTATTTATCTAATTATCTGATAATTAGATATTTTTACATTTAAAATTTAAACAAATTGAGAAACTTATTAATAACTATTATTAATTACATATAGATAAACTATTTATCTAGACAAAGTGTGCAGTAACAGAAATAATGTAATATCCAGTACAGTGTTTGTAAGAGGTAGAATTGGGGACCTACGGACCTGTAATTCAAGCTCCAATAAATTATGACAATTAATTAAATTCTTTAATTAATTTGTCTAATTTATTAATTCCAATATTACTCCACTAAAAATCCGGAATTGCACTCTTGAAATTACAGAATTAATTTACTCAGAAAACAATGAGCAGTCCATCGATTTAATCATTACATGTAGTTCAATCCTCCATAGACAATTCATAATTGGAGCTAGGTCATGTTCCGTTTACCTCTCCAATTATATCTTTATCCTTGTGTACCATTGATTCTCTAATGAACAATTAATTTATAAATCTATTATAAATTGAGTACTCAAACTGTTCAAGTCCTGAATCAATGCACAAGAGAATCATCTTTCTAGCTTCCTAATGGAAGGAATGGATTCCATATCTGATAAGAACCCCGCCAACAACGTGACGAAACCCGTTACCAAATATGGAAAACGAAATCCCAAGACCTTTCAAGTTTGATGGAAACCGCGACCCGTTGCTTAG
>JXTC01000081.1:6257-60273 GCA_002914845.1 Trema orientale | reverse complement strand
TCCAAGCAGAAGCTGAAAAGCAGTTAGGTAAGTCAATAAAATCTCTTCGATCAGATCGAGGAGGTGAATACGTTGATGATGAATTCAATGTTCACCTTGTTGAACATAGAATTATATCCCAACTCACAGCACCAGGTACACCACAACAAAACGGTGTTGCAGAAAGGAGAAATCGAACATTACTAGACATGGTCAGATCCATGCTTAGTTATTCTACTTTACCCAACTCATTTTGGGGTTATGCATTACAAACTGCTATATATATTTTGAACGTGGTACCTTCTAAGTCAGTACCAAAGACACCTCTAGAGTTATAGAATGGTCGAAAACCTAGTTTGCGACATATACGTATATGGGGGTGTCCAGCACATGTGCTGAAAGGGAAAACTGGGAAACTGGAACCTCGTACAGAAGTGTGCATGTTTGTGGGTTATCCCAAGGGAACGAAGGGAGGTCTATTTTATAGTCCTCAAGATAAGAAAGTATTTGTATCGACAAATGCTATTTTTCTTGAAGCCAACTATATGACAGACTATAAACCTCGTAGCAAAGTTGTCATAGAAGAGTTACTTTCTGATAAGATCAGACCACAACCGACAATTGTTGCTGAACAAGAAAAAGAAACTACCTCTCTAAATCAGGACACTTTGCCACCTCGACATAGTGAGAGGATGATAAGACCACCTGCTCACTATAGAGAAATTGGAGAAGCTCAAATAGTTATCTCTGATGATGGCAAAGATGATCCATTGACATATAAGATGGCAATGAATGATCCTGATAAAGAGAAATGGCGAGAGGCTATGAACCTTGAGATAGAATTAATGTATTCTAACTCAGTCTGGAAACTTGTAGACCTTCCTGATGAGGTAAGACTCATTGGTTGTAAGTGGATCTACAAACGAAAAAGAGGAGTGGACGGAGAAGTGGAGACTTTCAAAGCAAGGCTAGTGGCAAAGGGTTACACCCAAAGGGAAGGAGTTGACTATAAAGAAACTTTTTCGCCAGTAGCCATGTTGAAGTCCATTCGCATTCTTTTATCCATAGCTGCATATTTCGATTCTGAAATATGGCAGATGGACGTCAAGACAGCTTTTCTTAATGGTTATCTTGATGAAACTATTTATATGGTTCAACCAGAAGGTTTTGTTGCCAAGGGTCAAGAGCAAAAAGTTTGCAAGCTGCAACGGTCCATTTATGGACTTAAGCAAGCTTCAAGATCTTGGAACATAAGGTTTGATGAAGCGATAAAATCTTATGGCTTTGATCAGAATCTTGATGAACCTTGTGTTTACAAGTATACTAAAGATCAAAGAGTGGTTTTCTTAGTTCTCTATGTTGATGACATTCTCCTAATTGGAAACAATATGGAAATGTTATCAAATGTTAAGAAATGGCTAGTAACCAATTCCAAATGAAAGATTTGGGAGAGGCAAGTTATATTCTTGGGATCCAACTTATACGTGATCGCCAGAACAAACTGTTAGCTCTGTTTCAAGCATCATACATTGACAAAGTGCTTGTTAGATTTGCGATGCAGAACTCCAAGAGAGGACAATTGCCATCTCGACATGGATTTCATCTTTCTAAGGAGCAGTGTCCTAAGACACCTCAAGAGAAAGAAGACATGGGACGGATTCCTTACGCATCAGCAGTTGGAAGCCTTATGTATGCAATGCTATGCACTAGGCCTGACATCTGCTACTCCGTAGGAATAGTCAGTCCGTTTCAGTCTAACCCAGGATTAGATCATTGGATAGCTGTGAAATACATTCTCAAGTACCTTCGGAGAACGAGAAATTATATGCTAGTATACTCCGGTAGGGATTTGATTCCTATTGGATATACTGATTCTGATTTTCAGTCTGATATAGACAGTAGGAAATCTACATCTGGGTCAGTTTTTACTCTTGGTGGTGGAGCCATAGTTTGGAGAAGCATAAAACAAAATTGTATTGCTGATTCAACTATGGAAGCTGAATATGTAGCTGCTTCAGAAGCAGCAAAGGAAGCAGTTTGGCTCCGTGAATTCTTGAGTGATTTGGAAGTAGTTTCAAATATGGATAAACCGCTCACATTGTTCTGTGATAACAGTGGTGCAGTGGCAAATTCAAAAGAACCAAGAAGCCACAAGAGATCCAAGCATATACATCGCAAGTATCACGTGATTAGAGACTTCGTGAAGAAGCAAGAGGTATTGGTTATGAAGATAGCATCCGAACATAACTTTGCTGACCTGTTCACCAAGATGTTGCCTGCTAAGACTTTTGAGAGTCACATAGAAGGGATGGGATTAAGGGATATGTCTCATTTACTTTAGGGCAAGTGGGAGATTGTTAGTGTTTTTGCCCTAAGAGCAAAATGTAAACAATGATTTGCTATTAAATAAATATAATTGATTTTATTCTATTTGCTTACATATATTATTTATGAAAAAATATATATAAATATCATGAAAATTCCTAGATTATAAATGTAACCTTAAACTTAGTATGTATCAAAGTTATACATACAAGAGGATTAAGTATAAGAGATATAATCTAAACTAGTCCGTAATTAATTATTAAAGTTGGGATCTTTAATTTAAAATTACTAGTACGGTTCATTATCATTGAGAATGAAACAGTCTTATCCAGGCTGTTTATGTAGCGACATTAAATGAAGGTACTTTATATAATGAGATTATATAGGACTGGACCAGATGAATTTGAATCTCTGATAATATCCGTTACAGAGCAGAGTATTCAAATTTATCAACTAATGATCATATATGGAATGATCTTAATCCTGAGTAATTAATAGACTCCTGTTTATATTTTTATATCTCTTGATGTATTCGGTAACGTCTGAGTTTATACCGGACCAAATCCTTATATGTTGGAGACATGATAATATAAATAGCTGGGAATATTAATTAACAATATGGAATCTATTCCTTCATAACGGAACTTAGAAAAATGATTCCCTTGAGTAATGATTTGGTACTTGAACGATAGAGCGCTCAATTTATGATTTGATCATGAATTTGTTGTTTATTAGAAAATCATGGGAACTCAAGGATAGAGAAGTAAATAGAGAGGATAACGGATTACAAGCCAAACTCTATTTATGAATCATTTATGGAGGATTGATCTGTATGTAATGATTATATGGACAAACTTTATGATTGCTTTGAGTAATTTATATTGTAACTTTTAAGAGTGCAGTTCTAGTTTTTTAGTGGAGTAATACTAGAACTAATAAATTCGATAACTTAGTTAAAGAGTTTGATTAATTATCAAATTTATTGGAGCTTGAAATTACAAGTCCAAGGTCCCCGAACCACCACTGTTAAACACTCTATTGAACATGTAATATAGTCACTTTCTTATATTAATAATTAATTTAGAATTATTGAATTCAAATTAATTGTGTCACATTAAAGTTAATGTTACACATTTAATTATTTCATGTGTCACATTATAATAAATAATAAGTGTTATTATTTTTTCTATTTAATTTTGTTGCTATTTTAAATAATAGGATTATTTAAAAAGGTAACAAACAGTGTGTCCAACTACACTGTAATAGGCGTGTAACACAGAGATATTTTCTCTGTGTTACACGCATATAAACATAAAAGATGCCAACTGGGGCTAGCTCAGTTGGTCCAAGGTTTCTGGGTTGTGTGTGTGTGTTTGGGGGGGTCAGGGGTTCAAACCTTGGTAGTGTGTGTGTGTGTCATTTTCTTTTAATTTGTAGGAAGTGGTGGTCATTAGTTAAGCCCCACTTTTTTTAAAAAAAAAAACATAAAGGATAATATGATTATTTTCTAATTGAAAAATTATGATTTACCAAATAAACTAATTCTATTATTTTATAATTTGATTATTTGAAAATTTGGATAAAACAAAATAGGAAATTAAAAAAAAAAAACTTAGCTTGTCAAGACAAGCCTTACACGTTATTCATGAGACAAAAATAGCATGTATTTTTTTCTCTTATACGTGTATGATCAAATTGATAAGGTTATTTTATTTTTCCAGATTTAAAAATATATGGAATTAATTATATAATTAAATAGATAAATTTAATAGGATGGAGAGGTTTTTCTCTTTAATAGGAAATCTTTTTTACACGTTAAAAATCCTTCCATTATGCGTGTAGAAGCTATCCTAATATAAAGGGATTTTATTTTCCTATTTATAAAATATGTTGACTATCACATGGTTTTAAATTGTTTAAAACCTAATTAGAAACTATTTTACACGTTAAAAACCCTTCCATTATGCATGTAAAAGCTATCCTAATATAAAGAGATTTTATTTTCCTATTTATAAAATGTGTTGACTATCACATGATTTTAAATTGTTTAAAACCTAATTAGAAACTATTTTACACGTTAAAAGAGCAGAGAAAAGTCCTCTCACTCTTCTGTACGTGTTTTGATAATTTCTTTAATAGGATAAAATTATTTTTCCTATTTAAAGTGATATGGCATTAATATTATATTAATTTGCCAATTTATCAAATTGGAAGATAGTGTTATGCGTGTAAATGGTTTAGAAAAATAAAGAAATTATTTTAGGGAATTACACGTTAAAAATAAAAAAACAGACTTAATTTTTTAGAGGTCTGTAACGTGAAATTTATTTTGGGGAGAGAAGAAATTTTCTAACGTGTAGTTCTTATTCTTATTTTTCTTCTAGTCTTTATCTTCTTGCTATCTCATGTGTTGAGACATATAGCAAGAATTTTCAAAAAGTGTGTGATAGAAATAATAAGATTGTGACTATAAGGAGCCCACTCTCTAGTTCTTTGGTGTCGAGGCTTGGTGAGGAAGATCGTGGTTTCATAGCCGGGATAAAAGTACAACCTCATCATCAGAAAAAGAAGATTCTGAAAAAAAAAGGTTCGTTCTTGCTTTTCTTTAAAAATAGTTTTTTATTCTATGTATTAAAATAACAAAGCCATATTGATCCTAAATTCTCTTATGTGTGTGTAAAAATTTTGATTGTTACACCCATCACCTTCCGCTGCACCATATGATGGTTTCCTACAAAATATGCCATATACATGCATACCCCTATTTTGCCAATAATAAAGGTAAAGTAAAATGAATAGTTGAAGCTACTTTCCATAAAATTGAGGGGTTTTTTTTTCTTTTCTTTTTTTAATAAAGAAAAATAGGGTCAAAAGTTCTAGGAATGGGTTCACATGGCACATGCACCAACCATCTTGGGAGACGATATTTGCCACTAATATAGACTACAAAGTTGTGGATGACTTTAGGTGGCTTGTCCAACAGGCAAAGCATGAAACGAAAGTTGACAAGCTTGGTACATGAGGCCAAAAGAAGTAGCGCATAGTATTAATTAATTGTGCGACACAACTTGTTTTATTCTATTCACTTATTTTATTACTATTAGTAAAGATGAGGTTAGTGCTTATTTTAGTCCCCAAACCAGTAATCTAAACTTCATTTTTGCCCTTGTTTGGAAATTGATAGTATTTCTATCTTGATCTATGAGCTTTTTTTTCCCCTCTTATTATGCTACTTGGAAGTATATCTATATTTTATATTTTATTCTATGTTTCGGGATTTGTTGAAATTGTGACAAAAATATAACATACATTGTAAATTTGAACATTTTAAAATTAAGAGACCAAAGTGGAATGTTTGCTACTATTACAATTTTTCTTTTTAAAAATATGATTTAACTAATTACCTCTATTATTATAAAGAAAGAAAAATAACTCATTGAGAGTCAAATTCCTAATTTAATATTCAATCCTCACACCATCTCACTTATTGAGCTAATCTCAGTGGGCTTACTATTACAATTATTTAATGTGATTAACTCCAAGATTAAGCTTACAAATGAACGAGACAAATATAGGGACATTGTTTTCCTTTAATGTATTTATTTGAAGAATTCTCTGACTTAAACGACATTACTTTTGTAATATTTTGAATAATTATTTATGTTTTATAATTTTTTATAATTGAATGATTTATGTACAAGACATTTTAATAATTGAGTTATTTTGATTTCTTTCCCTACATTTGCTAATCGTTATATTGATACTGAAAATAGAATAATGGTAACGTTTTAATCCCAAGTAAAAACTTTTAATAAATAAGGGAACCACACACACACAAAAAAGGTAATGAAATTTTAAAAAAATAAATAAGGGAACCAAACACACCCCAAAAAAAAAAGTAAATGAAATTTAAAAAAGGAAAAGAAAATATAAAAAAGAAGCTACAAATAAAAAAAAGAAAAGAAAAGAAAAGAAAAGAAAATAAAATACAGAAAAGAGAAAATTAGGAGTTGAGAGAGAGAGGTAGATCGTCTGTGACTGTGTATAGGGTGTGCAAACCGGAAATGAGACTCTTTCAACTGAAAAGATAGCCATAGCCATAGCCATAGCCATAACCATAACCACAACCGTAGCCACTGAAACTAACATGACCAAGTTTTGGGATTCGGCTTCTTCTTCTTCTTCTTCTTCTGATTTCTGGCGGGAAAACGTTCATGGCGGTTGGGCCACACTTCTTGCTCTCCTCCTCATATTCCTCTGGCACTGTTCTAGAAGGTTCTCTTTCCAATTTTCCCCTTCTTCTTCTTCTTCTTCTTCTTCGCCTTCGTCTCTCGCCTCGTCGTCTACACCCGCCGCCTCGACCTCTCCGACTCCCAGACTCGGGTAAAACTGTCTTCAGTCGATTCAATTTTGATGGGTTGAAATCCAATACACTCTCTGTGATCAAGATTTTTCGGAAATTTGATTGATTCATTCAATTGGGTCTTTGATCCTTCTTGTTAATTTCTTCAATTTGGTGATGAAATTAATAATTTTAGGGGAACTTCGTTATTGGGTCTTCAATTTATTTTATGATATGATTTGTAATGGTTACAAGTGTCTGATTACTGATTAGTATAGGGATTTTATTGGTTGAGAAGGACCATTGACGCCATTGATATCGTAGATTCGTATGTAGTAGTCTCAATTCATATTTCGTGACAGTGACACTACCCTCTTGTTTTTGGCAGTTTCTTTCTCCCAACTATAATGAATTTGGTGAAGTTATGCCTAGTTTAGTTTAGATGGAAAAGCAAAATAAGAAACAAAAGCATTAAAGTGATAGGATTGTATATTTTAAAAAAGAGACGACACTGAATCATTTTAAGGGAAATTTGTAAAATTTATAAATTAAGTATGATTAATTGTATGAACCCTTAGCTGTTCGAATGCTCCGTTAATATGATATGTCGGATATAGAATCGTCTTCTTATTTTGAGTCACTTGCGAGATGGTGGATTCATATTGGGTGCAAATATTCTGTTGTAAGGCTCACTTATCAACAAAAAGTGATTGCTATGACATTATTGTAAGATAGAGGCTGTTCTGAATTTTTTTTCTCTTAAATTTTAATTTAGCTTCTTGCCTTTGCAACACTGTTTATGTTTGAATTATTGAATAGAGAAGTTAAAATGATGATATTTTATTAATTGGATAACTTAGATACTAGACAGGTAGCTGTTAGTTTAGTTGATTTAACCAATGTTGAAGGTTAGCTTATTTCTATGCTGTGTTGGGTTGATTTGACAGTGGAGTATCTTAATGTGTGTGTGACTGATATGTTGCCTGAATATGGTTCTGTAGAATCTCAGAGGTTGTATCAGATGCAGATTTGAAGTTTCTGGTGGAGAATTTGGAAGAGAAGATGAGTGAGAATGAGAAATGGGAGAATGTCATAGACAAAAGAAATAATCTTCTGTCCTACAGCGCTAAATGCTGCAAGCCTAAGGTAACTCTTGTGCTTGATTTTTGGAACTGATGCATTTTAACTAATTGATACAATCTTTGTTCAAGTTTAACGGATACTGTTTATATGCAAGTGATGTTAATATAACAGACTTTTCAAGAATGAGCATTTTTCCCATTCCTGGCTACACTTGTACTTTCTTTGTTTATAAGGTGGTAGAAAATTGCCAGGTTTCACAAATATGGGGAATGATATTCCAGAACAAGTGGGAGTCTAATTTTTGAGAAACCCCTCTGGAATCCCACATAATCTTCTGACAATATCTTCAGCAAGAAAAACACAATGTAATACATAGCCATCAGTCAACTAATCTATTTTTTATACCTAATAACTACATTGTATTAAATTAGTTTTTAGAATTTTAGGGTTAACATAATTTAGAATTTGTTATGTTTGGACTTTGAATATGTAGGGATGAATATTTGTCGAATCAAATTTACATCTTCAATAATTATCTAGCGAATGGTCTTCTGACATGTTTTACATCAAGTATTTTGGTAATTAGATTTATTTGGACGAGTATCGAATACAGTAAATACCTTTATGGAAAAGGACCTTTTCCTATTCATACTCCAAAGTAATAAAAACCTCTCAGTGAATCGTATGGCTCCTTTCCAATTCCTTCCGTTTCCTTTTGTTCATCTTCCTTTTCATTACAGGGTCATTTTAAGAGGCAGTGAGGTACATAAGGAATCTTACATGACCTCAGATACATTTTTGCAAACTCAAGATGATGATGATGATGATAATAATAATAATTATAAAAAAAACAGCTTTTTTCGGTAACTTCTTTATGTTACTTCTTGTCTGGTGATTTCCTTACAATTGCTTTCTCTGTTTAATTGTTTATGAGTTAATTGGCTGGCACTATTTTCAGGGTGCTCCATTGACATACTTGAGTGCTACGGTATTCGAGAATTGTTCTCCTGAGATACTAAGAGACTTCTATATGGACAATGATTACAGAAAGCAGTGGGACAAAACAATTGTAGAGCATCGGCAATTACAAGTGGATGAAAACAGTGGAGTAGAAGTTGGCTGCACAATAAAAAAATTTCCACTCTTGACACCTAGAGAATATGTATTAGCTTGGAGATTGTGGGAGGGGAAGGATAAGACATTTTACTGTTTCATTAAGGTAATTTTTATCACTAGTCTTAATTGATATATGAATTACTGTAGGCACTGTTGAGCTGTTTGCAGATTTTTTTTTTTAGGAAATAGAAACTTATATTAAGAAAATCAAGAAAGGGTACAGAAACAAAGAAAGAATGTTTGTGGGCAAGGTGTCCACAGCCTAAGAAAAAGAAAACACTGACTATTCTAGGGCAACCAAAGACGAATCCCCAGGCAAATATGACCAAAAAAAAAAAGCTGAAATTCTTTATAGACGAAAATAGGAGAGAAATGATAGGCAAATCAACAATGCTTCATATATTTTTGGTCTGATTACAAACACCTCTTTATAGACTAGGTCAGTCCTAATACAGACTAATCTTAGCCTAAATAGTAGGAATGGAAATATTCAGAAATAAATTATGAGATAACATATCAATCATATCTCAAGAAATAAAGCAAATCAACTCTGAAATAACTCTTGAGATATTTCGGGTGACTAACTAAGGAAACAAATAATAAAAAATATTCTGAACATTTCAACACTCCCCGATCATCTCCTTAATAAAGTGTCTGTCAATCTCCACATGTTTGGTTCGATCGTGATGTACTGGATTGTGTTAAATATTGATAGCCGGCCTATTATCACAAAAAAGTTTCATTGGCTCCTCTTTAGTCACCTTGAGCTCTTCTAACAACATTTTCAACCATAGTAATTCACATATTCCCTGAGCCACAGCCCTGAACTCAGCTTCAGAACTGCTTCTGGAAACAACAGATTGCTTCTTGCTCCTCCATGTTACCAAATTCCCCCAAATAAATGTAAAATACCCTGAAGTTGACTTTCTATCATCTACAGCACCAGCCCAATCCGCATCAGTGAAGGCTTCTATACTTCTTTTAATATTTTTCTTGAAGAATAGTCGTTTGCCTACTGTCCCTTTGAAGTACTTCAATATTCGATAGACAACTTCCAAATGTGCTTCACACGGTGAATGCATGAATCGACTAATAGTGCTAACAACAAATGCAATGTCAGGTCGAGTATGAGAAATGTATATAAGCCTACCAACCAAATGCTGATACCTCCTTCTTTCAACTGGAGCTCCATTGGAACATTTTCCCAACTTAATACTCGGATCCATTGGTGTTTCTGCGGGACGACTTCCCAGTAAACCTGTTTCCGCCAATAGGTCAAGTATATATTTCCTTTGAGAAACCGAAATTCCAGTTTTGTTCCTCAACACTTCCATTCCCAAAAAATATCTTAATTGTCCCAGATCTTTAATCTCAAATTCATTTGGAAGATTGTTCTTCAATCTGGTCATTTCCTCTTCATCATCTCCAGTTAAACTGATGTCATCAACATAAACAATGAGTACTGCCACCTTGTTTCCCGTATGCTTAAAAAACAAGGTATGATCGGTCTGTGCTTGTTTGTAACCTTGCTGTCGAACTGCTTTCGTGACTTTATCGAATCAGGTCTGAAGTGATTGTTTCAAACCATACAGAGACTTTTTTAGCTTGCACACTTTACCAGATTCTCTCAATTCATCAAAGCCCGTTGGAAGTTTCATGTATACTTCTTCTTCTAAATCACCATTAAGAAAGGCGTTTTTCACATCTAATTGTTGCAATTTCCAGTCAAGATTAGCAGTTATAGATAGTAAGATTCGCACAGTGTTTAATTTTGCGATAGGGGCAAAGGTTTCTTGGTAATCAATGCCATATGTTTGCGTGAATCTTTTTGCCACTAATCTGCTTTTGTACCGATTAACATTGCCATTAGAGTTGTATTTAACTGTAAACACCCATTTGCAGCCCATAGGAACTTTTTCTTCCGGCTTTCTCACAATTTCCCATGTCCTATTTTTTTTTTCTAAAGCTCTCATCTCTTCTAAAACAGCTTGTTTCCATTTTGGAACTTTCAAGGCCTCTTCAATATTGTGTGGAGTTTCAACAACTGAAAGACTAGTAACAAAAGCACGAGCAGTAGGAAACAGATGATCATATGAGACATAGTGAGAAATAGGGTGTTGTGTGCAAGACCGGACTCCCTTTCTTAAGGCAATAGGAAGATCAAGATCCTTTATCTCAGGCAAAGAGCTAGAAGATGGTGGTGTCATACCTGTTTCAGGTTCTGGTTCAGATTCTTGAGCATGCAAAGGAATCATAGAATCTTCTACTCTTTGAGTATTTTTTCTCCTGCGTGAATAAACAATCACCTCCTTTTGCTGTTGTGATTCTCTCCCTGTCGGCAAGTCATTATGATTTGAAGGCATCATAGGCTCAGCACCAAACTCGGCTATGGGTGGAAGTGGAAGTTGAGATGGAGATGAATTAGTGGAAGTGGATGGATTGGTAGAAGTAGTAGGCTCTGGTAGAGATGACACAGATAAGGAAAGTTCCCAAAAATTGTCTTCAAGAATGTTCTCCCCCTAAAGGGAATTTTTGGCATAAAAAGGGCAATTTTCAAAAAAGGTAACATCTATAGAAACAAAATATTTTTGTTTTTCTAGTGAATAACACTTATAACCCTTTTGTGTTGCTGAATATCCAAGGAAGACACATTTTAAGGATCTGGGATCTAGCTTCGACCTATTTGGTGAGTGATTATGAACAAAGGAGATGCAGCCGAAGACTTTGAGAGGTAAAGAAGTGAACAATTGTGTATGGGGAAAGAAACTGACAAATTTGTTATGTGGAGTTTGATATTGGAGGACACGACTAGGCATTCTATTGATCGAGAATGTTGCTGTAAGGACAATATCACACCAAAAATTCTTTGGAACATTTGAAGTGAACATAATTGATCTGGCAACCTCGAGAAGATGACGATTTTTTCTCTCAGCAATTCTATTTTGTTGTGGGGTGTTATTGCATGAACTTTGGTGTATTATGCCATGGTCTAACAAATAATTCCCAAGTATTGAGTTAAAATATTTTTGCTCATTATCAGTATGCAATATTTGTATTTTCCCTTGAAATTGATTTCTAACCATGGTATGAAAATTCTTAAAAATTTGATCTGAATCTGATTTTTCTTTCATTAAATACATCCAACACATTCTTGTGTGATCGTCAATAAAGGTGATGAACCACTTAAATCCCTTCTGATTTTTAACACAAGAGGGACCCCAAATATCATTATGAATCATGGCAAAAGGTTTGGATGATTTATATGGTTGGGAATTGAAAGTGGCGCGATGATGTTTGGCTAATTGCACACTTCACATTGAAAATTTGCAAGCTCTTTATTAAGAAATAATTCTGGAAACAAACGTTTTAAATAAGAAAAATTTGGATGGCCTAACCTATAATGCCACGACATTATTTTCTGATCCTTCGTCATAGAAGGAGAATCACAACCAACAAATAGAGCTTGTTTAAGCATGCCAAAGTCTTTCTCAAAGTAGTAGAGCTCTCTATGCTCCTTAGCACTGCCAATCCTCTTCCCCAAATGATCCTGAAACAAACAATTATGATGTGAGAATTGTACCACGTTCAAATCCTTTGTAATCTTGTTGACAGATAAAAGGTTGCTAGTCAATTTCGGAACATGAAGAACAAAGTTTAGAGTGATATTTGGGGCAACGTGAATGGTTCCAGTCCCTGCTACAACAGAGAAAGTACCGTATGTAGTTCTAATTTTTATGTTTCCAGAACTAGGAGTATATGAAGAAAACAAACTCCCATGTTTGGTCATGTGATTAGATGCTTAGAATCTATTATCTAAGATTCAAGACTATCAGCTAGCCCATTTCCAGTAGATAGACAAATACCTCGTTGGGCCAAAAGAGAATTATTTGGCTATGATAGAGTCAAAAGCTTGTAAAACTGCTCCAATTGTTCTTTGCTCAAACTAATCTGATGTGTTTCGTTGCTGTCCCTTTTTTCTGGTGGATCTGTTTCGGTCGTATTGGCCTGGGGACCCCTTCCATCTCGCTTATTCATCTTATCCCGCCAATTGGCAGGTTTCCCATGGAGTTTCTAACAAGTTCACGAGTATGATGTGGTCTGTTGCAATAATCACACCATAAATTACCTCCTTTCCGTCTGGTCCGAGTTCCATTATTGCTGGAATTGTATTGGCTGCGTACATCCATAGTTGAGTTATCAGTGACAACTAGGTCCTTTGATCCTCCCAACATTTTTTTTTCCGACATTCTTCACGTCTCACTTCAACAAATATATCATCAATATGAGGCAGTGGCCTCAGGGCAAGGGTTCCATTTATGGTTGTTAAACAGGTCCAACTCTTGCCAAAGTGTCGTAAGAGTATTAAAGTACTCTGTAACACTCAACTCCCCTTGCTTCAGACTTCTCGCCTTGTCTCTCAAATTACACATCTGAGTAGAATTTTTCAAATCAGAATATCGCTGACAAACAGCATCCCACATTTTTTTTTGCAGTAGGATACAACATAAAATTTCGGCTAATATACTCATTCATGGAATTAATTAGCCAAGCCATAACAATGGAATTTTCAGCATCCCAGGTCTGAAAGGTAGAATCTGCTTTGTTTGGTTTGAGTTTATCACCTGTAATATAACCCAATTTGCCATGCCCACGAAGCACCATCTGAACCGACGTCGACCATTGGAGAAAATTCTTTCCATTAAATTTATGAGACGTAATCTGGAGGTTTGCTGAAGAATCTGAAAGATTAAAAGCAGCTGCGGCAACATATATGGGTGCCAACTGGACAGTTTCAGAAGAAACTTCCGAGTGGCTCCCTATTGCTCCGGTAAGCGCCATTTTATACATCTCTCTCAACTATTCCGCTCTGATTTCATTTAGACAAAAATAGGAGAGAAATGATAGGCAAATCAGCAATGCTTCATATATTTCTAGTCTGATTACAAACACCTCTTTATAGACTAGGTCAGTCATAATACAGACTAATCTTAGCCTAAATAGTAGGAATGGAAATATTCAGAAATAAATTAGGAGATTACATATCAATCATATCTCAAGAAATAAAGCAAATCAAATCTGAAATAACTCTTGAGATATTTCGGGTGACTAACTAAGGCAACAAATAATAAAAAATATTCTAAACATTTCAACATTCTTTGATAGCAGAAACCCCCAACAAGAGGCGGCATTAATGCCTAACCTGATCACACATTTTATTTTATTTGTTTATTATTTTGGATATCCTAGAAACTCAAACTCGCTTTGCAAACTTTAGATTGCAATTGGATCTTTCTGCTTAACCTTACAATCTTTGAAAGGCATGAAACTGTAAATACATTGCTTGGTAAGAGACCTCATGGTAGCAAACCATGTGCATGAGCATTCGACCTACCCCTTATTGATAGCCGGATTACACAATTCATCATCATTAAACGAACATCCTCAAAGATTATTGACATCCTCAACCATAAAGACCACAGTAAATAAAAAACAGCCACATGTGAAAATCTGAATTTTAGAGATAAACCCCACTTGCTTATCATTAACTTTACACCAAAGAGCAGATTTCTCTAGAGGGGGAACTTCCACAACCATTTACCAAACATGTCCCTGATCTTGACCTTTCTTCTTTGATGAATTTTAGCATCAGGGGAAAATCGAGAATGATATAGGGGTACCACTTTCCCATTTAGGATTTCTTGATGCTCTTGAATTTGCATTATAAGTGTCGGATGCGCATAAGACAATATGTTTGCTAGTAAATGCTTTTATTGATTTATTTTGGCTTTTGATGGTCTAGCCAGTTTGGCATGTACAATTACTGAGAATTGTTTTTAAAAAATGGTAATGACAGGAATGTGAACATCCTATGGCACCAAAACTTAAGAAGAATGTTCGTGTCAGTTGTTTTAGATCTGGTTGGCGAATCAGAAAAGGCAAGTTTCTAAATGATGCCATAATTCTTTATTGTCCTTCAAAAAGGAGAATAAAAAGATACATTTGTGGTTTGGCTGCTTTCCTGTTTGTGCAGAAGCCTAATGCTTTGTTAAGGGTACTTGTGAGTTTTGAGTCACATAGAGCTATTCTAAATCAATTTTATTAATCTTATGATTATAAGGAAAGAAAAAAGAAAAGAAGGTGGACTTTGTCCGCAGAGTCTGTGCATAATGGAGTCATTCTAGTTATTAATGAAAAAGATATTTTTTCCTGATCGTTTTGTGAATTTTAATCATTTTACTACAGTTCCTGGTAGAAATGCATGTGAGATCAAAATGTATCATCAAGAAGATGCTGGTTTAAATGTGGAGATGGCAAAGTTGGTTTTTGCTAAGGGTATCTGGAGTTATGTCTATAAGATGGATCGTGCCCTACGGAAGTATCCAACAATCGGACAACCTCAATCTTCTTCTGTTAATGCAATCACTTTGATTAAATTGGTTAGGGCCTTTTTATTTAACATCAAATTCCTGCTTTTATCTAGCTTTGGTCCCTCGTAACATTTCTTTGTTGTGGAGATCATTCCTGTTTGCAGCGATGTTGGTAACCTACCTTTTGTTCATCAGCAGCCACATTCATTTTACTTGAGTTGCTTAAGATGGTTCTCTTTCTTTGCTGATAAAATATTAGTTCTTTATTGATAGTGAATAGTCTTTGTCAGCAATGTGGCTACTGCTGGGCTTAGTGCATGTTGAATGCTTGCTGATTCAAATTCTTTTCAGCTAGATGGCTATATTGTATAACCCAATTGTGCAGTAGTAGAGCTGTAGAAGTTTGTGGCACGTTAATTGGTTATGTTAGTTTTTTGGTCTTGCAAGTGTAGAATTTTGGTGGATAAGGAATGGTGAGAGGGAAAAGAGCGGAGGTATATGGGGAGATCATACAAGAGGGTAGAAACTGAGGGAAGAGTGATGCAAAATTTTTTAATGGGCTTCATTGTTAAGGCATGGAATCTAATTAAGAAGATGAAAATTTAACCAAATAATGATCATCAACCTAAATGGAAAAGAAAATTGTATAACAAGCCCAAAGGAAGCTTAACCTAACACAATAGAGATAAACAAAAGAACAAATATAGTCTTTTTATGTCTGATATAGTCTTTTCTGCTTTTATTCTAGTCATGTCTGATATTTTAGTCGGTTTCAACATTCAGGCGAATATTAGATTTTTAACATATTTATCTTTCTTTTGGTTTCTTGACTGATGCTTTCCTCCACATAGGTACCCCCTGGATTAGATACTATTACTGATGTGACCTCACAAGTAACTTCAGCAGCGACTGCTGTTCATGGATCAGTTACTGGCCAGCAAACGAAATTGTCTAGAAGGCCATCAAGGAAAATGGTAGCAAATGGCTTGCTGCTTCTCGGGGGTGTAATCTGCCTGTCTCGTGGTCATTCTAGCTTGGGTGCTAAAGTTGCTATGGCATACATCTTGAACAAGCTGAGTAAGCGTGGTGCTTCATCAAGGCAAAGCAATCAAAATTTAGGTACATAACCTTGTTGCATGAGTCATTACAATAATTGCACTCCACAGTCTTAAGTTTCCCACGTCTAGATCATATACAACAAACACCAAGCAAGTCTTGTGTGCTCTGTTTATGAGTGAGACTGTCTCTCTGCTGAAAAGCAACGTGGAGGGAAAAGGAAGAGAGGTGGAGGAGGAAAGATTTGGGACTCGAGGAAGAGGGGTCCATATTTGCTTAGAATCTTGTAAGTAATAGGTATCTATTACATCTTTTACTTTAATGTAAATCTTAAGAGCCCAGCAATGGGTTGCATACTGATTGACAATAAGAAAATTTCTATTACTAATTGCTTACTTTACCAACTTATTGCATTCTTTTGGTGGACAAAATTAGCCAGTGTGGCTTTTGCTTTCTTTTTGGGGATAGAGATGAAATTATGTGGTCTCCGAAACTATTCTGTCCGGACCCATAGAGATTATTATGCTCTACCAGTTTTGTTATTTCAGCTTGGAAATGTAGAATTCTGATCGTTTTCTTGGGATCTTATGTTAATTTTGTAGTTCTACTATAACATGAGCCAGATAAAATTTGACGTCTAACAATGCTTTGACGTCTAACAATGCGCACCACTAATTAGGTGTTTTCTATGGTAAAAGCCCCTACACTCTCATTTATGAAAGGGCAGCTATATTTGCACCTGAGAGGCATAAAAACATCTCTACTCTAAACCAAACTTACTCCATTCAAAGAATTTTTAAAATTGTAATTTTATTATAAGCACCCTTGATATTTCTAAAATAGGCTTTACCTTGTTCACCCCATTAGTTTTTATTTACTTATCAATTTTGATACCCCAACCACCACATCTACAAATAATACTTGATTCTGTTTTCTCAAATAATCATTGATAGGATATGAGCCACTAACCAAAAATTAAAAAAAAAATAGAGATGGGTTCAAGCACCCCACCTTAACATAAAGGAGTTCCCATGAAAAGGAACTATTTGATCGGAACATAGCCTTTCATGCCTTTTATCACCTAGACATTAAATGGAATTCTAATTAAACTTTAAAAAATGCCATTTTTGCATTTTATTTTTTTATTTTTTACTTCATGCCTTTGTTTGTAACTTCATTTTTGTAGTCAATTAGTTATTGCAATGTAAAATATATTCACGCTTGTCTATACATGGCCCGAACTAGGAGTAGAAAATCTCAAAATGGCAAATGCCATTGTCAACATATATATGACGCTTAAGATTGGAGGCACGACACTGGAGTTGAAAGTTATAGGATTTATTACTGTAGTATAGATACTCTATTAATGGGTTATTGGGGGTGTAGTCTATTAATAATGAGTTATAGTTAAAGAAAAAGAAGATTGAACTATCATGAATCTAGTTAAAGGGGTGTGCAACAGTGCAATTGTATATTTTGGTCTTTTCATTCAAGGATAAATGTGTAACAAGAAAATTCACAAGAATAGGGATGTATTTATGGTACTTTGGGGTGTTCATATAGTCCCTCATGAATCAAAAACCTATTTTTCATTTTGATTTAATGCAACCAAACAACATAAGTTGTGCCCTATATTTGCTTTATGCTCAAATAAACAGATAAAAAGTTCCAAATGACAATCCCTGTAAAGCGATTACTATTAACAGATCATGGATTTTTTTTCCTATTAGAATTGGATTGTACTAGATACGTAATGTTAAATTCACCGTGTCGTAGGCATATTTGTATGGTGTGAAAGATTGCAATTTTTAAAGCAAGATATTAATTTTATATATAGTGCTTTTTCTATAACCGTAATACCGACCATCAAAGTGCCCCTCAGCAACTGAAAAGTTAAAAACCCGAAGTAATATTACAAAATTTTCCCTTAAAAGATTTAAATAACACTTATTTGTTATTTAATAATAAAGAGATGTGTCTATAGACCACAACCAAATGGGATAATTTATTAGATTGAATTATTAGTATCCATGATAAAAGGAAAAAATAATGATGTAGGCTGTGGGGTTGCTAAATTACCTATGTCATTCTTATTTGTTATTTTTTAGAAGGGTAAACCGCAAAAAAATACCTTGAAGTTTGGGTGTTCTGCAATTTAAACCCTAAAGTTTGGAGTCTACAAAATAATACTTTGAAATTAAGAAAATCTGAAAATTAATAACCTGAGTTGACTTTTTGAATAACTTAAACTGATAAAAGACAATAATATTCTTAAAATTAAAGAGAATAATAAGGATTAATCTAGTTTTAATAGAGGATATTATTGTTTTTTCGTTACTAAAATTGGTCAAAAAATCAGTCTAGAGTATTAATTTTTAAAATTCTTAATCTCAGAATATTATTTTGCAGAATCCAAACTTTAGGGTTTAAATTGCAGAAAACTCAAACTTGATGGTATTTTTTTACAATTCTCCTTTTTTAGAATCATATTTCATTGGAATTTCTCTAGTTTCTCGTTGTAAGCTGAGTTTAGCTATTTAAATGCTACGTTCCTAGTTAGTCAACCATTATTTTCATATAATCAAATTATATTTTGAAAGTTATTTTAAGAGTAATGTTATAAGGTAACTTGTCCTACATCGTATGAGGCGTCAATCTATTATTATAAGATAAAATTTTAATGTCCCATGTTTAAATTACAGTCAGTCCTCAACGTGTTAAGGGCAGTTTGATATTGCTGTATTGTACTGTGCTATGAGAAAAAAAGGTCTAAGTATTTAATAAATTTAATTTATAAAATCACTGTGCTATTTAAAAGCAATATCTAATTTTTTGGTAAATTATAGATTGTGTGTGCTATAAAATGATATTTTGGACTTGTTTGGGATTGGTTATGGTTGCTACTTTTAGCTTATAAAAGTGGCTAGCAAAAAAATTGGGAGTGTGAGGCGTTTGGTAATTTTCTGCTTTTAGTCAACAATTCTAAAAGTTGCTGCGTAACTGCCAATTTAAGCAGAATTTAAGAAATAGAGTAATGAGTGCTTTCAACGCTGATTCTACTTCCATAATGCAAATTGTTTAAAATATCACTTTATAGTACACATAATTACACATAATTTATAGTTTACTAAATACTTAGATGCTGATTTTAAACATCACAATATTTTTGCGGATTAAATTTACCAAACGCCTAGATCTTTTTCCCACAACTGCTTCTTGCTCACAACACAACTATAGCTACAACACATCACAACAATACCAAATTGGTCCTTTATATAATTTGTATTATAGAAGTAATATTAGCTTTGAAAATCAACCCATACCTTGCAGTTATATAGCAACTTTCAAAATCTGTTGACCTTGCAGTTATATAGCAACTTTCAAAATCTGTTGACCTAAAGCATAGACTTACCAAATGCCTCTGCTTACTCATCTTTCCTTTTTAAGCAAATCCGAAACAAGGCCCGTCTTTTAAGCCATGAAGGGCAATCTCGGTAATTCAGCTCATTTATAAAATACGCAAAAGCCGAACCAGAAAGAAGCGCGGACAGTCCAGTAGTCCGGTCCGGAAAACGTTGGGAGGCTCTCATTTCTCCTTAGCTTTCGGCTATAGGTTTCTACTGTGTGTTGGCCATGGCATGTTTAGCTGTGCAAAACCCCTCTTCTCCATCTCTTCTCTTTCTAATTTTAGTCTCCCTTTTTCTCCCACCAAACCCAAGCCCACCAATTGATTTGCTTTGCAAAAAGTTGGAATGTTTCTGGAGAAGTTTTCTCCGTCGATAATGGATGATTCTACTTCTCCATCGCAAAACCAAAATCCCCTTCTGGGTTCTTCAGTTTTCTCCATTTGAGGAAAAACCCATCATCTGCTTTTTCTTTTTTCTCTTTCACTCTCTTCTTGTGAAGAAGGGATGACTCATTCAAGAATTCTTGGCCTCTGGATCCTTCTCTATGGAGTTTTCGCAACCCGGGTTCTTTCGAAAACCAATGCCCCAGATGGTATGCGTTCTTCGGTTTCTTAGTTTTACTATTCTGTGCATTTCCGTTTCTGGGTTTCTGTTAATTCTAGTTCCTACGCCATTTTCCTTGTCTCGTTTCATGTGATCAGTATGAGATTAAAACTAAGAATCAGAGAATCAGCTGATGGCTTTGGCAAGAAAGTGTAATGCAAACTTTGTTATGTTCTCTGCTATTGTGAAATGGGCGTGATAACTTTGTTATCCGCGTTGCATTCCAATTACCAATTACTTTTGGAATCCTTAATTTTGTTTATTATTGATAATGTATCAAATGAAAAAGAGAGAGAAAATGCAACGTTCAGCCCTGAATTCTGTATTTCTTGCGTGTTTTCTTCGTAAACTATCACTGTTTAGTTTATTTTAACAAGTAGATAGAATGTTGCAGTGGGATCTTCATATCTGCAAATAAAAGAAGAAAATATAAGACTTGGGATTAGGAACATCCAAGAAAAGATTCAATTCTTGGTTTGGTGATTAGGGTGCTAACTCGTCAACGTTTAGTTAGATGAGAGGAGAGAAAGTTCCCTTTCCAAGGGCCTTAGAGTCATCAATAGAATCTGTTATCTGCTGAACTGCTTTGGATGACAAAGTTATGAATTATGAAGTTCAGTGATCATCTCACTATTTTGTCTTGTTCTGCGTGTAGAAATATAGGTTTTGGAGGTCATTTTAAAATTTCCACATACATGGACTTTACAGTATACATAATTATTGACAGTTGTATTAACCAGAATTTTCATTACAATCTGATATGGGTACGCACACTCCACAGTGTACTGGAAAGTGGAAACGCATAGCTCTCTTGAAAATGCGTGATATAGGGTTTTGACAAGGATACTGGCTTTTTGTAGCCTTATACATGTTGAACTATTGTTTATAAATATAAATAGTATCCAAATCATTTTCGTTATCTGTGTGAAATAAGTTGTAATTATGTTTTGTTTATGTGTAGTATTTTCTATTTTGATTCATATTTACTTACCTTTTCTTGCAGTCTCTGCCCTTAATGTGATGTATAGTAGCTTAAACTCTCCTTCACAACTAAGCGGTTGGAAATCAAGTGGAGGTGATCCATGTGGTGATTCTTGGGAAGGGATCAAATGCTCAGGCTCGTCTGTGACTGAAATGTAATAATCTTCCCATCGTGTATTTCTGTATCTTGATTTTATCCTATCTATTTGGTGAATATGGCTAAAGGTTTATATTTACTGCATATCAATATCTAAAAAATTGTGGCATAGATATATCTAAAAATTATGTTTCATAAACATTTTCTGTTAACACTCTGCAGAAACTTATCTGACCTAGGACTTTCAGGATCAATGGGCTACCAGCTTTCAAGCTTGACATCTGTCACCTACTTGTGAGGCCCAGTTTCTTAATACAAAGTCTATTTTTTTCCTCCTTTTCTTGAAAGGGCGTACTATAAAGACTCTGCCTCTGTTTGTCATAGTACAGTGATTTGAGCAAGAACAACATCAAGGGTGACATACCTTATCAGCTTCCTCCCAATGCACAATATATGTAAGTTGGCTTGAAAAGGTTTTGTACATGTTAACAACTTAGCACTTTGGCTTGAAAAGGTTTTGTACATGTTAACAACTTAGCACTTTGTCCTGCATTATGTGTGTGCTATGATGTTATGATGTACAGTATATGCTCGTCAATTCCTTCCATTGTAAAACAATTGTGAAAAATCTTGAGAAACGTGAACTTTATTTATCATTTTTTTTGGGTTGTGCATAAATCATTGGGATACTCATAAGCAAGCCTTTGTATCTTCTATGCTTACCAATGTTGAATTTTCTTTGCACTCAAGTACTATTGCTGATAATTTCTAAATGGCTTTTTTAAGAAAGGAATTATTAGGAAGGAAAAAGGAGAGCACAAATAAAGGAGGACTAGAGCTCTCATAAGCATGCCTTTGTATCTTCTATGCTTACCAGTGTTGAATTTTCTTTACACTCAATTACTATTGCAGATAATTGTCTAAATGACCTTTTTTAAGAAAGGATTTATTTAGAATGAAAAGGGAGAGCACAAACGAAGGAGGACTAGAAATCTCTGCCGACCATTACAATAGGAAAAAGAAAACTTAAACCACTTTGCTTCTTATAAGGAGCTTTTCTTGCAATAAATATCTTCATAACCAAATTTATTCCCATTGTCTCTTTTGTCCATATTAATTTGATGATATAATGTTCAGAGATCTTTCGGAGAATAGCTTCTCAAATAATGTTCCATACTCATTTTCTCAGATGACAGACCTTGAATACTTGTAAGTAGAATTTTGCTTTATGTTGTTATAAACTTTTAGTTTGGAGCTCTCATTTCCTGTTCTTGTTGGTGGATGCAGGAATCTTGCTAATAATCAACTCAATGGACAGTTGACTGATATGTTTGGGAAACTTCCTAAACTCAAAGAGCTGTGCGTATTAATTTCTTCTTCCACTCTCTCTCTCTTTCTCTCCTCCTTTTTTTTTGTTGTATTTCCAGTGACTGTTGGTTTTTGCCTTTAACTGGTAGCATTTTTAAATGAGACTTGAGAGTCTCTTTCTGTGTATCATTTGACTTGAATACCTTTTATTCAGCTATACCACCATCCATAAATTGTTCATACCAAATATGCTCAATATAGATCATTAAACTCCAATTGGTAAATTTACCGTCTATAAATTTTGTATTGAGGATGTTCAATGCCTTCAAAGATTTGAAACACTGTTTTGTTATAATAATAAATCTATGATTTATGTGTGAAAATTATGTGTGATAACCTGATGTAGGATAAGATGAGAAAAGATAGAGAAATAGAGAGAATAGGTAGAATAGTAAGAGAATTGGTTGAATAGCAAGAGATAAACAAAATAGATAAGAAATTAGATAGAGTAGAGAGAACAAAGTAGAATCAAGGGAGAGAATTAGAGAGATTATAGATGAATGGGTAGAAGAGCAATAGGGAATCAAGATAAAAACTCAGAGAGAGAGATTTATAGGAGGAGAAAACTCAATAATCGTTAATTAATTCATCATAGTCTAAAAAATAATTACGTGGCTAAACCTATTTATAGATAGGCAATTAGACTCAACTAGAATAGTAAACCCATTCTAGAAACTAATAGAAATAGGAAACTTAAATCTAGTTACCCAAAATTAAATAACAATTAATAATAAATCTAAATAATTTTAAATAATAATAACAATATAATTTTCTAATATATTTATTTCATGTCTACATCATTCTCCCGGGGTTTGAGAACTCGATTCTGGCGAGTTAAAACTCAAATACATAATAAACCAATAAGCTGAAGTGGCAATCCCAAATCTTGAGTCTTGATGAAGCATGAGGATCGTGAAGCCGGAAACTTTTCCACTCTCGAAAAACAACTAAGCATGAACTAGACTTGATGATGTGATGAGTCAATTCAGCGTATAGACTCATGGGAAAGAGCAGTTGAACTAGATTTCGATTTAGTACAGCGTAGTGGTGAATTCAGATCTGAACAAAGGCGACATGAGAGATGACTGGAACGTTGGTGATCTAGAGAAGAAGGTGATAATGCGGTTGGAACTAACTTGCGGATCTAGAGAAAAAAAATTTAAAGGATAGGCAGAGGAAAACGAACTAGGCTCGGATACCAATTGATGTAGGATAAGATGAGAAATGATAGAGAAATAGAGAGAATAGGTAGAATAGCAAGGGAATTGGTAGACTAGCAAGAGATAGACAAGATAGATAGATAAGAAATTAGATAAAGTAGAGAGAATAGAATAAAATCAAGGGAGAGAATTAGAGAGATTATAGATGAACGAGTAGAAGAGCAATAAGGAATCAAGATAAGAACTCAAAGAGAACGAGATCCATAGGAGAAAACTCAATAATTGTTTATTAATTCATCATAGTCTAAAAACAATTACATGGCTAAATCTATTTAGAGATAGGCAATTAGACTCAACTAGGAAAGTAAACATATTCTAGAAACTAATAGAAACAAGAAACTTAAATCTAGTTACCCAAAATTAAATAACAACTAATAATAAATCTAAATAATCCTAAATAATAATAACAATATAATTTCCTAATATATTTATTTCATGTCTACATTATAACGTTTTTCGGAAATATTCTTCAGATAATACCAGAGTATGAGTTAATGTAATATGCTATCCTTTTGAAAGAAAATAAAAAGGCTTGGTGTTTTGGGGTAAGTCCTTGAATTTGATTAGAATGATTTTAATTAAGTATTGATCAATGATGAATTAAGCTTGAATATGATTAAAACTGGAAACAGAACAAAAACAGAGAAAAAGGGAGAAGAGTAGTGTTATTTTAGGGGTTACGGATCCTAACTAAGCTAGGGTATTCCTACCCTATACCCTAAACCCTTCTAGGGAAATAAGAATATAAGTTACATGCATCAAATCAAGGAATACCAGCCACTATTACATGCAAAAACCTTCTAACCAAGTAACATGTTAATTCCTAGCAACTAACCCCTAAACCGGGTGGTCTCTGGTTTATGTTTGCTGGTTTTGGGTGAAACCGCTGAGGTGGCAGCTTCTAGCTTGCTCTCTAAGGCAGTTTATTAAGCTCCAAGATAGTTCTTAGCACTTCCATGTTACTTAATCATTGTTTTTCATTAAAACTATAGCTGGAATCAGATCATAGGAGACAAGGAAAAGCTGTTTTTGCCACTTGGCAGCCTTGTCTCCCACTAATTTCTTGATTTCCAAGCTTCAGCTCCTTATAAATAGGAGCAGTCCTTTCACACAGAACAGGGGGAAAAACAGGTCTTTCATACACACTCTTACACAATCACTATCTCTCTCTTTCACTCATTTATCCACGTTTCTAGCTACTGTAGTGGCTGAAACTCTCACTTTTCTTGCATTTTAGTCCACCCCATAGACATAAAATCTCTCCTAACGTCCTATACATCACCCTAGATCATGTTCCTAGTCGAAGATCACTAATTTAATCTCATTCTCATATCAGAAAGTGATCTTTAGTGGCTTTGCATGCATGATCAGCTGCTGTTTCCATGTAAACAGTGGCTGATCTTTGATCTTTTATCATATATCTCAGCTTCTAGTCTTTGTTTCTCATTCACATCTTATTTTGTGTTCATCACCTAGGTATTATATCCTATTTTATAAGGTTTTGTACTAGTTCATGCATGATAAACACTAGTCTACATATATAAAGTGGCTGATCATTCATCTCGACTTTTCTACATCACAAGGAATATGAAGTAAACACCTTTAATTTGATTATTAAAGGTTCTTACTTCATGTTTTATATACCTATGCTGATATACATGCGTGATCAAGGCTTGGTCAGCATGTAACCGAGCTATATTTCAAACAACAAGCCAACATCTATTTCTTCTTTCATTCACACACACTAGCATCTTATTCAAGGAACTCTATAAGGGTTGAGCCATTCAAGACCCCAACCTCGTGTTTATGGTAGTTTTTGCACCAAGATAGAATGTTCTGTTTCCTGGTATTTTATCTTATTGTATCTTATTTTCAGTACAAGCTTATTCCAATTGACTGGTACATTTCACCCCTTTACTTTCAATACTTACATTTCAGCAACTTTATTTTAGCTATATTTAAATCTTTTCGCTTTCTGTTATTTAGGTTTCAGTACTTTTAATCTTAGTTATTTATACTCTGGTATCTTAAAATCCAGTTAATTGGTTCCCTTTTCATTATGTATTTCTCCACGTAACTAACTTAACTACTTATTGTGTGTATATATATATATATATATATCTGTCTATACTTATATGTCTCTAATTTTTATGCTCAATTATGTTGTCTTAGTTTTTTTTTGAGTAACAAACAAGTAATCAAATATTTTCAGAAATAAAAAATTACCACGAACACTTGGTTAAGTTTCTTCAAGAATGGTGATTTTATGCAATAAATAATTATCTATTCTGAATCTAAATACAAAAATTTAAGATGATCATTCGAGCTGAATTTAACATGTTGACTGAGGAGTGTGTTGGCTCTTTATTTGTGTCCTTTTTTAATCTGTTTTTGCTGTTGGAATTAATCACTTGGTTATTCGTGGCTGCTTTATTATCCATCAGTTTCTTCTTTACTTAGGGAGTATCTGAATAGATTTGAATTTTAAGGGTCAGAATTAGTTGTTTCATATATTTACTTTTCATATTTACATATTTGGTGGAACTAGACAATAACTGCCTTCTTCTGCATCCTGTTTATGGAATTTTCCTAGATCTTTAATGGTATTATAAAAAGGAACTTGGTCAAGAAAAGAAATCTGAAAAATGCTAAATGTGACTTGGTTATTACATGTCTCTCGTTGGAGTACATCTCTCTTTCTTCCGCAAACCCTCTCCTTTATTTTCCTTGTCCTTGTCTTAATATCAGTGTTAGAGGTAGGTACCTGTACATCTGAAAATTTGTGTGTTGACTGGTGGACAAAATGGATCTTTGTCCACCAGTCAATACACAAATTTTGGAAAACTGACTGGCAATTCACTGTACAGGGATCTTTCTTCCAATTCACTGACTGGCAATTTACCTCAGAGTTTTGGAAAATTGTTAAGCCTCACCAAATTGTAAGTAGCAAATACTCGAAGGGATAATTTTTTCGGAAATGTGGATTTCCTGGTCACTAACCGTTTTGTGTTGCCAATCCAAGCAGGCATTTGCAGAATAATAAATTAACTGGTCCAATAAATGTCCTTGCTAGTCTTCCCCTCGAGGATTTGTAAGTAGATTGCTGGCACAAGTTTTAAATTAGAAATGAAGGTTTAGGATGCATTGAGAAAGCTTTATTTTCACTCTTTCATTGTTTGATCTATGGCACTTGATATTATTATTTTCATTTTATTCTCCTATACAATCATTACATATTAAACAAGGTCAACAGCGTTTAGGTGATCTTTGATAAAAAGTTCAGATTTGGGAAAAAAAAATGAGAAAGGAAAAGACATGCATTGTTGGATAATGTCTTTTTGGCCTTCCTAACACGAAAATTTTGTTTGCATTGAGAATGATATTTAAACCCGACCAAAAGGATTGTTAAAAAAGAAAAGAAGTTAATGGTATTTGACAATAATTGTCATCTAGTCTAATATTGCAGCAGTAGTGTATGCTTCACTAGAGTGGAAATACTTTTCCTGTTTTTAAGTTGTTTGAGGACCTACGCACTCTTGCTCAAGTATTTTAGAGACAATATGAAAAACTATTGAATATAGCAGTAAAGTTCTACTCAAAATGAGTGCCTCAAAACGTACCTAGTTCAAGATACTCATATTAACGTGTGATTAAACTTTGTGGAAACGAACAACAAATGCTAAAATCTAATTGTTGTAACTTTTTGACCTCGATTTGTTCACTTTACACATACCTGCTCCTTATGGAATGATTGTTTTTTCCCCTTGAAAAACTGGCAGGAATGTTGAAAATAACGACTTCTCTGGCTGGATCCCTGATGAGTTGAAGGACATAGGAAAATTAAAGTGAGCATCTTCTTCAAGTAATGTATATTTAGGAATACAATGCTTAAAAAGTTGCTTCTGACTTCATTCTTTTGTTCTTTTCAATTCTCTGAAGGACGGGAGGAAATTCTTGGTCATCTGGGACAGCTCCACCTCCTCCTCCTGGTACACACTCTTCTGGTAATAGAAAAGTAAAAGATGATGCTATGAAGTCTATTGTCAGAGGATTAACCATAGCTGGGATTGCTTTGGGTGTACTAGTGATGCTTATTGTTGTAATTTCAATCTTTTCAAGAAAATCATCTAGACATTCTTCACATTTCTTTGATGAAGAGAGGTTTAGCCAGAGAAAATCATTCTCACTCGCTTCTCAAGAATTACCAAAAGACTTGCGATCTGACATATGCAAAGACTATAAAGGTAACTATGGGCTCATTTGTGATATTCTCTTTGCTTTAGTTCTCTTTTTGCTTTTAGGTAGCAAGAAGAAGAGGAAAAAAAGTATAAAATTTGTTGCTTAATATTTGGATACTGTGTTTTGACAAGAGCTTAATAGGAACTTCATGATATATTAGTTTTTTTAGTAAAGTAAAACGGTAAAATGCTCCTGCACTGCTTCTACATTTTTCTAAAAGTGCTTTTTAGGAAGCTATATTCCAACAATTTTCGCTGGAAGGATTGGGAAAAATCTCCTAAAGTTTTTTAAAACATTTCTAATAGCAGCTTCTTGGCTTCAAAAAATTGCTTTTGAAAAACGCATGCTAAACAGGTGCTATATTTTATTTAGCAATTAACACCTGTTTGTAGAAAACTACACTAGAGTTTTCATACAACGTTCAGGTAATGAGTTTCTGAACGATAAACATGTTTTTTCTATTCTGATTATGGATAGTCAATAAAATTGTTGTACAATATCTATTTACTGGATGATGCCATTGAACCTTAATTAGTATAGTTCTAGCATGACATTGTTCATTTATTTGTCCTCAGGGTATGTTCATTTAACTAATATGTGTCAATAATCTTGATAACTAAATGCTTATGAACTAAACTTTTAGTTTCAACAAGCTGCTTCTTGTGTGTCCTGAATTTTTGTCATCAGGTAATATTGTAAAGATTATCCACTACATATTTGTTTTCAACTTTGCTTTTTAAATTACGATTACCCTCTATTTTAAGTTTTCTAATGCTCAGTTGGCCTCATAGTTCAACTAACTAGATGATATGTTGGTCGAAGATCTTAGGTCGTCATCAACTTCAATTGACATTACCGCTTTTCAAAAATCTCCTTCATTTGGTGGTAAACCAGCTGGACATAGTTCTGGAAGGCAATCAATCAGTGACACTGAATTTGTGAACCGCCTGACTGCTGGAAGAAGCATTTCTGTTCGTGCTACATCTTTTCCATTGACAGATTTGCAGACTGCTACTGCTAATTTTGCATCAGGTCGCCTTCTTGGGCAGGGAGCCATTGGACGTGTCTATAGGGCTAAATATGCTGATGGCAAGGTTCCTTTTGCTTTCTATATTTTGGTGGTTGCTACTCAATAAAGTATTGTTTTAGGTTGTGCTTTATTCCTTAAGGGAAATTACTAGGGATACCCACAATTTATTAAAATGCGTACAATTGAAGTTATTTTAGAGCTAGCGTAGGTTGAAAGGATTTGCATATTTTTATCTTGGCACTCATTTTGTGATTGCACCTTACCAATTGAAGCCTACTTGGAGCTTTTTGTTTCCCTCGGATTACCGTTTAACTATGTGCTTGTTTGGTATCATTTTGTCTTTAATTTATATTAACAAAAAGAATGGTCGGGATTCCTTCAAGCATGAGAAGATCTCCATCCTTCACTTCACTTTTTTGTTTGAAAAACAAATAACATAAAATATTACCACATTATTCTGCTATTCATATTATGCTACTTCTATGGCCAATCTTGTGCTCAGTATTTTGACTAACCAAATATAGGGCTAATATTTTATCAAGAAGTGTTGGATTATAACAATAGTAAGGAAACTAATTCTTTCCAATCATTAGGTTTTGGCGGTGAAAAAGATTGATTCTTCACTTTTTAAAGGTGGAAAATCAGAAGAATTTTCTGAAATTGTTGTCAACATCTCCAGGCTTCACCATCTGAACATTTCTGAACTTGTTGGTTCTTGTTCAGAGCATGGGCATAATATGTTGATTTACGAGTACTTCAGGAATGGTTCACTTCATGAATTTTTGCATATGTCTGATGAGTATAGCAAACCACTGACTTGGAATACCAGAGTCAGAATTGCATTGGGCACAGCCCGGGCTGTTGAGTAAGTAGTGCTGATCTTATGTTTAACTCTAATTTTATTTTATTACCTTGTACATAGCTGTTATCATTTCAGCAAGAATATACAGAATTAAAAGATCTTGCATGTGTGTTTGGTAATAAATTCGTACATAAGGAGTATGGAATCCTTTTCTCTTTTTTCCATGGTGCTTAGTGTCACAAGCACACAGAGACAGTGCCAATATGTCATGTTTGATACTCTTATATGCTTATAAGACTTGGTCTATTTGCTGAAGCAATTGAAAAAATACATGTAGAAAAGCTAGTCAATTGGATTTGAATTCAATTGAGTTTAAATCCAAACCCGAGTAGCGCAGAGATTGCAATAATTAGCTAAAATAAATAAGATTAAAGAGAGTGTGTAGTTATCGAATTGGATTCTTTAATCATCGTTATATCAAATTTCGTTCTACTGATTTGTAGGTACACTTCTAATAAATGACCTAAACATTGGGCTGACAGATTCTTTTCATATTTGAATGAATTGAGCTAGATTTCGTATTTTACGCATTAGTTTAAGAGATAAGTCCCAGAGTTGGCTTAAGTTTGTTGTATGTTTAGGATGATGTTAGTAATCCCAACACATATGATATGTGAGTTGTTGCTATTTGATTAGTGTATTAGAACTTACCATAAATTTAATAATATTCACCAATTAAATAATGATAAGTCACATGCCACATAAGTTGGTATTCAAAAGTTGGGATTCCTAACTTTATTCACATGTTTCTGGGCATGATTTCAGAAATTTTCAAGTTTTAGTTGATTACTATGGTTAAATTTTTGATGTGGAACGAGATAATAATTTTTTCTTTGGGGAGGAACAATATAATAGTCAATATGGGTTTATTATTTTTAATTAGGAATTATAATTATTATTTGGTTTTTATTTTATGAGTTAGTTCCCTAATTGGATTTGGTTTCCTATTCAAGTCTAGTTTCTTATTCATGTTCAACCGCCTGTCTATATATAGGCCTATCATTATTTGTCAGATTTGTTATAAAATTATAAAGTATTTGTTTTCCTCGGTCTAAGATTGTTCTCTTCCTCTCTCTAATTATCTCTAAATTCATCTATTTCTCTCTCTTGTTCTTCTTTCTTTTCTCTTTTCTCTTCCCTCCCTTGGTTTTACGTCAACTGTATTGCCATTTTTCAGGAGTTTCTATAGTTATTCTTTCAGTGAAGCAGTGAATTTACCACTTCCTTATGTCAGTTCTAATTTACAACCTCTCTGTATTCAGGTATCTCCACTACGTTTGTTCTCCATCAATAATACACAAGAATATCAAGTCATCTAACATTTTACTTGATGCTGAACTCAACCCTCGTCTTTCTGATTGTGGCTTGGGAATTTTTCATCAGGTTACTATCGAAATGTACTTTTTCTGTGTGTCCACATGCTTAAGAGACTTTCAAGATATAGCCTTGGATTATTTTTCAGATGTTGCATATCACATTCACAAATGTTTCAACTTTTTTCCATTGGGAATCTCTGTTTTTTTGGGGTCTATCAAACATACATGTTTTTGGCTACAAGTAAACACCTGAAACTAATGTTATGAAAACTATTAACTTCAGAAAAGTCCCCAAAAGTTAAAATGTTAAGCCCAAGGAAAAAAAAAAGTTACTAGTCTATAATGTTATAACAAGGCACCTCAGTTATAGATAAGTCTTTAATGTCACACTATGCAGTATTTTTTACTCAAACCCAGCAGACAGATTTTTAGCTTTATTTAGTCTACGTTGTCCCATTATATGGGCACTATAGCTGCCTGTTGGTCTTAACAGCAAGAAATATTACTGTCTTGAATATATATATATATATATTTTTTCAGCGGACTAGCCAAAATCTTGGAATAGGATATAATGCTCCAGAGTGCAAAAGGCCATTAGCCTACACGGTGAAGAGTGATGTTTATAGTTTCGGGGTGGTCATGCTGGAATTATTGACAGGTCGTATGCCTGTTGACAGGTATTTGTTTAATTATTAGTGTCTATATCTAGCCTACGCTAGCCTCTATATCTAGTCTATGCACTACCACATTCTTAATAGTTTTGTTGCTCCATTTTCTTTAGTTCGAAACCAAAATCGGAACAGTGTCTAGTTGTATGGGCTATTCCAAAGCTCCATGATATTGATGCATTGGAAAACATGGTGGATCCTGCTTTGCGTGGACTCTACCCCCCCAAGTCAGTCTCTCGATTTGCTGATATCATTGCCCTCTGTGTTCAGGTGAGAACTAAATGCATTATAGTTTTATTCAATTAGATGACTGAAGAAAATTGGACAAATAAATAGCTAGGCATACTCAACACACAGATGGGACAAGGGAAGTCCTAAGAACATTTCTAATAGCTCTGCTTAAATGTGAATTGAAATTCATATTAAAGTCACTCCTGGACTATTTTGCCCTGCAAGCCCTAACCAGGCTTTACGTTTGCATAAGTTGGAGTTGTGCTATTTTGCCCTGCAAGCCCTAACCAGGCTTTACGTTTGCATAAGTTGGAGTTGTGCAAGGCAGGTTCCAATTCACTTTTATGATGAACCTCCTTTTGTGGTGAGTTCTGGTGTGATGACAAAAAATGACTTACTAAATAGGCCTTTAGCCAATGAAGATTATGTTTTATTTGCTTCTAATTCTTCTTCTTCTTCTTCTTTTTTTTTTTTTTTAATATTCATCTTACATGCATTAGACGGAGCCTGAATTTCGGCCACCTATATCGGAGGTGGTGCAGTCATTGACGCGATTAGTTCAGCGGTCAAGCATGAACATGAGAGACGATCTTCGGATGGATGACTATGACTATTAAACTATTTGTTGGTTAATAAAAATGGTGTACACATTGTATAACTGGGAAGAATCAATTGAAGGAATGCCAATATTTATCTTCACCAGTTTTGACCACCCTTTGGACAAATTTGTATTTCTTTATTTTTTTTGAAAATGCTGTACACACGTATAGATCGATCCAAAGGAAAAGAGGATTTTTTTAAAAATTTATTTTATTTTATTATAAAATCAGGATGTATGAAATGGCTAAAAAGATGAATGTAGTTCTAAAACAAGCAGGATGGTATGTATTACAACAAGCTTCCGTACTGTAGCTGGATGAGAACTCCTTAGGTAAGAATATTTATCATGTAGGCCGCTGTATGAATGATTTTATGGAAATACTATTCGTTCTGTTCTTTTTTATCAGTTCCTTCGTCGCTTTTGAAGAAAAGACATCAGTCATCGGTCAAGGGTGGTTTGAAATACAAGACATCATAAACATTACATCTTCAAGATACTCAGTTCAAGGAAAAATGTCATGAATCAACCTTTAATGCTAACAGATTGATTAGCATAAGATTTGAATCATCGAATGCCTCCAACTCAAAAAGACAGAACATTGTCATTTAGTTGACATATTACTAAAAATATAAAGGTGGCAAAATGGGCTGAGCCAAATGGGCCGGCCCCGGCCCTAGGGGTAGGGTTGGGCTGGGCTTATCCTTTTCCTAGATAGCATAATTCTAATTGCTCTTTCGTTTCTGACATTTTTCTTTTCACAAAATTGTTATATGAATAACATTGTCGGCATTCTTTTCTTATTTTTAAGGTTTTATTCATTAATTTACTTACGTAACATTAGCCACATCTATATTTCTTAGTAAATATCTACCATTTAGTACGGTATATGTTGATTATGTTAATTCATATTCAGTTACTTGCATTGTATTTGCTTCAACTCTGCCTATTTAATGAAAATTTCAACAAGTTCAATATTACGGCTGTTAACATAAATCCAGGTCCATAATATAAAATTTTCGTAATTCACGCATGGCCCCAAATTTTTCAGTAATCAATAATTTATTTATAAAAATACTCACTTTCTAGAATTTAATTTGCAAATTAACATTTTCTTTAATTTGTACCTTTTAAAGTTAGTCGAGCTAGCCAATCAAGTTACATGGAATATTCAAGAGTTAATTCAGGTAACTAGTCCAATTACCTGAACTCACTTTACCAATTACCTCAAATACCCTGTCAATTCGTAAAAACTTTAATTTTAATTCATATTTTAAAATGTGGTATATCTGCAAATATTTCTGGCATTTTTCACAGAATTTAAAACTCCGGGATTTTTCAAATTTTTACAAACTTTACTAAGAAAGTTCAAATTTCCTCTTAACATTACTTGCTTACGTCGTATTATGAATTTATTAATATTCTACTACGTTAATGCTAATCATTCCCTTGTCAATATATGCTTACTAGTTATGTGTTCAAGTCATTACTCAACACTTATTGCCATATATAAGAATTACAGTCTAACTATGGTATGTCACGTTGTCTAATTGCTTTAGGGTGTGTTTGGCATACAGGATTGGATTGGATTATATTGACAGGATTAGAAATGATAGAATTAGATCGGATTGGACTATATCCAATACTATGTTTGGTAAATTATCGGATTAAGCATCGGAAAAATAAATAGTACATAATTGGAATGGGCAATTTAAAATAAAAAATAATTAAGTATAATTCTTTTTGAAAGTTAAAATCTAATTTAAAAAACTATTAAAATGTAATTTATTAAAAAATAATATTTGTAAGGAAAAAAAATCAGAAATTTAAATTTAAGAAAAAATGATCTCTTTATTTACAATAAGTAATATACGACACAATTGATCCCATTACTTTGAACAACATAATCCAAAATAAATTGCCAGCAAAAAAAAAAAAAATCCAAAATAACTGATCGTATTTTTCAAACTTAATAATTACCAGCAAAAAATCCACAATTGATCCAGATAATAACCAAAATTCTGAAACGTCAGTATAGTGAACACATATAGCATGAAAATATAATCCTAAATTTAATTAGACCATATATTTACAGAAAGAGTAATACTAGGGACACCAATAATTTATACCAAAAAGTTACATTATATGAGTTGGCATTCATATCAATCACTAAATTGTGAATGATGTGGTCCCACTCATAGATAAAATAGTAGTTTTATTGGATGCCACATAATTTGTGTAACTTTTTGGTGTAAGTTATTGGTGTCCCAATCATTATTCTTATAGAAATGGAAACAAGATCTTACATGGTTCATTTTTGATATTCAAACTAAAAAAATCAGTACAGATTTAGCCCACAGATGAAAAATTTTATAAAGAAAAAAAGCAACGAATCTGAGAGAAATGGATCTGCATATTCACTTGACAAGGTCAAAGCGGATGATGGCTATGTGAGTGAGTCCACAGTTGAGGAGTCCACCGACCGTACAGGCGGCGTAGAAGGGCTGGGGTATACATCTCGATCTTCATCTTGCTTGGCTCGGCCGGAGGAACAATGACGACCTTCCTGGGAGTGAAGGCCACGACGTTAGATGAGACGGCGGTAGGGCACATCGAGCAGCGGCGACGGGCCACGCAAACTCAATGGCAACATGTGAGACAGTCCGAGGAAGGGCAGAGGCTAAGGCTGAGATGAGGGTGCAGTGGTTGGGTGAAGGTGAAGAATAAACGCAGGATAAGTAATCCCACCATTTCAATAGAGATTGTTTATCCAACACAAAGTGGATTATTTTTTGGTCAACGGATTATTAATCCGGTCAAAAATTATTCTCAAACATAGCATTAGGACTATTTATCCTAATCCCCAATCCCATATACCAAACGGGGCCTTATAGTACATTAGTGTAGTTCACTACTTTTTTAAAATATGCTCCTATATATCAACGTCACGTGGACCATCACAAACTTGTTTTAATATCGACAACTTTCATAGCACGTACGAGGGAAAGTTTATGCTAGTGCAATTGAATTATGTTCAGTACCCTAAACCATTTACCTATCTCCAATTTGGATTAATTAATTTATTATTATCAATTGCCGAATTTCTTCATTTACATTTGAAGTTAATACCCTTTTGTAAAGTACACTAATTATTATTCTAATGTTCGACCATGTAAATTTCAAGATGTTCTTGACATTTGATTTGTCAATAGGTTGCTGATCAATACCTTTTTCAACAACCGCTTGAAATTGGAATTTTCAATAACTTATAGATTGTATTATATGAATAAAAGTCTTTTGCATTAAATGTCACTTTGTACACATGTTGTCAATATTTATTGTAATAAAGACTTCTACTACACTATATTCTTATATTTTACTCAAATGGGAGGAACTAAGGCACCGGGGCCCGATGGCTTTCATGCAATTTTATTTCATAAATTCTAGAGGATTGTGGGAGGGAGTATTTGCCTCGAGATTCTTAATAAAGGTGCTTCAATTCATCCGTTCAATTCAACCCATATCGTGCTTATTCCGAAGCGGAAGGACCCACAATTTGTGTCTGATTTTAGGCCATTAGTCTTTGCAATGTTATCTACAAGATAGTTATAAAGACATTGGCTAACCGTTTGAAGATTGTCCTTCCTTCTATTATTTCTAGCAACTAGAGTGCATTTATATCAGGAAGGTTGATAGTAGATAATGCCATCATTGCTTTCGAGTCTCTCCATTCCCTTGGCCGACGTGGTAACAGAGATAAAGGTTTTATGGCACTTAAACTCGATATGAGTAAAGCCTATGATAGGATCGAGTGGAGCTTCCTTTGTCAAGTCATGATGAAAATGGGTTTTGGGAGAAGATGGATAAGTATTGTGAAGGATTGTATCTCCTCTTCGTCTTTCTCTGTCATCATCAATGGGAAGGCTGAAGGAAATATTATTCCTTCTCGAAGGCTTAGATAAGGTTGTCCTCTTTCCCCATATTTATTCTTATTGTGTGCGGAGGCTTTCTCCTCTTTACTTTTTGATGCTGAGTCGAAAGGTGAAATTGTTGGTTTTCGATGTGCCTTCAATACTCCCCGTATTAGTCATCTCTTTTTTGCGGACGACAGCCTGATTTTTGCTAGAGCCTGTGAGTCGGACGCTCTAGTTATTAAGCGAATTCTTTGCTAGTATGAAGGGGCTTAAGGACAGAAAATTAATTTGGACAAATCTACAATAACATTGAGTCCCAATACAGTGGATCCGGTGAAAAATTCGATTATTAATATCCTTGGGTTGGGTTCGGTAATGAGCCATAATAAGTATCTCGGCCTTCCAACGGTGATTGAGAAAAATAAAAGAAGAACTTTTGAGTCTATTGTGGATTTTATTCACAAAAGAGTGGAAGGTTAGCAGAAAGGTCTTTTTTCGGTAGGAGGTAGAGAAATTCTTATTAAATTTGTGCTTCAAGCAATTCCAACTTATGTTATGAGTCTTTTCAAGCTACCTGAAGCTCTTTGTAAAGAAATCAAATCTCTTTTTATTTCATTTTGGTGGGGTTCCAGCATTGGGAAGTGGAAGGTTGCTTGGATCAATTGGGAGACTGTGTGCAAACCGAAAAAGTTAGGAGGATTGGGTTTTAGAGACCTTGGTCTCTTTAACCAAGCTTTAATTGCTAAGCAAGCTTGGCGGTTGGTAAATGACCCCCTTTCTCTGGCTAGTAATGTGTTAAAAGGGAAGTATTTCCCTTCTTCATCATTTTTAGAAGCGGGAAATAAAAATGATAGTTCTTGGTTGTGGAAAAGTATTCTTTGGAGTAGAGATTTGATTGTGAAAGGACTTCGGTGGAGAATTAGTAATGGAGCTTCGGTTCGTGTTTTCAGTAACCCATGGATCCCAAGACCAAAGCTATTTAGGCCCATCTCTTAAGCTTTTGATTCTAAGTTATGGGTTAAAGATCTTATGCTCTGCCCTCGGATCTTGGGACTACTCCCTTCTGTCGTAAAGATTTTTGCCTATGGATATTGAGGCCATTATAGCCATTCCTCTTAGTTTTGGCGCTGGAGCAACTAGGGTGATTTGGCACTATGAGCACTCAGGTTGCTATTCGGTGAAGTCAGGATACCGACTTGCATTTAATGATTATTTTGATGAAGGTATCTCTTGCTCCAGTTTCTTACAGAAATGGTGGTCCTTTGTATGGGCTAGCAAAATACCTCCGAAGATAAAAATCTTTGTATGGTGGCTCTATTATGGAGGCATTCCGGTTTGTGCCAATTTGCTAAAAAGAAAAATGAAGATTGATCCTTGATGTTGCTTCTGCCAAGAAGAGGTTGAGACAATTACCCATTATTTTTTTTCAATGTGAACAAGTTCAGGTTGTGTGGATTCGTTTGGGTTGCTGGAACTTGGTAAATGTTGGGGGAGATTTGCCTATTGCTGACCTTCTTTTACATCTGTTCTCTTCGTTACCTAAGGATCAGATGGACATAGTTTGTATTTTGATTTGGGCCCTGTGGAATCGAAGAAATAATCTCCTATATAATGGTATGCTTAAGGACGTCATGGATACTTTTGATTTTGCATGTTTATTCCTACTGGAATATCGAGAGTCTTCCAGCAAACTCACTGTTAGCTCGCCAAACTTAGCTCCGTCCTCGTCTTCTCGTCGGTCTCGGCCTGAGTCGGAGGTATGAAACTAAACACAGATGCGGCATTTCCAGCTGGAGAGAATTTTATTGGGTGTGGTGGCGTTATCCGTGATGAGCATGGGCCTGTGTTAGTTTGCTGGGCTATTCGGGTTGATAGGTGCTTTAATGTGGAAGTTGGTGAACTCATTGCTATTAGAGAGAGTCTTCGATTAGCTGTTGACTTCGGTTGCCCTTTAGCTGAGATTGAAATAGATTCACTTCTTGCTGTGCATTCAATTTCTAATCCCTAGCTTTGTTCTGCTGTAGGTTTATTAGTGAGGGATATTTCCCTTCTTATTTCTTCTGCGGGTTATGGTTCTTGTCGCCATGTCTCTAGAAATGGAAATATGGTGGCCCATAAACTTGCGTCCATTGCAATTATTTCTTCTTCTGATAAAATATGGGGTGATACATATCCATATTTTATTTCTAAATTTGTAATTGCAGATCTACAGTAATATGAACTTTTTTTCATTCCAAAAAAAAAAAAAAACTTTCATCAATATAAATGCATTAAAGCTATCCAAACTTTACCATGTCATACTATGTATGTATATTGTAGTACTTACTCCAATGCATTCTTTTTCCCTTTTGCCTTATTCATAATTAGAATTCATATTACAATTTAAACATCTCATTGCACGTATTACTTTAGTACTAACCACTATAGTAGACTATTTTCTCATATAAGTTTACTAGTATTAAATCAATGCAACAAATCACTAATACTTGAAACTTGTGAGGGTCATAGCTATAATGTTAAATACTTGTGCTAATAGTTTATATTAAAACGTTAAGCTATCTATACTTGGATATGTTATAAGAACCAAGTAACTTTGGCGTTAACCAAACAACTTTGGCATTTTTTGTCTTTTAACACATTTTTGAATCAACCATTGAAAAATATATAAAACGACAATGAATGGAAAGAGAAACCACAACAGCTTGCAAGTTTTTGGTCCCAAAAATTCGTTCCGAGCCTCCAAAAAAGTGTTCCGACACTCCAAAAAAGTCGAGTACAATTACCTCCAAATCCTTGCTTTTTCGTTGCGAAATTACAATCATAGTCACCCACTTCCTTTATTTTGATTATTTAATTTGACTGAATTACAATAATGACCCTCAAAAGTTACTTTTTCACCTTTCATTACTTTTGTCCACTAGCGAAACCGGTTTCATCAACCGGTAATATGAAGTCATTTGCTTTGTTTTTTAGTGGGTACTAAGTCACTTAAAAGTGAATGATTTGCCTAAATTTAATTACTATTTTATGAGTTATGCAAGGTGTCGTTGTTACTGTTAGATTGACCCTACTTCCTAAACTTTTAAAGTAGTGTGAAAAAATAAAAGCAAAACAAAAATAAGGAAAACGACAACCATATTTCATATATAATAATTGGAGTATTAGTCCATGCATATTAAATGTGGTGCCCAAGATTCTCATATGCATACTAAGCTAATAATAAACATGTTTCAATTACATATTAGGCATCTAGAAGTCATTAATACAAAATTTCATAGTAACACGCTCATTCCTTATGTTATGTGCTTTTACATGCATGTTATTACACTAATGATTGTCGAAATGTCCCGATGCAGTGTAAAGGTTCAATACCCTCAGAGAGAGAGAGCTCGATGTGCTAAAAGAATAAAGAATATATTTATGAAAGCAGTACTATGTGCACATGCATTAAGATCATACTTGTTGATAACTTGGTCAAATAGTAGTTTTTCGGTAAAATACAATTTTCACACTTTTCGGAGCCGAATTCACTGTGTGTTTAACACGTTAAATAGCTTTAATTTAATGTCTAGGACTCATTTATAACATTTTATTTCTCGGATCCAGGTAAGCACAAGGTGGCATTCACGACACTGATTGTGTTTTATTGCATTAAGCTAGCTTAGACTCAGCTTAATCGCATAATATCATTTTTATGCTTTCTAATTATGAAGTGCTAATACTATGTTTGCATTATTAATTGGAGTCTAATTGACTTATTTTTATGTTTAATGATTGGTTATGGGGTTAGGTTCCACCAGATTACAATAAAACCTGTCACATGGGATTGTAAGTGAAAGTATGACTAGTTTTCATTTTCTAAGCTAGGATTCACCAACTTTGGCTACACTTGGGTGTATAGGAGTGACCAGCAATATGGTGACTATGCTAAGGATGTTTTAGAGCTGGATACATGGAAAGTAATGTGCAAATTACCCAAAATACCCCTTAGAATTTAAGTTATGCTTTTTCTTAGCCATTAAGTGTTGATTTTAGACCAAATCTGGTCATTCTCTTTCTCTTTCTCTCCAGCCACGACCTGAAACTCTCTAGCTCATTTTTATACTTCTCTCAACTTTTCTCAACCATTTCCAAGAGTTTCCAAGTGGTAGAACTCAAGTTGGAGCTCTAGAAAGTAAGATAGATCAAAACTAGTCAAGGTAATTCTACTAGTTCTTCTTCCTAGGTCTTGTTCTTTAACTTCAATTTTTCACTTGTTCTCACTTAAATAACGGTTCCTCTAGGTTCTCTTAAGTCTTAAAATCAGGTTCTAAGTCTAGGGAATCAGTTTGATGGAGGCAGAAGCAAGAACTTCAGAAAAAACTCAAACTAGTCAATGTGAGCATTATATAGGATTTTGAACTTATAGTTAATTTTTTTTTTTTCAACTCTTAAACCAAAGCTATTATTTGATGAATAATAGTCCTAGGAAACCTTATATATTGCTAGAATATAGAATTTAAGTGGAGAATTCAAGTTACACCTAGAGCCCCAAATTTGCTAATTGTGGATTCAAGTGTTTCTGTGGGTGTATTAAGCTTTCTATACTTGTAATCTGATTTCCTCAACTTGCAATGGGTATGTCATAGATTCTATTATTTATTACATTAATTTAGTTGCTGTTTGTAGCCATAGATAAGTGCACAAATTATTTTAAACTTGTCTAAACTGAAAAAGATTTCAAATGTGCTTCTATATTATCCTAGATGTTTCTTTTGATGTGTATAGGGAATTGGCTTGTAAAATATTATTATAGGTTTAAAACTATGATTTCAATCATGTGAAAATGTCCTAAAAATAGGGAAAGTGCTGTCCAAATATTTTTAAAATAAAATGGCACCATTTAGAGGCAATTGGACTAGTTTTCACAAAATTATGTCTCATTTTGGATCATTTTGTGCTAATGAATTAGCACTCGTATTTTAATACTTTTGAACAGTTTTTCAACGCTAGCTATTGGTTACTAAGTACCTTAAGTGATTTATACACTTTTGAGTCATTTTAACATCAAGTTTCCTAAATTGTTGAAAGTTCTGATTTTGGTTTTGTTCAAGTATCTTGATGCATTCTTTTAGTAAAATGTGCATCTTGAATAACAGTAATTTATGACATATGATTAGCAAACCAATCTCAAGAGAATATTGACCCTTTCTACTTTTAATTTCTATTCAGGATATGAGGTAAGTAGAGACTTACAACTGCATCACAAGAATTACATGGAAGATGTCATTATGTGAAACTTACTCATTCTTGAAAGTTATGAAATGGTATGTGCATGGCACATCTTGCATGCAAATTGAGAATTTCATTACAGAGTATTTAAAAGTGAGTACTATTGTACCAATTTTATAAGATAAGTTTTAATGGCAATTGCTAGTCTGTCGGAGCTGGGTAGGTAAGTCTGTTGATTCAGACTCTCCCGTTGAAGTGGGACTTGTGGATCTTATGATATGTCTCGTTGAAGCAGGATAATATTAGCGCGGTGTGGGATGCCCTTTTGACGAAGGAAGGAGTTTTTCAAAAACCTCCCACGATAGTCGTACCTTATTTTTACTTTTGGCCAGAGTTTGTGCCTAATGTTATCATGGTCTATCGACTTACGGGACAAGCAATGTGCTAAGAGACCCAACTATGAATAATTTTTAAGGAAAATGCATGGACTCAAATGTTTAAGAAGGAAAAGGGTACAATGGGAACTTTATGAGATTTTAAAGCATACATAAGCATGCATAGTTTTTACTTACTGAGCTTTAGCTCATTTTATTCTTGTGATACAGATGAGGAGGCACATTTTAGTGTTAACTAGCTGATTGCTTGGCTTGCCTTTTGTCGCCATGATTATACAGATGTGGACGAGCTTGACCTGTGGGCGATTTTTTTTTTTTGTGTTGAGATATTTTGGTGTAATATAAATACTACTATTGATGGAAAAATAGACTGGTGAAAATCCATTTTGTTTGTACATTTTGTAAAGTCACTTTTAGCAAGTAATGCCTCGCAGTTGTTTTGTCTAAAGTTTTAGAAAGTTCAAATTTGCCCACTTTTTTATAAAACTAAAGATAATATTTAAGAAAGAATAATACTTCATAGTTTGGCTATATAGGACAATATGGTTAAACTAGGGAATGTTACAGTATTGGTATCAGAGTGGAGGTTTAATCATTTCTGAAGACTGTCTACATATGTATGATCATGTGACAAAAAGCTCAGTCAACCCATAAGTTTTGATTTCTTGTGTTTGCATTAAATTTGATGTCATATGTTATGATATGTTATCTTTTTATTATTGGCTATTATGCTTGGATGTAAGTGAAAGGGAAACCGTACAGGGAATCATGCCAAGGGCTAAGGGTCAAACTAGTGAGCAAAGGGGTGATAGGAGGAGTACTACTGAAAATGAGACTAACAAAGATGCTGTTATAGGTAGATTGACAGAATTGGTTGGGACACAAGCAAGACAGTTAGAAAGGCCTATAGAAAGGGAGGAAAGACATGGAAATCAAGCATTACCACAGGCTGTAGCTAGACAAGAAAATTATGAACTAGCTTGTGAGAGGTTTAGAAAGAATAAGCCTTCAGCTTTCAAGGGTGAGGAGTATTGAGGGTATCTTCGATTACATTAGAATCTCTGATGAGGAAAAGGTTTCATGTGCCACTTTTATGTTTCAGATGGATGCCAGACACTGATGGGATTCTATGAAGTCCATAATTGATGTTAACAGGCTTACTTGGGAGCAGTTTAAGGTAATATTCTATAGAAAATATTTCAATAATGCACACAGATTGATGAAGGCTGTTGAGTTTGTTAATCTGAAATAGGGAAGTATGTCTGTTAGTGACTACATAAAGAAATTTGAAGAGTTATCTCAATTTGCTCCGCACATGGTGAGTAGAAATGAGCTAAAAGTAAACCAGTTCCTACAAGGGCTTAAGGTAGAAATTTATAGGGATGTTAAGATATCTACTCATAAAGATATGCCATATGCTGAGGTTGCAGACAAATCTCTTGAAGTAGAAGAGGCTGAGCTAAGGGTTATAAAAGCTCAGGAAATTCGTAGGAATATAAATATGGCAAGGAGAAATACAACCTTTGGAAGAGGATCTCAACAGGAGTTATAACTGAGAAAATTGTGAGAACTAGCAAATAACATATCTTCAATGGTGACTGTCACGAGCTAGATCTCTCCGAACAAGTTCTGTTACTGGTCACTATCTCCAAGGATATTGATGCCAACTCTAACTCTAACTCTACTAGTAATGATATCCTTTCTTGTGTTATCGAATAATTCAGTTTACTACATGTTCCAGAATTGGAGCAAGTAGACTTTCCCAAGAATTTACTTGCTCTCATTGCAATGGATTCATTTGCTGAATGCTGGGGAAAAACACGGTCATTTGGTGAAATCTAGCATTCAAAAGATTGAAGATTTTCCACATGCCTTGCCTTCTTCCTTACTTTGAATCTGTGGCACATGGATTTGGCTATGATCTAAGAGCTAATATTTACAAGTATATCAAGATTTTTAGTTCCAACTGTTATGTAAGAGTATCTAGAACTCAGTTGTACACACTGGGAGCCGATTCTTGAATGAAGGTAAAGATCAACCCTATACAAGGTAAATATTGTCACCCTAGTAGCAAAGGGGTCTACTGTATAGGTGTTTATCATTGGCTTAATTTAGGTGTAGGGTAAGAGATGATTTTTTTGTTTGATATGGCTTGAAGAAGAATTACACGTCATAGTAATGCCATATCACTCCGAAGATTTAGATTATAAAATATTGAGACTTGCTTTGTGGAATGAGTCAGTTGTCTTATTATCCCCTCAAGTACCACATTTTTCGGCATCTCTAGAAATGTGGGTGACGATTGATGGTTCTACTTATTAGAGGAAAATACACAAGAGAGAGAAAGTGATAAGAATGCATGGGGATAAAAAATAAAGACAAAAAAAGTTATAAAAAATAAAGTAGCAATAAAGAATGAGGAGAGATAATGTGATTAAAAAAAATGAAGGGATAGAAAATAATGAGAGAGAATGTGATAGAATAAAATAAAGAGAGAAAAAGATACGAGAAAATGAGGAGAGAGAAAGTGGTGAGAGAGAATGAGGAGAGAGAAAGTGATGAGAGAGAATGAGGATTGAGAGAATGAAAAGAGTGTGAGGAGAGAGAAAGTAGTTAGAGAAAGTGATGAGAGAGAATTATAAGGGAGAAAGTTACTAGTGAAAATAAAAAAAAGTGGTAACAGAATCAAGGAGAAAGACAAGAGCCCCAGAAACGCCAAGCAACAGGCCAGCAGACACAATCAGCTACAGAGGACTATTTGTCATAAATATGGTAAGACTCATCGTGCTTCCCTCGTAACTTCCTTGCTTTTATTGAGGAAATAATTGGAATCATCGAGTTTCTACTAGTACCAACAAAAGTGAACTTCCCAATACTTGGTGGCTGAAACAGTACCCTCTTCATATAGCAATCAATAGTAGCATGATATTTAGATAACCAATCCATACCCAAAATAACTTCAAAATCTTGCATATCCAATACTATCAAATCTACAAACAAGTTTTTGTCAGTAGTTTGGATTGGGTATGCCTTGAGAAATTGATCAGAACATAAAGCTTCTCTTGATGGAATGGTTACATAATATTTGAAATTCAAGTACTCTGGTGTTTTGTATAATTTTCTCACAAATGCAGGTGATGCAAATGAATGTGTAGCCCCTGAGTCTGTTAATGCATGAATAGAAATATCAGAGATAAGAATCTCACCTACTACAACAGATGAGTTCGCCTCGGCATCTTCTTTGGTCATCGTATACACACGAGCTGGGACTTTCTTCTGCTCATCTGAAGTGTTTGGATAATTCTTTGCATAGTGACCAGACTTTCCACACAAGAAGCAAGCACCAGAACCCATTAAACACTCTGCATGGGTTACTTGGCAAACATAATTGATAGAAGAGAAGAGTTAAAAGTGAAGTCTGAGGAAGTATTGGTAGTTAATGAATTTCTTGATGTATTTCTTGAAGATTTGTCTGGGTTACCACCTAATAGAGAGATAGAGTTTATTATTAACTTATTGCCCGGTACGGCTCCTATCTCCAAGGTACCTTATAGAATGGCTCCAGCAGAGTTAAAAGAATTGAAAGTACAGTTACAAGAGTTGTTGGATAAGGGTTTTATTCGCCCAAGCTTTTCACCATGGGGTACTCCAGTTTTGTTTGTAAAGAAGAAAGATGGGACTATGAGGCTTTGCATTGATTATAGAGAGCTGAATAAGGTCACAATCAAAAACAAGTATCCCCTTCCCAGAATTGATGATTTGTTTGATCAGCTGCAAGGAGCTTCTATATTTTCAAAGATTGATTTAAGGTCAAGATACCACCAGTTAAAAATTAAAGAGGAAGATATTCTAAAAACAGCTTTCAGAACGAGATACGTGTACTATGAGTTTTAGTGATGCCCTTTGGACTAACTAATATCCCAGCTACTTTCATGGACATGATGAATAGAGTATTCAAGGATTTCTTAGATATATTCGTTATAGTTTTCATCGATGATATTTTGATTTACTCACGCTCAAGAGAGGAGCATATAGAACATTTGAGGACCATTTTGAGAATTCTTAGGGAAAAGCAGTTGTATGCTAAGTTTAAGAAGTGCAAATTCTGGTTATAGAAAGTTATTTTCCTTGGTCATGTGGTTTCTAAAAATGGTATTTCTATGGATCCAATGAAAGTTGAAGCTGTGAGTAATTGGCCAAGACCTACAAATATTTCTGAGATTCGTAGTTTCTTGGGGTTAGCTGGTTATTATAGACATTTTGTTGAAGGGTTCTCGAAGCTGGCTTCTCCATTGACTCATTTAACAAGGAAAAATGTGAAGTTTCAATGGAACAAAAATTGTGAAGGGAGTTTTGAGGATTGAAGCATTGTTTGGTAACAGCTCCTGTACTTTCGATACCATCTGGATCAGGAGGATTTGTTGTTTACAGTGATATCTTAAAGAATGGCCTAGGATGTATTCTGATGTAAAATGGCAAAGTCATTGCTTATGCCTCTAGGCAATTGAAGGAATATGAAAAGAAGTATTCTACTCATGATTTAGAGTTAGCAGCAGTTATTTTTGCACTGAAAATTTAGAGACACTATCTTTATGGGGAGAAATGTGAGATCTACACAGATCAGAAGAGTCTCAAGTACTTCATTACCCAAAAAGAACTGAATATAAGATAAAGAAGATGGCTTGAATTGGTGAAAAATTATGACTGTGAGATTAACTATCATCCAGGAAAAGCCAATGTGGTTGCTGATGCTCTAAGCAGGAAATCATTGGCTGCTATGACTGCTAAGTATGTTCATATAAAGCATTTCTCAATGGATTTACATAAGTTAGAGTTAGAGATTGTGCCTACAGGTCTAACAGAAAGGTTGGCAGCTCTTACTCTACAACCAATAATTTTAGAAAGTATCAAACAAGGCCAGAATACAGATCTTTATTTGATGAATTTAAAGAGTAAGATAGAATCTGGAAAGATGGTAGCCTTCCAGATTTCTAGTGATGGTATAATCAGATATGGAAATAGATTGTGTGTGCCTGGTGGAATTGTAAGAAAGGAGATGTTGAAGGAAGCTCCTACCACTCCTTACTCTGTGCATCCTGGTACTACAAAGATGTATAGAGACTTAAAGATACATTACTGGTGGCCTAGTATGAAGAAAGATATGGTTGAGTTTATAGAGCAGTGCCTCACGTGCCAACAAGTCAAAGCTGAACATCAAAGACCTGCTAGGAAATTAAATCCTTTGAACATACCCCAATAGAAATGGGAAGAGATTACTGTGGATCTTGTTGTTGGACTTCCTAAGACAACTAAGAGACATGATGCTGTTTGGGTGATTGTGGATAGATATACCAAATTAGCTCATTTTCTTCTGGTTAGAATAACTTATAACTTGGACCAGTTTGCTCAGTTATATGTTCAGGAGATTGTGAGACTACATGGTATTCCAAAAGTTATCATTTCTGACTGAGATTCTAGATTTACTTCAAAATTTTGGATGAGTGTTCAAGAGGCAATGGGTACAAAATTGGCATTTAGTATAGCTTTTCATCCTCAAACTGATGGGCAATCAGAGAGAACTATACAGACCCTTGAAGACATGCTCAGAGCTTGTGTATTGGATTTCTATGGATCTTGGAGCAAATATTTGGTACTTATAGCATTTGCTTACAATAATAGTTACCAAGCTTCTATTGAAATACCCCCATATGAAGCATTATATGGAAGAAAGTGTAGATCTCCTATTCATTGAGATGAGATGGGGGAGAGAAAATTTTTGGGTCCAGAATTAATAAGAGAGACAAACAAGGCAGCAGAAAAGATTCGAAAAAGGATATTAACTACTTAAAGTAGACAGAAACGTTATTCAGATCCTCAAAGAAGAAAACTAGAATTTAACGTTGGAGATAAAGTATTCTTGAAGGTTGCTCCCATAAAAGAAGTAATGAGATTTGGGAAGAAAGGAAAACTTTTGGGAAGAAAAGAAAACTAAGTCCCAGATATGTAGGTCCTTTTGAGATACTCGACAAAGTTGGAGATGTTGCCTATAGACTCGCTTTGCCACCTTCATTGTCGAACATACACAATGTATTTCATGTCTCTATGTTAAGGAGGTATATTTCAAATCCTTCACATATTTTGAACTATGAGCAACTGGAGCTAAGTCAAGACGTGAGTTACGAGGAACTTCTAGTGAAGATATTGGATACAAAAGAAAAGGAACTTAGAAACAAGAAAATCTCTTTAGTTAAAGCACTGTGGAAGAATCATGAAGTAGAAGAGGCCACATAGGAAAGAGAAGAAGAGATGAAAACTAAGTATCCACACTTATTTGAGTAAGCAAATTTCGAGGACGAAATTTTATAAGGAGGGGAGAATTGTAGTACCCAAGACTCTCATATACATACTAAGCCAATAATAAACATGTTTCAATTGCATATTAGGTATCTAGAAGTCATTAATACAAAATTTCATAGTAACATGCTCATTCCTTATGTTATGTGCTTTTACATACATGTTATTACACTAACGATTGTTGAAATGTCCCGATACAGTGTAAGGGTTCAATACCTTCAGAGAGAGAGCTTGGTGTACTAAAAGAACAAAGAATATATTTATGATACCAGTACTACGTGCACATGCATTAATGTCATTCTTGTTGATAACTTGGTCAAATAGTAGTTTTTCGGTAAAATACAATTTTTACGCTTTTCGGAGCCGAATTCACTGTGTGTTTAACACGCCAAATAGCTTTAATTCAATGTCTAGGACTCATTTATAGCATTTTATTTCTCGGCTCCAGGTAAGCACGAGGTGGCATTCACGACACTGATTGTGTTTTATTACACTAAGCTAGCTTAGACTCAACTTAATCGCGTAATGTTATTTTTATGCTTTCTAATTATGAAGTGCTAATACTATGTTTGTATTATTAATTGGAGTCTAATTGACTTATTTTTATGTTTAATGATTGGTTATGGGGTTAGGCTCCACCAGATTACAATAAAACCTGTTTCCAGGGGATTGTAAGTCAAAGTATGACTAGTTTTCACTTTCTAAGCTAGGATTCACCAACTTTGGCTACACTTGGATGTATAGGAGTGACCAGCAACGTGGTGACTATGCTAAGGATGTTTTAGAGCTGGACACATAGAAAGTAATATGCAAAATACTCAAAATACTCCTTAGAATTTAAGTTATGCCTTTTCCTAGCCATTAAGTGTTGATTTTGGACCAAATCTGGTCATTCTCTTTCTTTTCTTCTCCAGCCACGACCTGAAACTCTCTAGCTCATTTTTAGACTTCTCTCAACTTTTCTCAACTATTTCTAAGAGTTTCCAAGTGGTAGAACTCAAGTTGGAGCTCTAGAAAGCAAGATAGATCAAAACTAGTCAAGGTAATTCCACTAGTTCTTCTTCCTAGGTCTTGTTCTTTAACTTCAATTTTTCACTTGTTCTCACTTAAATAATAGTTCCTCTAGGTTCTCTTGAGTCCTAAAATCAGGTTCTAAGTCTAGAGAATCAGTTTGGTGGAGGTAAAAAGCAAGAACTTCAGAAGAAGGTCAAACTAGTCAAGGTGAGCATTATGTAGGATTTTGAACTTATATCTAATTTCTTTCATTTCAGCTCTTAAACCAAAGCTATTATTTGATGAATAATGGTTCTAGAAACCCTTATATATTGCTAGAATATAGAATTTAAGTGGAGAATTCAAGTTACACCTAGAGGCCCAAATTTGCTAATTGTGGATTCAAGTGTTTCCGTGGGTGTATTAAGCTTTCTATGCTTGTAATCTGATTTTCTCAACTTGCAATGGGTATGTCATGGATTCTATTATTTATTCCATTAATTTAGTTGCTGTTTGTAGCCATAGACAAGTGCACAAATTATTTTAGACTTATCTAAACCGAAAAAGATTTCAAATGTGCTTCTATGTTATCCTAGATGTTTCTTTTGATGTGTATATATAGGAATTGGCTTGTAAAATATTATTATAGGTTTAAAACCATGATTTCAATCATGTGGGAATGTCCTAAAAATAGAGGAGGTGCTGTCCAAATATTTTAAAAATAAAATGGCACCATTTAGAGGCAATTGGACTAGTTTTCACAAAATTATGTGCCATTTTGGATCATTTTGTGCTAATGAACTAGCATTCGTATTTTAATACTTTTGAACAATTTTTTAATGCTAGTTATTGGCTGCTAATGTGATATCTCGAATTTCCAATTGACACGCAACTCCTCATGTAATTAAAGTGCCAATAATAAACTTGTTGCATATCATATTTTGTGATTTGAATTATTTTGCATTAGAAAATACTTATAGGATCACTACTAATCTTCCAAAAAAAAAATGATATTGATAATATTGTTACACCCAAGCTTTTCATGAATTATCAAAGCCAATAATTAACATGTTGCATTGCATAATTTTGTGATTATGTGATTAGAAATTTAGTAATTTTAATTGTTATGAATTAACTAGGAATGTTATTAAATTTTAAATTATGTACATAATTTAACATGTTAAGTTTTGTTTAAGAGTTGTATCTTTAGTAGGATAAACTAATACAAAAAAAAAAAAAATAATAAACACATAGTAATACCTTAGAATAAGTTAGGGATTTGATTTCCTTGTTTTAATACCAACTAGAAATAGTATTTTATTGGTTATTTATTTGAAGAGAATTAATAGAGTTCACAAATTTCAAGGCTAGTAGTACTTTGTGGAAGATAAGTCATGTCTCTATATAAGTTGATATGTATATATATATATATTGGTGGATTGTTGGAATTTGTGCCACAAAGTAAGACTTACACGTTTTCTTCCTTGGAAAACTTGCTGAAAGTGAAGGAAATCCTTTCTTTACTTAACCAAAACCGACTTAGCACCGTGTAATACTCTAGCTATTTTTGAGATCAAGCTTTATTGAGTGTTAGACCTAGAACATATTAAAAGTAACTAGCAAGAGGTCAAATCGGAAGGGAAAGAAAGGAGCAAGAGAAAAAGCTTCCTAAGGTAATCCTTGTTTACTTTGTGTGAGTACTTTCCATAGACATTAATTGATGTGATGGTTTCCTATTAGCATTAACTCCTCTTTTGTAATATAAAAACCATTGATGGCTTGTAACGCCCTACTTATCCACATAATATTAGTAGAAATTATTAACCCTCTCTTCTGAAGAGCCATTACTTGTAGAAAATAATCCTATATTCGTTTTTCCAAAAATACGGGTTAATTTGAACTTTTTATTTTCTTTAGAACTCTATGGATGGATAGCATTATTTACAAACATAACGTAGATCAGTACATACGTATATTACAAAATAAAAGGTTGTAAATAAGTATCGAGAAATCAAACTAAAAATAACTCTGCGGAGAGACTACAAAGCATCCCAAAATACACAAACTAAGCCCCCACATGTGGTCAAAATATCCATATGTACAATACCAAGGTTGGGCCTCTACTCCAGCACACAAGCTCATCTAATCATGTCAATCATTACCTGCAACACAAGACTTTAATGAGCTACAGCTCAGTAAGTAAAGTAATAGATGAAATGGTGCTTAAAGACATATATTAAATGCATGATCATGCTTGCTTAAGCCTACTGGTATAATAATTTTTCTTCGGTCCCCCTGTCTTATGTACACTGTTCGGTTCGGCACTGCGCCTGTAGGGCTTTCTGAATTGATAATATCCCATGGGCTCTCCTCCGGCCGGCTCTCACCACAGTGGGGCTCATTACTAACCTTATTCCATCGTTACCCCGTCGAGCTCAAGAGATAAGGCGGCCCGAGACTGTAGTGTAATCTATTATATAACTTGGAGGAGGAATATTGTGGCAAACCTTCTGAGTAATCCCGTCAGCCTTGCCCCTCTCCTGGGGCTGCCACTCTGAACTGTAAGTGTTCATCCCGCTTCCCCGTAACAGTGACACAAAACCTTCTTAAAGTTACCTGGTCTTAACTTTTCTGTGGTAAACATAGCCTTGCATAATATTACTACGGCATTTTGGAAACTTGTCACCTATCTTAGACTTCTCTGTAAAACATGTGTGGCCTCATGATGTATATGATAATGCCATATTAGAAATGCCAAGCATGTATGCTGAAACCAAAATGCCAATGATCATGCTTATAACTATAATGCAAAGCATAAAAGAAATAAACATAGTAGACACCTACATAGCACGTAAATCTTGTGTTGCAGTTGAATACTTTACTTACCTCGTATCCTGAATAGAAATTAATAGTGGAAAGAGTCAATATCCTCAAGAGATTGGAGTGCCAATCACCTGTCATGAAATTCTTTTATTCCAAGTGCACATTTTTCTAAAATGAACGCACTAAGATACTTAGAGAGGACCGAAATAACAACTTTCACCAAATTAGTAAACTTGATCCTATAATGACTCAGAAGCATACAATCACTTAACATTCTTGGCAGTCAATAACTAGTATTGAAAACTACTTAAAAGTACAAAAATATAAATGCTAGTTCATTAGCACAAAACTAATCCAAAATGGCACATAATTCGTAAAAACTAGCTCATTTGCCCCTAAGTGGTGCCTCTTTATTTTTAAAACATTTGGACAGCACCTCCCCTGTTTTTAAGACATCCCCACATGATTAAAATCATGGTTTTAAACCTGCAATAACAATTAACAATCCAATTCTCACATATCCATATCAAATAGGATCTTTCGGTACAACCAAAGTACACTTGAATTCCTTTCCATTTGGACAAAGTCTAAACCACTTTTACCCTTGTGTGCCATCACAACCAGCCACTAAATAAGTGTAATAAGCACTAGGATTGATAAAATACACATTCCAATTTTTAAGAAATCAGATTAGAAACATAGAAAACTTAATCTATTACACATGAAAATTCTTAAATCCATAAATAGCAAACTTTGGGGATTTAGGTTTAACATTAATTTTCTACTTAAGTTTTATGTCTCCAGCAATAAATAAGGGTTCCTAGGACCATTATTCATCAAATAATATCTTAGGTTTAAGAGCTGAAATTAAAGAAACTCACTACAATTTCAAAATCCAACATAAACCTCACCTTGACTAGTTTGAGTCTTTGCTAGTGTGCTTGCCTTCTATCTCCACCAAACTGATTTCCAAGGCTTAGAAATGGATTCCTTAACTTAATAGGACCTGATGAAACCAATATTTAAGTGGGGACAAGTAGAGAATTGAAATTAAAGGACAAGACCTAGAAAGGAGAACTTAGTAGAGTTACCTTGACTAGTTTTGGTCTAGCTTGCTTTCTAGAGCTCCAAATCGATTTCTACCACTTGGAAACTCTTGGATATGGATAAGGGGAGCTGAAAGAAGTCTAAAAATGGATGGGATCTATTCAGGTCGTGGCTGGAGTGAAAGGAGAAGAGAATGACCTGATTTGGTCATAAAGTAATACTTAATGACTAAGAAAAGGCATAACTAAATTTCTAAGGGGTATTTTGGGTATTTTGCTCATTGCTTTCCATGTGTCCAGCTCTAAAACATCCTTAGCATAGTCACCACGTTGCTGGTCACTCCTATACACCCAAGTGTAGCCAAAGTTGGTGAATCCTAGCTTAGAAAGT